>LPNX011129204.1:25197-81615 GCA_001517045.1 Pseudotsuga menziesii | reverse complement strand
GTATCAAGCATTATTTTCCCATCTCTTCAAGCTTGTTAAAAAATGAAGAGGGAACCGAGTTGGCTTTCCTGGACTCGTTAAAACTTAACAGGGAAGGAAAGATAGAAGTTTTCTCTTATTTTCAGTAATGGCAGCATGTCATCCTTGAACATAGCACTCTTTGCCTTCCGATATCCATGTTTCAGTGTACATCTGTGTTCAGATACCACTTTGAGTCTTTGCTCCTCCTCTTGTCCTTTATACATGGGGAATCTGATCATGTCTCCTACATGACAGATAAGTCTAGTTGTCCTATCTATCTGTTATACGCTGCCTTGGGTCATCTCTGTGTCGTGCTCATTGTTCAAGGATTCTTCCCACTATCTGATTTATAACCTGATCCAATCACTGTTATATCTGTTATCCTTTTACTTGTGTCTACCTTCTTTTTCCCAGTTCCTAGTCACTCTTGTGATCCATTGGAGGATCTATTGCCTTCCCTATCACAGTATGGTTCAGTTTCAGCACTTCCTGATGATGACGACCTAGAGTTTGACGGTTGTACCTCTGGATTCACTTTCATTATTGGTGAACTCCTTTGCTTCAGTTGTCAATTATCATCTATTGGTTGACAAACTGTTGAATCCTCTCCATGTTCGACTTCAGATTACCCTTATTGACATGGCTTGGATTGTACTTGGTTCTTTGGGATCTTGTATGAAGACCTTAGTTCCTCACTTATGAACTAAGTTGCGCAAGACTATGTTCCGTTTCTATATCCAGCTTCCAGATCTTTGAAGACTCATCATTGTTATATTGTGGCTTTGATCCACCTTTGTACTATACATGGTCTTTACCCGTATCATATGATGTAATCAAATATTGTAAAGGAGCTAGTGTTCCAGTAAATCGAACATAGCATCCTCAGATATAGCTTTGTATATGACATTATTATGTATTGGTTTCAGGTACTCCTTCTACTCCACTGGACTTCTGAGTTTCTCCAGAGTTAGTATTATAATGTATTTCGGCCATCGTTCCCCTCTGACCTCACACATTAGGGGGCATCTGTTATACAGCTGATTGGCACCTCTCCATCTGAGTGCTGACATCCCTCAGGTCGGCACACAAAAGGACACTTATGGATTGAGGTTTGCCTAGTTTCATTATACCTTGGTTGATGATGAAATACATTGCTTATATGCCCAGCTGGTTACTTTGCTATTTTGATATTTTGAGTGCATGCGCGACTATCTCTATTGGCATCTCGCGCATATGCGCGAGTATTATGTTCAGCAGGTCGTGCATACATCTATGCGCGGGTTGCAATTGTATATAGTCGCGCATCATGCGCGGGTTGCTATACTACAGACCCGCGCATGGTTTCTTCAAAATTAGTTTTTAAAAACACGAGTTAATGGGAGATTAGTTGTTTCATTTACCTTAATCCCATTAACTGCTATAACCTCCCTAACCTTCGAGAACTGCCTCATTTCATCCATATAAATAGAGGCCTTGGGGAGGGTGTTGGATATTCATACTTGGAGAGCAAAGTTATGCTGGTGGATTTTCTACAGAATCTTTGGAGCAGAGAAACTCAGAGTCCTTTGGTGACAGAGGAGTCCCTTGTTCAGACATTGGGTTGTAACCTAAACTCCCTCTATTATTGTTAATAAAGCAGATTACTTCTTCCATATTGTGTTTCATGTGTTGTGGCTTGGTAAATGTTTATATTTCATTATAATATGTGATTTTCCTAACCTGCATCTTTATATATGAATCATACTGTATATTGGAAGAATCTTTGTTAACAGGTTGAAGGACGAACTATCCTGGAGATTGTAGAAGTGAAGCAAAGAGGAAGAGGTTAGCTTGGATCAACCTTCGTTTATTACAAGTAAGTTCCTGCTACTTCCTTATTTCCTATTTGTGCTTTTATAATCAAATTGTCTACAAGTGTTAGAGTATGTTGGTAACCCCCAGACCTAGGTTATTAGGTGAATTATCCATTACAACAAGGAGTGAGAAGTGGCCTAGGTTTAAGTTTAGAACTTATTATCCCATGGCTAACCCATCCTTCTTTTTGTAGGTAAATTTTAGTTAAATCAAGTTGGAACATACCTTTCCCAAGGTACTGATTTTGTCCACGTTAAACTAAAATCTAAATCTAAACTATAGCCAAAGGTTTGTGCGCATGTATATTTAGTTGGATTTTATAATTCCTCAAATCTGAAATGGAGTACAGTTGGAACACATTCTCCATTAGTTGACTTTTATCAAGGTTTATATTTTAATCTGCCAAAGGAGAAGCTCCATTAGTCCAGAGGTCACAATTGGCTCTATTATAGTTCTATGTGTAAACCAAAACTAGACAAACTCTATATCAGTTTGTTGTTATTTTATGCTGATGGCACCAATGTTTACTTGAATTTCAACAGAGGTTGAAAATGTATTTAGTTATTTGGCAGGGACGACCACTACCAAACTCAATGACATTCTTTCTAGTTCATCCAAATTTAGGGCGTTTAACAGATCATGGTAAGAATCATGTAGTTTACTTTGTTTATTTACACAATGCAGTTATAGAATAGTTCTTACACCCAACTAATAGTCGACTTCACTTCTAGTTATAGGTTCAGCTGCAATGTTGACCGATTACAAGGTCTTAACTCGATAAGTTCTGTATTTAAACCTTAGTTATACCCTTGTCTTCCATTTTGAAGAAGAGAGCTTCTGCTCTATGACTGTATCTCATGTAAAGTTGTTTGAAAAGGTTACTGTACATAGCCTGTGTTTATGTTTTGGTCGGGTGGTTTATTAAAGATGGCAATTTATGGTTTAGGTTCTAAAGTTGTTGCAGCTTCAGTTGCCTTGGTAATTTTTGTTATCGTTATAGACATTATAATTCCATGACTACACTCTGCTATAATTTTGTTTCAGTTTTGAGTTTATAATGTAATAATTGTTTATGCATACGTGATGCCCACTGGGTATTTTATTTAGTCATAACCATTTTTTCTTTAAATTCCTACGAATTTTATGATTTGTAACTATAAAGGTTTTATCTTCAAGTTTTAAAATTAGGGTTTATTGATGAAGAAAAAATAGTTACAAAGGTTATCCTAACATTCAGTTTAAATACTTCTATAAGCTAGTTTCTCTTTCAAACGCAATGAGGGCTAGGTTTTAAGTCCTCGGTTCTACATAGAAAATATTATTATCGTTGAACACTATTTATTTATTTATTGAAATATCAATTTGTATTTCTCGATAATACTAAGAAATAACTATGTATTATCATTTAATAGCTTCCTTTCTCAGTTCGTGTGATAATATAATCACATGCTAGATTTAAATTTTGTTATGTGATAATCAGTATTACGATTCTTGCAGAAGAAATTTTGGCCAGGGTTATAAATAATTTTGGTTTTTTACTTACCAATCGTTCACTTTGGTTGTGTTGTTATTGCATCTTGAAAGATGACCTTCCATTGTTGATTTGTTTAGCATAGTAAAGTTTTCTCATTTAGTTTTAATTTGTAAATAAATATAAATATGCTTAAAATTAATCTTCTAATCATCTACTCTGTCCGTTACTTTCAAATAGAATATAGTTTATTAAAAGAAAGCCTATATGGGCTAGATGATTGATTGTGAAAGAAATAATAATTAAACCTTAGTTTTTTTATTTAAAAACAAAAATATTAACAAACCCTAGGTTAAGATATCAATAACCTAACACATGCATAAGTAAAATCAAATTGTATTTTTAAACAATAATAAGGGAATGCACTAATCTTAGTATTTTTCATCATTTAGATAGGAAATAGCATTAGCAGTAAAACTTTTCATACAACAAGAACTGCATTGGAATTAAGTCTGGTTAAAGAATGAAACATATCTGTAAATTGTAGCTTTAATAGTCACACTCCACCCTGTATTAGGAATCTGCAACAAATTTGTTAGTTTCCTGATTCCATCCCCTTGCCCATGCTCTTGGGTTTAAAATAGTTCCTCTACAACCGCAAGTTACCACCAGTATTAGAGAGAATAAGTTATCTCGGAACCTAGCATTCTCTTATGCTTCACTGACAATTATGAAATAGATCCTAACATTTGCACAATGTTCACTAGAAGCTCTATGCTATCTCAAAAAATCATTATAGAGCCTTCACTTATGGTGATCTCTAGTCTAAGATTCTCTTTTCTCATAAAAAAAATCTCCCTCTCTTTGGCTTGCCTAGGAATTTTATAGCAAAATAACTAATCCTCTTAATACTAGCCACTTGTCTGCGTAGAGAATGTTGTAGGTTTAATAATTGTTTTTAAACCCAAGTTTCTGTCAATTTATTGTGCAACTGTTAAAACTTCCAATTTCCAATTATATATATAAAATCTAATTTACTTGTTTCTTTAAAAGTAAATAACAATAACAATATCAAAAGCAATTAGAGGCACTTTTTAATTTAAAACATTCACTTGTGTGAACCCTTTTCCCAATGATTTTTTTTTCACGAGAAAAAGGACAACCTTATATTATATAAAGATCTGGAGAAAATACATCGATTACATCAGCAAATAGATTTTGCACATAGAACCATAATTACAACCAAATCCAAAAAGACCTAGCAAATAGCAGTGAGTAGGCTTAAGATATTTTGATTTAAAAAAGGGAGGCTATCACTCTCTTGTCCTACCTAGACAAAGTAAGTTCTCAATAGTCATCCATATATACAAATATAAGGACTGCCAAAGAAAACAAAATGCAAGAAGTATTAATAACAACTCAAGACCCCCTCATTAATGAGCACATGATTGGAAAACTCCTTCCAAGAAATCAAACCAGGATCCATATAACCAATCATCTGCTTCGATAATGCATCTTCCTGAGAGTTGAATTCTTAATAAACATGACAAATGAAAAGAGAGGGAAAGGAATCCAACAAACCTCTAACCCTCCGAATCCAATGGAAAAGATTAATCAACTATAAGGACTGAAAACTCAGTTCCCAGTTAATAATAACTTTGGAATCCCCCATGACCAGCTACAGACAGATCCCACGATGTTTGGAAAAAAAAAAAAGGCCCCAAAGAGCCACTAACTTAGCTCGAGTATTTGTTCCCTTGCAAGCACTCATACAAAGGTGACAAGCATGGTTCGCTTCCATCTGGGTGACCATACATGCACCACAAGATCCATGAAGTTCAACCCCATAAAAAATCCCACTCTATCATCTTTAAACTGTTCAGGGAAATTGATATTATGAGATCTTGAGTGTGAGTCAGAAATTGAAACATTGGCAAAGTAAGAAAGAACCTTCTGAACAATACATCCAGCATTAACCAGAATGATCTAAAATATAAAGCAATTTCTAGCACACCAGAATTCCCAGATAAATACCATTGCAAGCTCAAGAGATAAAGTAGGATGATCTGCAACTTTAGAGAGAAAATATGCACTAGAGCCATCGCTCCATGTCCAATGAGATCTAAAATCACAACAAAGAATGAACCACATGCTACGAAAGCATGTGCAAACAAAAAATAAATACTCAACCAATTCTAAGGCATTCAAATAAAATATATATACATCTTCTCGGCCCATGGAAATCACATTGCTGCAAAGCATCCCACATAAGAATCTTATGCTTGAGAACAAGCCAAACAAAACATTTCACTTTGAGTGCAAATTTCACCTTCCATAGAATATAATACTACCACTCCGGATGAAACACCCGGTACTATTTAAGTAAAGGAGAGTAAGGAAATCTAGTTGTAACAGTACCTGAATGCTTATTCCCAATCTAGACCAAAGAATCAGGATCCTCACAGAAAGATACACCCTCCTCCCACAAATTGCGAACACAATCCTTCCATTCCACAACTTCCACACCTGCCAGACCCAAAGAAGCCACTGATAACCATATTTAAGAGAGTACATCACCCTAAACGAAAGTTTGCTTAAGAACATTTAGATTCCTTTCATGGAGACAAACCAAAATATTTCGAGATAGCTTCCAATTGTTGATCCCCACAATCGGATCCATACCAATAGAAATATTATTTCCTCTTCCAACCTGCCAAAAAATCTCACGGATAATACAGGGGAGAGTTTGGCACATGCTGCTCCAAAAATCCGAAGAGTAAGACGTTTTATACTTTGCGACACGTAACCATGTAGATAGGGGGAGGATTTTCATATATTTAGCATTGATAATATTACACCACATGCCTGTCATCGTGAGATACACCAAAGGCTCTTTGCACAAAGAGAAATATTGAATAAACCAAGATGCTTGATGCCCCAACCACCCCATGACTTAGGAAAAGACAGTGATTCCTAGTCATCCAGATGATATTTTGCAATATCTTGAGTACCCCTCCACAAGAATCGAAAAAAGAGCCTACGTAAGGACACCAAAGTGCTCACAGGTACATGGAAGAGAACAAACCAATACACAGGTAAATATTGCAAAACTGAAATGAATAAGGTCTTCCAACCACCCAAAGAGAGCTATTTCGACATCCATCTTCCCATGTGACTATGGACTTTCTTAACAAGCCAATCACAATAAGATCTCGTATAAGAATTGGGTTTAAAAAAATACCAAATAAGATATACCAGATTCGAGATGACCACCTTGAATAGAGAAGAGATTCATAATATTATTCAGAACATTTTGCTCAACTCCACAGTGTCTAAAACATAATTTATGAGAAATGAATATCATGCTTGAGGCTTTACAGAAAATATCAGTTATTTCTTTAATATGAAACCATTCATCAAAAACATCTTTCCCAAAGATCATAACATCATCAACAAAAAGTGCGTGAGTTAAAAAAAAGAACAAGAGATTTTCACTCCTTTAATCAATCCTTCTGATCTTCGCCTGTCAAAGAAGCAAACTCAATCCCTCAATGACCAAAAGGAATAGATAAGGTGAAAGTGGACAACCTTATCTAATACCACGCAACCCCTTGAAAAAAGCTGAGGGAGAACCATTAATTAACACATCAAAAGATGTTGTATTCCCACAATACATGATCCATTGTGAAATACTCAAGGGAAAACCAATATACAATAGAATCAAATGTAGGAAAGAGAAATCAACTTTATCATAAGCCTTTTCCATATCAAGTTTGAGAATCAAAGCAGATAACTTCTTAAGCTTAATGAAATGCAATGTTTCTTGCACAGTCCCCAATGATTTATCAATATGCTTGTGATTTATGGGGCTTAAACATAGCGCCTAGCTAACTAACACATACTTTACCCCTTTTTATGGACCCCATATATAAGTTAACTCTTTTCCATAATAATTACACATACCAAATAACCTTGATTCACATCACTCCTAGAGCATGGGAAATCAGGCATACCAAATAACCTAGGGTCACATCACTCCTTAGATGTGGTAATTGTTTATAACTGTCCATCTCTATGGTAAATGTGAGCCTTAAAATAAGATTTTAATTACTTTTTATTTTTATGAGGTTTTATGCATGTACCTTTTTCACACTACTCAACATTTAGTGAGAACCCTTTCACTACTCCACTAGCTTCTAGCTTCTAGGCTCCTTCAACACAATCAATGGCCCCTTTAACTCATACTCTTTTGCTCTTTCTTCAAGTATTGGAGTTGATGCTTTACTCTAATAACTTGTTCTGATTACTCTCCTCACATGCATGATACACATTCCTTTGATACCAATTTGTTAGATTGGGACAACTTAAACTACACACTGTAAACACATACATATATAGAGATTTAGCTCTAACACACCAAAAAAACCAGTGGAATGCTCTTCCTCTATTAAGATAGAGAAATATCTCTACAAATTTTGTTTTGATATGTTCTTTATATATATTTTTTTTCAGGAAGGAAAAATACTGTCCTTGATATTCTATTAAGAATCAAAGGGCATCTAAAGTGCCATCCCAAAACATGGGTTACATCCAAGATTACAAACCGCTCATTCCATGAAGAATTCACAACTCAACAAGCTACAGTGGGGGAGATCCAATAGCTTATCAACAGAAATAAAGTTCCCATCAGTAAAAAATTGTCTCACTGAACCATATATACTGTGGACCAAAGAGTGCAGAGTAGCAATCTAAAGGAGCTTGCTCCAAAACAGTCAAAACGATGCAAGTAAAAAGGGAGTAAGCTTCCGCACCAGGCTCAAAAGAGATGGAAAGTGTCATGAGAGACCAAAAGACCATCAATAATTTCAGTGAAACAACCAAACCCAGGAGCCAAAGAAAGAGCAATTTTAGAGAGGCAGTCTATGATTTGATTGTGTTCACATCGGATATGGCTAAACGACAATTCTACAAATCAAGAGCAAAGCTTTCTAGTTTCCCAACACTAGTGGAAGAGTTCTGGAGGGGAAAGGGCAGTAGAACCCTTTGCCCAATTTATGATGACTGATGAGTCACCAAAAACATTGAGTGAGGGAATCCCCATCATTTGGATTGTAAGCAAAAGAGCCCATAGGCCTACCAATTCTGCTTTATGTTGGGTGTTGTTTCCCACCCCCAAAGCAAACTCGAAGGAATGTGACTCATTCAAGAGCAAGTAGTAACCAACTCCACCCACATATTTTGCAGATGCCCCATCAAAAAATCCATAGGGATAAACCAGGATAGGACTAGGGCCCACAGCTCTTATCTTTTTTACCTTCTATGCCAGAGGACAATACAACTACATGGAGTATGTGATTTGTTGGATTAAGCCCAGGAAAGACAACTTTTTCCCCTTGAAAATAAAGAAGTTCCTAGCTTTCCAAATGGCCCACATAGTGTGAAAAGGAATATAACAGCATACTGAGTATTTGGAAAAGCTAACAGTACAATTTTCTAGAAACAAGCACAGATTATCGGACTGGTAGGATGATGGAATATGGTACAGATAGAAAAGGTGACAAAGGACGTTCTTCCAAACAAAACAATGTGAAAAAATATGCTGTACAGTCTCTTCATTAGCCTTGCAAAGAGCACAGATACCTAGACATGTCCAACCTCGTTTCTGGAGGTTATCCCATGTAAGAATTTTATTCCTCAACACCAACCAAACAAAACAACTTATTTTCCTGGGTAGTGAGCCAGACCAAATGAGAGCATGTAACCTGCTACCAGATAGGGGAGATAATGATTTGACAATGCTATCATAAACCAAATTTGCAGAGATGGAACCATCACGCTTATTGTATTCCCAAATCAGGACATCAAACTGAGAATTGAGTTGGATTCCACTAAGTTCCAGATCCCTCGTAAAGGAATCCCATGCTAATTTCCAATCTCCCGTAATACACAAATCCTCAGCCGTATACCAATAATGGTGTGTACCAGGTAAGGTATTACGTGCATGTGAGAGAGAAGTGATATCCAGATCCTCTAAAAATTCACGTAACCCTGCAGGAAGAGAGAGCGAGCTGGGAGCCCCAATGATCGGATCGATGCCAATAAGAACATCATGTCCATTTCCCACCTGCCAAGCAAGACATCTACCAAGCCAAGGAAGAGTTTGTAAGAATCCCTTCCAGATAATAGAAACCCTATGCATGCTGAAGTTTTTACCTCTGAGCCAAGCCACCACCGAGATATTCTTCATATATTTTCTAATGAGAATCCAATGCCATAATCCATTGTTTTGAAGGACCATCCAAAGATTCTTTAGTCTCAAAGTGATGCTGAACCAGTGCAGGTTCTTTATGCCCCATCCCCCATTCTCTTTTGTCCAGGAGAGGAGCTTCCAATTGGCCAGATGATACCTGTGTTTATTGACAGAAGAGCCCCATAAAAAGGCAAATGTTATGCTTCTGAGCTTGTGCAAAACATAAACTTGAATAGGGGCAAGGCCCAACCAATAAACTAGGATGCTGGTCAGCACAGCTTGTACAAGTATCAGACAGCCTCCAACTGAGAGTAACTTATGTGCCCAGTGACAAATCTGGTTCTCAAATTTCTAAATCAGCCAGTTCCAGTCACTGACCCTATATCTCGAAGTTTTGATAAAATAGCCAAGATACTTAAAAGCAGAGGTAATAGGCTCCATTTTATAGGGAAATACCTGAGCAATGTCAGAGAGGATATCAACATCCATATTACTGTGAAGAAAGCACGATTTGTCCAGACTAATGCACATCCCTGAGGCCTTCCAGAAGGTGCTCAAAATAAGATCAAAAGCAATCCACTCAGGTAACGTGCTAGTACCCAATAGTCACATCATCCACAAAGAGGAGATGTGTAAGAGCAACGATGAAGAGACCTTGATACCTCTAATGAGACCATGATCCCTAGCATATGAGATTAAGAGGCTGAGCCCTTCAATGACAAGGATGAAGAGCAATGGGGATAAGGGACATCCTTTTTTGATGCCACGGGAAGATGTAAAGAACTTCGAGGGAGTACCGTTGATGAGGACAACAAAATTTGTTGAGGCGAGGCATCCCATAATCCAATTAACACCCAGGAGAGGTACCCCAATCTGGATCAGTATGAGTCGGATATAGGACTAGTTCACTCGATCGAAATCCTTAATTAAATCCAATTTGAGGATAAGTGCACTAGTATTCTTGGATTTCACAGTATGGACAGTCTCCTGGACAATGCCAATAGGTTCAACAATCTGGCGGTTTTTAAGAAAAACATATTGTTCCAAGGAAATGTGGGAGTCTGGGAAAGGCTTAAGACTAATAGCAATAACCTTAGAGATCAATTTGTACAGCAGATTACACAAAGCGATAGGCCTGAAATCAACAAAGGTAGAGGGCTTATCTGTTTTAGGAATCAAGGCTAGGAAGGTAGAGTTCAGTGAGGGAGGGATAAAGCTCGAAACCCTAGCAGATTCGACAGCTGACAATAAATCATTCCGCAGTAAATCAAAGAAGTGTAAGTAGAACTCTACAGGTCATCCATCCGGACCAGGAATCCTATATTTTTTGAAAGATTTCAAGGAAAACTCAATCTCCGACAGATAAACAGGGTGAATGAGGCCAGGGGCATCCTCATTGGAAATCATAGAAGGGTAAAGCATGACCACCTTGAGTTGTTCCAGCAAGCAGGTTTCCTTATCATCCTGGAAAATGTGAGCAAAATTTTTCTGACCCAACTCCTTAAGGGCAGACTCATCCTCAATGTAGTTACCATCATCATCATTAAGTGACCAGATCATATTTTGATTCCTTCTTCCCGATGCCAAAGTATGGAAAAACTTGGTGTTTGAGTCACCCAATAGAGCCCATTTTGCTCTACTTTTAAGTTTCCAAGTGAGAAGATGGTGCTCCAACATCTTCTTCTTTTTAGGACTAAGAAGAGTCAAAGACATCTGATCCTCTAAGGAAAGGATACCAGAGGAGGATCCCGAGAGAAGGGAACCTATTTCCCTGTCCAATTAGATCGAATCATACTCCATAATAGAACTCTTTTCTTTGATCCATCCTTTAACCTCCTGCTTGAGTGAATAGAGTTTGTGAGTCAAAAGGTCTAAATCGAAATCAGAGGCCCTAGGATTCAGTTTAGACCATCTCTTAGAGAGCCAAAGGGTAAAATCCGGATCATTGAGCCATGATCAATCAAATTTGAATGGGTAGTTACAGGACCCCATCTGTTTGTCCCACTTGAAGCAAATCGGGAAGTATGAGATATCAGCATGGTGTGTCCACACATGGTGTACCTTTAAGGAGGGGATCAAGGAGGAGGAGATTAAGAAGCGATCTAATCTTTTACTGATGCCATCAGCTCCAGCCCATCCATTTCTCTAGGTAGGCCCAGGATTGGGAGGAGCAATATCAACAAGTCCAACATAATAAAAAATGAGTTTGAAGTGGGAGGAGAGGGGATCAAGAGTATCTTTCTGCCCCCAAGTCTCAGAAGCTTTCATGGTCAAGTTAAGGTCTCCTCCTAGAATCAGGTTAGGAATGATAAAAATACCCCCTCTGTGGGCCTTTTCCCATAAAATATCCCTATTCCGATAGGGGCCATAAACATTGAGGATGGATAAGGGAGTAGTCAAACCACGAAAGAATCCCTTAACCAAGATGTCAGCACAAGTCTCAAAGGCACGACATCTGACCTTATGAGGGTTCCAGGCCATAAGTAACCCTCCTGAGTGACTAGAAGTGCTAATGGCACAAAATTCCCAACTAGGTAAGAGTTTAGAGAAAGCAAGGAGAGGAGGGTAAGAACTTCACATGGTCTCCTGGAGGAGAATCATATCCGTACACAACGAAAGGAAGAGAGTGCGGCGGCTAATTTGTTTGGTCTTGCCTCCCAGTCCCCTAACATTAAGAGAAAGGAGCTTCATTAAGGAATAGGTGGAAGGGGAGGCGACGCTCTAAGTCCCCGGGAAGAGAAACCTCTTGGAACATATTTTATGCAAATAGAGAGAGGGATATAGGGAGGAGAGGCAGAGGAAAGGTCCCTGCCATCCTATCCTTTTTTTTTGGATAGTCACATTCTCAAAGCAGATGGAGTTCAGGCGAAGGGTAGAGGGGGAAGAAGGGGTAGAGGCAGAGAAAATAGACAGGTATTTTTGGAGAGTGGGGTCAGAGAAGGAGGGGGAGGAGGTGGGACTACGAGGAGAGGATGGAAGAGTAGGTGGGGTGGTAGAGGTTGGGAGAGGTGGAAAATCTACAAGGGAAGAAAAAGAAGGCATAGTTGGGGAAGAGATAGGGTTCGGGATGGGTGAAGGAGGCGAACCAAGTAAAGGAGCCTGAGCACAAACAAAGGGGGGTGAAGAAGGATCAGCAGGTGAGATAGAAGGAGGAAAAGGAACCAAAGTAGGTTCAATGGGGTAAGTTGAGGTCGAAGCATGTTCAAAATCATCTAAAGAGTCAAGAAGAGAGTCAGAAACATCTTCAAAAAGAGAGAGTGATTGAGAGTAAATACCATGTTTTGGGTGTTCCGGTGCGATGGGGATAACTGGTCCAGATGCAGCAAGAGATCCATCTGTACTCGAGTAAGATCTGTCATTCCAAAAGAAGGGGCAGGTTCTCTGAAGATGTCCAGTTTCGTGGCATCTACTGCAGTGGAATAGGACATGGAGGTAATCAAGCTTTTGAACCAGAAGACGCTCTTTGCAAAGTATCTCAACCTCAATAAGTAACCCGAGCGAGATGTCCATCTCAACAAGCACCTGAGCCATCCTTTTGTCGAAAGAAAGATGGAAATCCTCATCCACTGCCACGAACTTGCCAATCGAATTAGCAATTCCCTCCAGAATGTGCTTATTCCAAAGAGGAAAGGGAAGATGAGGTAGCAGAACCCAAAGGTGGCGCTTCGTCACCCATTCCCAAAGAAGGTCGAAATGGGAGTGCCAGTGCCGCAATACCAAGGACCCCGAGCCAATACGCTAGATAGCTTCAAGGATATGCAAAGTATGTGCCTCTTCCAGGAACACAAAGACAATCCAGCCATTGGATAAAAGGATGATGGTTGAAATGTAGTCCAGTAGAGGTTTCCAATGCTCAGAAGCCTAGTCGACCCAAGCCTTTTTACCCAGTCTGGAATATTCCAATCTCCCAATTAAGGCCTGAGAGCACATCAAGGAAACCTTGTCCATGAAGATATCGTGGCAGAGGACGTAACGGAAATGCCCCTCATCGGTTTTGATACATTTTGCATGTCGCTTACGATGGTAACGTGAGGGGTCCCCGAGGTAAGCCATGAAAGAGACCCCCAACAAGTCAACCCAGAGCATTCAAGGGAAAACCACCTAAACCCAAAACCCTAACCACCGGTGTCAGATCACTAACAACGGTCCTAACCAAAAATCCAAAACCCTGACTGCCAGAGCCGGTCTACCGGGAGCAGACCGAACCAAGACCACCAAAGAACAATGTAACCAGAGACAAAGCCCAGATGGAGAAAAGGGCTAAACCCAACAGACAGTAAGAATAAAGAAAAAAACCTCAAATGTCCACCGGTCGAACAGAAAGCCCAAAAAGGAAAACCACAGAAAAAGGATAGGGTGCGTGTGCGAGAAACCCACAGGACCCAAAAAAACAAACCTCAGTTCCCCAGGGAAACCTGTGAAAATATCAGAAGTCAAACCAACTCGTGCTGACGAGGTCAGCAAGAGACCTAGAAACGAGCTACGTGAAAACCCATGCAGGGTTGATGAGCCCAACAAAACCAAAAAACCACAGAGGTAGCAGAAGATATGATTCCTTCCCACTTTTTTTGCTTGGTTGGTACTAGTCCCCCAGGTAAAGGGAGGGACTCCAAGAGTGCTGCCGTATGTAGGGAAACACCAACCCAGCAAGACCAAAAACCTTCCAGGCTACGAACACACAAGAGAGGAGAAGAAACAAGACCAGGAAAGCAGTCAGAAAGAGTTGTGGCCGATGCAGGAGAAGGTCCAGAAAGGGCCAAGGGCTTAGTGAACATAAGGATACAGACCGCCATCCATTAGAGAGAATTTGAGGTCAAAAATGGGCCTCAAAAGGACCAAAATGTACTATAAAAATCAACCAATTACATTCTAATAGATGATGTCATCCCCCATGGTTGAGGTGGCATTTCATGNAAATAAATTAAATTCATGAATGATATTTATATGAAAAAAATATGTTAGTTATGCATATAAATTAAATTCATTTTTGTTTAATTTTATTTACAAGTTCAAGTTCATTTTTGTTTAATTTTATTTACAAGTTCAGGACAATAAATTTTTGGGAATTTACAATGAATCTTAGTCACATCATTATAGAGTTATTTTATTAATTTTATTTATAGTCAATTTAGAAAAGTAACTCAACCATGGTTATTTATATTGTACATAAAAAGTAGTGTAGGAGGTGAGTTGTCATATATACCTACCCCATAAAACCCCTAACTCATAATATTTTAATATATCTTATATTTTTGTAGTACATCTCTTAGGAGGCCCATTTTTGACCTCAAATTCTTTCTAATGCATTCTCCTACAGCAAGCGCCAAGTAGGCACCATTGAACCGAGCCCCATTCTCCACTTTGTTCTATATATATATATATATATAAACAACCTTTAAACTGGTTTCAAATTTTTTTCATATTAACACAAAAACCAAACTCTATTTATGACTATCACATCTACTAACAAATTTTGTACATTATGCAACTTACTTCAATGACTAACTTACTTATGTCAAAGGGAGAAATTACTCCTTACACTATTAGGTTTCCCTGTTATATTGACATAATAACTATTTCACTTTGCATGTGTGGAAAAGATAAACTTTTATAGATCACATAACCTGTTTGGGGATTTTACTGTGTTGGAACTTTATGTGGCTGAAATTGCCGGAGGAGAACATATTAAAACTTGATTATAACATCAAAAATGATAAGAAAGGGGATTGAATGGATCCGGTTCATCGAAGAGGTCATTCAATATAGTCTATGAATTGATTTTTGTTAAAAAAATGAATAAAAAAGTACAAATATTTTGAGTAACTATACTGATTCTCTAGAATATGGTTTTTGGCTTTTCATTGGTCGTTTTTTTTAAGTAAGAAAGGGCCTTTCACAAGCTAAAAGATATTTACAAACTCTGCTCCCTGAAACATGGAGTCAGGCATCGATCTGGTGTCTAAGGAAAGTAAAAGGTATAGCCCATAAAAAAAGATAAAGGAGCATGAGAGCGGCCTAGCCTTTCAGCTTGGGTGCTCCATCATGAAAACAAACATGAAAACAAACAGAACATAATAATAACGAATTGTGCATGAAAAGATAAACAATGAAGAGAATTCCAAACCCACAAAAGCCATGACCTAGCGTCTACGAGAGAACTCACCCTCATCTTGGGCATTGTTGTTGCCCTGCCTCGTCTCCTGATTTGCTCTCGCATGGCTAGAATGCTCATGTCTTCTTCAATAAAGTATAATTAAAATAAAAACTTTCAGCTACAATTTATAAATTTAGTGTTAATTTTAAAAGTATAAATCTTTAAATTTTATATAATATATATATATATATATATATTTTTGTACTTTCATTATAAATATTAAATATTAGATTTTTTTTATATTATATTTATTTTATAATAATAAATATAAAGTTATAATATTATATTTTAGTTAGGATTTCATTTAAAAAAATATAGTTATGGTAATATTATTAGAAATTGGTTTTATTTTTTTATAATTTATTTTTGGTGTTTTAATTATTTAATATTTTTATAATTAAATTTATAAATGTAGATTTAGATGTTTTTCAAGATGTTTTTAATGAGTGGGTTTAAGGATTACTAGAGCAAGTGTTTTCTCTTAGGAGGTCACATGTTTAAATCTAGAGGGGTAGGTTATATACAACTTTGTAGTTAAATGGCTCCCTTGTCCTCCAAACAAAGGGGTCTCATACACCAAATTGGTGTCTTTGGTGGGGGAGACATTAAAAATTAGATTATTATAATTGAAAAAATGAATGTTACATGCAATATTGAATGATTTATCTATATTTTAAAATTTTCTAAAATTTGAAAATGATGTTTTTTTAATCTATAAGCACAAGAAACCGAAGGTAGAACATTGAAAAATTCATAGTTGAAACTTTCTCCCTCATGTGAAACTATGGAAAAGTTGAAATTTTTTATGTTCAACAATGAGATTAATACATTGTCAACGTAAAGTGAATACAATATACCATGCCTCGGCAAGTATAATAACACCTAAGAACATCATATTTAAAGTTGAGACACCTTGCAGTGAAACTTCGCTCAAGACATAGGCTTGTTTTCCATATCTAGTGTCCATACCATCTGAAATCCTAGTCACCACATGGCACCAGAATGACTTGCTAGCTCAGCATGACCATCAACTGCAAGTATCACCGGGATTACATCTTACTGAAACTAGTGTGGCCGAACCCAACTCAGACACTTTGGAGTTGTGCGAAATGTCAAGCGCTCGTTTCACCATATGTGGTGCGACCTATTATATCACCACGTAATCTTAGATTATGCCATTGCCTCCCCTGAGCAAACACTTGAACTATCAACTTCCCAACGTATGATGATTTTGTCACCCTAGTTTATTTTCCCTAGCATGGTTGCCACTCCACCTATTACATTGTTAGCCGTGCCATCCTCCGTTTAACCCTCTACCGTAGCGCCTGTCGATTTCTCTTGTCATACTCGACTCGACATCCGTTGGTCTTCCTAGCGAACTTACTTGCTATTACACCGTGGTGTCTGTCTAAATCCCAACAAGAATGAGTCGGCCACCAAGGCTACCAAAGCATATGGATTCGACGTGTACCCTTAAGAAGTGCATCCCAATGCGCCCTCAGTTACGCTTTGCCAATGGTGCTTAACGTAAGGGAGTTGCATACTCCCCCACTTAAAGATGTTGATGTTCTTGTTAAAGTGGTTGCATCGACACATCCAATGGAAGGGGCATTGATGGCGAAGAGACACTTCTGCGCATGTCATAACCGAACGTGGCTCTGATACCATATGTCACAGGACATAGGTTTGTTTTCTATCTCGAGTTTCCCATACGGTTTAAACGCCTATTCGCCACGTAGTATTAAAGTGATCTACTAGTTAGGAATGACCATCAACCGTAAGTATCACCCGAACTATCACTTACTGAAACAAGCTTGACCGAACCCAAGTGAAACACCTTACTAGGGTGTGGAATGCCAAGTGCTTGTTTCACCGTAGGCAATACGACTTATCACATCACCACCCAACCATAGACAATGATATGCCATTGCCTTTCCCGAGACAACACTTAAACGACTGAGTGTGCAAAGTATGATGATTGCTGTCATCCGTCTAGTTTATTTCACTAGAATGATTGCCACACTGCAGCCACGCCATCATGCATCAAAATTGCTTTCGCAACACCCATTGGTTTGTGTCGTCATACACTCGACATCTCTTGGTCTTCCGAACAAACCGACTCGCCATTACACTAAGCCCAACAATGCTACCAAAACATATGGGGCAGCCTAAAGCGCGCTCCATTATGCCTTGCTAATCATGGCGCTTAACGTAGAGGCGTTACACCATGGTTAACCATTCAAGGATCGCCATCGACCATTGTCACGGGGTGGCCCCAAGCCAACCCACATACATTGTGACACGACCTCCCATACCACCGAAAATTGTTTTTTTCTATCTATGTTTGAATGTGCGAAGGACCATTTTTGTCTAGATTCACACTGTGCCATGTGCGAAGGAAGATAAAGTGACATCATGCATTACGTCTGCTGGGTCTGTTTTTCGTTATAATTTAATAGGATTTTTAGTCTGCCTGGACATGGACAGACTTGGCGTGCAAGGTCGGGACTCTTGACATAGTTGGCCGTACGATTCCTGTATATATTTACAGGGGGTAGGGGAAGTAGCATAGCGAATCCGAGATACCAGAAGAGGCGGATAGAAAACTCAAACGCAAAAAACAAGATTTTCAGTGCAATGGCGAAGGAGGCCTCTGGACAAAACGGGCAAGTGAAACTGTTAGGTATGAATATAAGTCCCTTCGTGCTCAGGGTTTGCATAGCATTTTCTCTTAAAGGGATCGATTACGAGCTAGTCGAAGACGCTATCGATTTTAACACGCGATCTAAAAGCAAACTGCTGCTGCAATCAAACCCTGTTCACAAGAAGGTTCCGGTGGTTATCCACAATGGGAAGCCTGTTTGTGAATCGTTGAATATTGTACAGTACATAGACGAGGCATGGGACACGAAAGCGCCAGTTTTTATGCCTAAAGATCCATATGACCGAGCCATTGCTCGATTCTGGGCTGCGTTTGTAGATGATAAGGTGATTTAGGCCATTCATAATTATCAACTCCACCCCACCCTTTTTCTTAGTTGCTATTTGTATAATTTTGAAAGGGTCAGTTACATTTTTCTATTCTGTTTCTAATACATTCATGTTATTTATCCGTTGCCTCAGCTCTTTCCAGGTATAGCAATAGTTTTCCGTAGCCAGGGAGAGCAGCAACAGAAAGCAGCGGAAGATTCGGTTGCAAACTTTCTTTTGATAGAGCAAGCTCTGCAAACCAGCACTCACTTCTCAGGAAAACCATATTTTGGAGGAGATGAGATCGGCTTAGTTGACATCGCATTGGGTGGTATATCGGCGTTTACCAAAGCCGTCGAGAAGGTTACCGATACAGTTTTAATAGATCGGGAGAAGATGCCGCTGTTAAACGCATGGTTGGATCGATTCTGTGAGTCCGATAGAGTGAAAGAAGCGATGCCCGATCCGACCATGCTTCGGGATACTCTATTCGGTTTGAGAGCCAAATTTACAGCACCACCTGCGAACAATTAGGGCAAGCGATGTCGGTTTTATACAATAAGATGGATATTATCCGCTGTCATGGTTTTTTTAATTTGTGTGTTCAGATTCAGCTTTGAATTCTGTGTGGTTCATGTGAATTATTAATGGAAACAAGTTTTGGGCCGAGCGATTCACTTGTTCAATGTGCGTTGAATTTCACTACGAAGTTTGGGAAAAATAAAAAACGTTCAGTTTCTGTTTTAATATTTGTGTGGTGCTTATTTTCAGACTAATCTTCTTCAAGTTTATCCACGGTGACTATCGAAGTTCGACAAACGAATGATGCAAAACATGATAGCTGGATGGTCTTGTTTCTTCATTATTTAATTTTTTTTAATTAATATAATTTTTTTTTAATTCAAACCAAAGAACAATAAAATATTAACAATAAATTCAGATTGTTAATAAGTTTGAATACACATTTGTAAGATTATCTATATTTTAATCACGGCTGCTCATTATCTAATTTTTTAATAGCCTCTTCATTTTATAGGAAAATTTAAAATACTAACAGTTTGGAAATAACCATCTCCTTGTTTATTAATTTTACACCTCTTTGATAATTGGGACATCTATAAGTGGTTGGAACCTTGGAAACTTTTAAATATATTATAATTTTTCGTGGAGCTTTAGAAGAAGAAGTTGGGGTTCATCGTGATGACAAAGAGGTTTTGGTTTACAAATTAACTAGAATGAATGTTTTATAGTGTTACTTTTCTTTTCATTTCATTTTGAGGTATAGAATGCAACCTCACATGAAATATTCAATAATTTAGTGTATTAAATGTTTGTGAATTTTTTTAACACATGGTTCTAAACTTATTAGTTATTTACGAGTCTTAAAGAAATCACAAGTAAGTTAAAGTACTTTTATTTAGTTTTAGATTTAAAAAAAATTAATTAATTTTAATTTATTAATTTTTTTAGCCATTTTTTAAATCTTTTTTATTAGTTAAAAATTTATATATAAAACATAAATATATAAGTGTATGATTCAGTTTTATGGATTTTTATATAGTAAAATCAAAAAACGATTATGTTTTCCAAAAGATGTTTTAATTTGATATAATTAATTTAATATATTTTAATTTTAATATTATATAAAAAATAAAAAAAATTATAAAAATAATATTTTATGTTTTTTAAAAAAATTTGTATTTAATTTACAATTTATTTATTTTTAACAACTAAGAAAAACTAATTACTTCATAACACATTCATTTATTTAAAAAAATACTAATTTATTACTTCATAACACATTAATTTATCTTAAAAAAAACTAATTACTCATAGCACATTCGTTTATTTATTAGACTTATTTATGAGTCTTAGGAAAGCATATGTAAGCTAAAGTATTTTTATTTAGTTTTATATTTTTTAAAATTTTGATTAATTTTGAGTTATAAATTTATTTTTAAATTAAAATCTTAATTTATTTTTAAATTTTTTAATGATTAAAAATATATATATAAAACATAAATATACTAGTTTGTGATTTAGTTTATAATTTTTTATATATTAAAATGAATCAAACTAAAAATATTTTATAACCTATCACTTTAAGGTGAAATGAAATGCTCTTTACACAATCAAAAGTTGAAGTTTGTTATACTTTAATGGAATCTAAATAAAAGATTGACTATTTAAAACATTGTAACACACCTAGAACTGAAAAATAATTATTTTTTATTATTTTGGAAAACGTTATGTTAAATTTATTGTAAAGTTTTTATGACCAAGTTGGTCAAGGATGAGTGTAATTGAAGAATTATTTATTTTGATAAATTAAATAGAAGAGATACCTATCTAAAGGAGACTCTTGAATGAGTGTTCACTAACCCGCTAGGAGGAATGAACAGTTGTAAAAAGCTGCTTGACAAGTGGCAACACTAGCATTTCACTTTTTAGCTCTTACAAGAAGCATAATCCCTAAAATTGTGGTCATGTTCCCTAAGAGGGGGAACTGAGCAAGTGTCTCATCTGATTCCAAAACTGACCCTTAGACCTAGGCAATCTTATAAATACTATCAAATTGAGCAGGAGGCTCACTACTTTCTATTTCCAAGTAAATGAACCTTGTGACTGCTGCAAATTGAAAATTTAGGTAGACAAGGAATTTTATGAGGGGATAACTAAAGTGGAATTGCTGAGTTAAGTCTGCTATTGAGTGCTAAGTTACAACAAGTTTATGCGTGTGCTATTATCCAGCGATCTTCGTCCTAGTGGTTTAGTGAACAGGCTCGGGGGTCCTAAGTAAGTAATATTGGCTGCTTTAGGAGATAGTTGGGTGGAATAGTCTCCTTTGGATGTTTGTCCCCCTTTTGCAAATTATCCAGGTTCTAACTGTTGTTATCTATCTCTGATTTAATTCTATGTCTGTATTTTAATTAGGAAGTATGTTCAGTATCTGTAAAGTTTAATTTAAATGGTTGTTATTGTCTATGATCTGGAATCTCTATCTGTAAATTGTTATAAGTAGATTTAGCATCTACAAATTTTATTAGAAATTGTTCTTTATTGTGTTAGGAGAATGCAATGTTCCGTTTTTTATAAATAGGAAATTAACTGAGGACCTTTAATACTGGGAGCATATGAGGACAATTATTCAGTCATCAGTATAGAAAAGAGGACCATCGTAGTTATTATTATAAGGCATGCGGAGCATGTAGACCTTATTTCTCGAGTCTTAAAAGTGAAGGGGAAATTAGAATTGCATGCATGCAAAAGTAAAGTGCAAACCCTAAAAGTACATGCTAATATATTTAAGAAGGGTTATTGGACCAAAGAAGATATCTATGATTATTGTTGATTGATTTGGAGCTTTTGAGCAGTAGCACTGTGTGTAGTCGCGACAATTGGAGTTGAAGACGACGTCTTTAGCTAGCGAGGGTTCGATAGTGAGATATTTTCCCTAGTCTCTTTGGGATAGAACATCCAAGTTTATCCACAATATTCATCGTACACTTTAGTATCCGGAGATCCAGTACACTCCGAAGGATTATTGACAGACCCACATTTTGCAGCTGGAAGTAGCGGGGAAACCATACAAGGATTCGTTGGGACCACAAAACCTAGTATTTCCTCCACATGTTAGCTTCCTCTTTCTCAGCAGGCCCATTTTATAGAATCTCGAGATTATCGGCCATCAGTTTTCTCATCTGGAGCAGCTATCAACAAACAGAGAGCTTGGGGGGCGTGAGCAGCAGAACCATAGATCAATTCGCTAGGGCTCTTAGAGGAAGTCGAAACTCGCATGTGAGAGTCCATCTTTCCGGCATCAGCAGAAAAACAATCCCACAAAGTTTCAGCTTGATCTGACACCTCCTCCTACAAAAACGTCACCTTCAGTCTAGAGGGTGCTTACGGTACAGCGGGGCGGTAACACCAGAGGAAAGGAGCACTACTAGCCCATCTATCTGAATCTTTATGCATGCAACCATCTCTAGAGTCATTATTAGTTGAGATATCGGTGGTAAGTGTTAATTTCTCTCTCCAAACCCTAGCCCTATTTAAGCTACATTTTAAGGAATTTTTGCATGTCAAGTTTGCATGCACAGTTATTTCATATTTTTGTATAATATTGAGTGTATGAGTCATGACTACAATAGAACATTGGAGAATATCGGTATTTGGGATATTACAGTGGTATCAGAGCATGATCCTTGCCAGCTATGGGCATAGATAAATTGAATAAAAGTGCATGTTGATGCATGCTTGTACATACAAATGCATGTCAGTGATGTTGGTAAAGTATATGGTAGAACAAAAGTTTTGTTTTTCCATCTTGTGAGAACATGAAGACAATGAGAAGGATCTTGACTAGAAATTTGTAGAGGTTAGAAACACTTCAACACTTGCCTCGATATCAGGATTATCTAGCCTTGGGTGATGAGGTATGAGTAGCATTGTCCTTTCAAGATTATTACACCATCAAGTTCGGGAGCCAGCACAAGGTTTGGGATGAGGATCTCCTTAAAGGCATAGTTGGGGGAGCGAAGAAAGATGATCATGAAGTACATGTTTTTGAGCTTGATTTGGAGTTAATAGTGCATGATGAGGATGTGCATGAGGAGATAACATTAAATCCATCCCGCGAGTCTAGCGACACCAACACATTCAATAGTCAGATTATGGACAAGTTGTGTGATGAGTTGGAATTGATACCCTCTTCATCACCTACAACAGGAGTCCAAATAGTTATGCTAGGTGAAATACATGAGGTGCAAGGAAATGAGCACAAAATTTGAGACAATGGGAAGTCACACATGGAGGTTAGGGAGAGTTTATACATGCATGAGATAGAGCTTCCATATGATAGTCACTGAAAGAAGATTGAACATGTTAAAGAAATCATTCTATAAATGAAAGAGAGGACTAAGATACTCCGAGACACCATATTACAACAAGATGTTGACCTTATAGTTGTTTGAGTTGCATGTACCGAGTCAATAGTCAGGCTTTCTAGTAATGAAGAGCAGTTGGATTCCTTGATGCAGAAGCAAAAGAAACATACTATTGCATTTCAAAGAACTCCTCTTCAGGAGTACATATACAAGGTTTATAGTTTCTTGAGTCTACATTTGCATAAATGCAGATGGTTTTTACAGGTTGGCCAGGATCGAGAAATTGGACAGTAGTATATGAGCATTCTAGTTGAAATCAAAAGGGAAGAATGTTAGGTTGGTAGGATTATTCCTTGTGATGGTGCTTATGGACAAGGTCCATTTTGGGGGTTGGATGAGATAGAGATTAAGAGTTGGTGTCCTATTGAGTGGGATATTCTTGGGAAGACATTTCTAGCCAAAGGTATAGTCCCAAAAGAGCCTTGGGATATTTGGGATGAAAGATGCACAAGTTTGCATTGGGATCCAAGTGGGAGACCTTATGAGGGATGGATACAATGTTTACTGATGGGGTTACTTGGGATTCTACAGGATGCTCGTTGTGTCGATACTACGTAGGGTAGCGGTGGATGAATTTTGACCTCTGCAATTCTCAGATTGATTTGGGACCTTGGGATTACTGTGACTAATAGTTTAGTGATTGCTAGAGGATGCTTTCATGAGGTCTCTTGTGATGGCATAGTGCAGTGCAGTGCTTTGAGCAACGGGTGCTATAGATCTTCTAGGATAATTTGGGACCCTAAGATCATCTCGAGATTTAGTTTGATTGATTGTGGAGTTGCATTGGCATTGCTTGAGGACAAGCAATCTTTGGCAAGGGAGGACTGTAATGTTTCATTTTTGATAAATAGGGAATTAACCGAGGACCTTTAATACTGGGAGCATATTAGGACAATTATTCATTCATCAGTATAGAAAAGAGGGTCATTAGAGTTATTATCATAAAGCATGTGGAGCATGTAGGCCTTATTTATTCAGTCTTAAAAGTTAATGAGAAATTAGAATTGCATGCATGAAAAAGTAAAGCAGAAACCCTAAATGTGACATGCAAACCCTAAAAGTACATGCTAATATATTTAAGAAGGGTTATTGGACCAAAGAAGATATCTATGATTATTTTTAATTGATTTGGAGCTTTTGAGAAGCATCATCATGTGCAGCCACGATAGTTGGGGTTGAAGATGACGTCTTCAGCTAGCGAGGGTTTGAAAGTGAGATATCTTCCCTAGTCTCTTTGGGATAGACCATCCATGTTTATCCACAACATTCATCATACACTTCAGTATCTAGATATCTAGCACACTCTAAAGGATTATTGACAGACCCACATTTTGCAGTTGGAAGTAGCGGGAAAACCACAGAAGGATTCGCTGGGGCCAAAAAACCCAGTATTTCCTCCACATGCTAGCTTCGTCTTTCTCGACAGGCCCATCTTACAACATTTTGGGATTATCATCCATCAGTTTTCTCATCTGGAGTAGCTATCAACAAACACAGAGCTTTGGGGGCGTGAGCAGCAGAACCATAGATCAATTCGCTACAGATCTTAGAGGCAACAAAACCTATGCATGTGACATTCCATCTCTACGACATCAATAGACAAACAATCCCACAAAGTTTCAGCCTCATCTGACCTCTCCTCCTACAAAAATGTCACCTTCAATTTGGAGGGTGCTTATGGTATAGTGGGGTGGTAACACCGGAGGAAAGGAGCACTACTAGCCCACCTATCCGGATCTTTATGCATGCAGCCATCTCTGGATTCATTATCAGCCGAGATATCAATGGTAAGTGTTAACTTCTCTCTGCAAACCCTAGCCCTAATTCAGCTACATTTTAGGGCATTTTTGCATGGCAAGTTTGCATGCACAATTATTTCATATTTTTGTATAAGATTGAGTGTGTGAGGTAGCACTACAATAGTGTAATGTTCCCAAAAGTGAGATGCATGCAAACCCTAAGAATGCCATGCATGCAAACCCTAAAAGGGACATGCATGCAAACCCTAAAAGTGACATGCATGCAAACCCTAAAAGTGACATGCATGCAAAACCTAAAAGTGATATGCATGCCATCCCTAAAAGTGACATACAAACCCTAAAAGTGACATGCATGACATCTAAGCATTATTTAATGATGCATGCACCCAATTAATTCTCCATGTGCATGCATGCAAGTCAACTACAAATTAGAAGTTAAAGTGACCTAATTAGGTCAAAAGTTAGGGTTTTCACAGTTGAAAGTTATAAAAGAAAGATAAAGTGAATGGAGACTTTACTTTTGGATTATTATTATTTTGGAGCTCTTGAGAAGTAGCACGACGTGTGGCCACAATAGTTGGGGTTAGAGACAACATCTTCAGCTAACGAGATTTCAGCAGTGAGACATCTGCCCTAGTCTCCTTTAGGATAAACCGTCCAGGTTTGTCACTGTATCTATTGCATTCACCATTATTCAATATTCCAGTATAAGTTCGAAGGTTATTACAGATTCATCTGTACAGCTGGGGGCATTTAGCTGGGAAACCCTAGTTATTCACCAAGACTCTAGATCACCATATTTCCTCTACATGAAACCTGCATCCTCACTGATAGGATCACTCTACTGCATTGGGTGATTATCAGCTATCAAATTGTCCATCCGGGGAATCTAGCAGTAGTTTACAGGGTTGTGGAGGCATGAGCAGTAGACCGGGAGATCAATTCACTAAGGCCTCTAGAGAGGTCAAAACTCTTGCATGCTTCAGAAATCCTCTTTGGCACAGGAACACCTTCCTTTCAACTTATTTCTAGCTAAAAATTACCATCCCTTCAGCAAAAATGTCACACTTATTTGATTCAACCATTCAGGATATTGCAGCAGAAAATAAGGTCATTTCTTCATCATTGCAGCTCATCTTGCATGCGTATTCTATCTAGAGCATATTACACCGTCTATCAATTGTAAGTGTTCATTATATCCTGCAAACCCTAACCCTAATTTCAGCTATAAAATAGGGAAATTTTGCATGGCAGTTTGCATGCCCGACTGTTTCAGTAAATTTGCATAGAAATAGAAAATATCAGGATTTGGGATATTACAGTGGTATCAGAGTATGATCCTTGCCAGCTATGGGCACACAGAAATTGAATAAAAGAGCATGTTATCCTTGCCAGCTATGGGCACATAGAAATTGAATAAAAGAGCATGTTGATGCATGCATGTACATGCAAATGCATGTCAGTGGTGTTGGTGAAGTGCATGTCAGAACAAAGGTTTTTCTTTGCTAGCTTGTGAGAACATGAAGACAATGAGAAGGATCTTAACTGGAAATTGGTAGAGGTTAGCATTACTTCAACACTTGCCTCAATATAAGGAGTATCTAACCTTGGGTGATGAGGTATATGCATCATTGTCCTTTCAATATTATTACACCATCAAGTTTGGGAGCTAGCCCAAGGATTTGGATGAGGATCTCCTTAAAGGCATAGTTGGGGGAGGGAAGAAAGATGAGCATGAAGTAGAGATTGTTGGCGAGCTTCATTTGGAGTTAACAATACACGATGAGGATGTGCATGAGGAGATAGCATTAGAGCCATCCTGTGAGTCTAGCAGCACAAGCACATTCGTTAGTTAGATTGTGGACAAGCCGTGTGATGAGTTGGAGTTGGTACACTCTTCATCACCTACAGCAAGAGTCCAGACAGTTATGACAGACAAAATACATGAGGTGCAAGGCAATGAGCACAATAGTTGAGACAATGAGCAGTCACACATGGAGGTTAGGGATAGTTTATACATGCATGAGATAGAGCTTCCAGATGATAGTCACCAAAATAATATTGAACGTGTTCAAGAAATCATTCTAGCAATGAAAGAGAGGACCAAGATACTCCAAGAGACCATAGAACAACAAGGTGTTGAGCTTACTGTTCTTTGAGTTGTATGTACCAAGTCAGTGGTTAGGCTTTCTAGTATTGAAGAGAATTTATATTTCTTGATGGGGAAGCAGAAGAAACATACTATTGCATTTCAAAGCAGCCCTCTTTAGGAGTACATAGACAAGGCTTGCAGTAGCTTGAGTCCACATTTGCATAATGGAAGATGGTTTTTATAGGTTAGCCAGGATTGAGAAATTGACCCACAGTATATGAGCATTCCAGTTGAAATTAGAAGGGTAGAATGTAAGCTTGGTAGGATTATTCCTTATGACGGTGCTTATGGACAAGTTACTTTTCGAGGGTTGGATTGGAGAGAGATTAAGAGTTGGTGTCCTATTGAGTGGGAGATTCTTAGGAAGACATTCCTAGCCAAGGGTATAGTCCCAGAAGAGCCTTCAAATATTTGGGATGAAATATACACAAGTTTTCATTGGGATCTAGGTGGAAGACCTTATGAGGGATGGATACAGTGTTTACTGATGGTGTTACTTGGGAGTCTAGATGATGCTCCTTGTGTCGATACTACAAAGGGTAGCGGTGGATTCATTTTGACCTCTCCAATTCTCAGATTGATTTGGGACCCTGGGATTACAGTGACTAATAGTTTAGTGATTGATCGAGGGTGCTTTTAGGAGTTCTCTAGTGATGGTACCGTACAATTCAGTGTTTTGAGTAGAGGGTGCTATAGATCTCCTAGGATAATTTGGGACCCTAGGATCATCCCCAGATTTAGTTGGTTCAGTTGATTGATTGTGGATTTGCGTTGGCATTGCTTGAGGACAAGCAATCTTTGGTGAGGGAGGACTATAATGTTCCCAAAAGTGACATGCATGCAAACCCTAAAAATGACATGCATGCAAACCCTAAAAGTGACATGCATGCAAACCCTAAAAATGACATGCATGCAAACCCTAAAAGTGACATGCATGCAAACCGTGAAAGTGACATGCATGCAAACCCTGAAAGTGACATGCATGCAAACCCTGAAAGTGACATGCATGCAAACCCTGAAAGTGATATGCATGAAAACCCTAAAAGTGACATGCAAACCCTAAAAGTGACATGCATGACATCTAAGAATTATTTAATGATGCATGCACCCAATTAAGTCTCCATGCGCATGCATGCAAGTCAACTGCAAATTAGAAGTTAAAGTGACCTAATTAGGTCAAAAGTTAGGGTTTTCGCACTTGAAAGTTATAAAAGAAAGATATAGTGAATGGAGACTTTAATTTTGGGTTATTATTATTTTGGAGCTCTTGAGAAGCAGCACAGCGTGTGGCCACAATAGTTGGGGTTGGAGACGATGTCTTCAGCTAACGGGATTTAGGCAGTGAGACATATTCCCTAGTATCCTTAAGGATAAACCATCCAGGTTTGTCACTGTATCTATTGCATTCATCATTATTCAGTATTCCAGTATAAGTCTGAAGGTTATTGCAGATTCATCCGTACAACTGGGGGCATTTAGCTGGGAAACCCTAGTCATTCACTAGGACTCTGGATCACCATATTTATTCTACATGCAGCATGCATCCTCACTGATAGTATCACTCTACTGCATTGGGTGATTATCAGCTATCAAACTGTTCATCTGGGGTAGCTAGCAGTAGTTTAAAGGGTTGTAGGGGTGTGAGCAACAGACTGGGAGATCAATTCACTAGGGCCTATGGAGAGGTAAAAACTCTTGCATGCTTCGGCCATCCTCTCTACCACAGGAACACCTTCCTTTCGACTTATTTCTAGCTGAAACTAACCATCCCTTCAGCAAAAACGTCACACTTGTTTGATTCAGCCATCCAGGGTATTGCAGCAGAAAACAAGGTCATTTCTTCATCAGCTCAGCTCATCTTGCAAGCATATTCTCTCTGGAGAAAATTCCGTTGACTTATCAATGGTAAGTGTTCATTTTATCCTGCAAAACCTAACCCTAATTTCAACTATAAAATAGGGAAATTTTGCATGGTAGTTTGCATGCCCGGCTGTTTTAGTAAATTTGCATAGAAATAGAAAATATTAGGATTTTGGATATTACAGTCACTTTTATGATCTGGAACAGGTATCAAAAAATAGAGAGCTTTGGGGGTGTGAGTAGAAGAACCACAGATCAATTCGCTATAGATATTAGAGGCAACAAAACCTTTGCATGTGACATTCCATCTCTACGACATCAACAGACAAACAATCCAACAAAGTTTCAGCCTGATTTGACCTCTCCTCCTACAAAAATGTCACCTTCAATTTGGAGGGTGCTTACGGTACAGTGGGGCGGTAAAACCAGAGGAAAGGAGCACTACTAGTCCACTTGTCCAGATATTTATGCATGTAGCCATCTCTGGATTCATTATCAACTAGGATATTAGTGGTAAGTGTTAACTTCTCTCTACAAACGCTAGCCCTAATTCAGCTACATTTTAGGGCATTTTTGCATGCACAATTATTTTGTATTTTTGTATAAGATTGAGTGTGTGAGGAATCACTACAATCGAACATTAGAGAATGTCAGTATTTGGGATATTACATAGAAATATGCAATCTAGTTAGTTTGAAGTTAATGTTTTATGATTATTGATCTAAATTTTCTGTTAGGTTAATCTTTAACTTGAATGATGTTTTTTCTCTCTTTGAACATTAAATATAACGGCTCTATTTTAGTTAATCTTATTTTACTATATTGTTATTATCAGTGGTATTTTCCCATCATTTTAGGTTTAAAGAATAACACATATATTGAATCAAGACTAGAGAAAAACCCTACAAAAATCTATTACAGAGGTTATTATAATATATATTTATTTACTGAAATTTATAACTATACTAAATTGTTAAATTATAATAAGGATAAACTCTTAGAGAGTTTCGTAATCTAATTATGTAATTATTTTATTTAAACTAAACTGTTCTCATTCTAAAGAAATCAAGGGTTTTGAATATGTAATAGAGGATATACATAGTATATAAATATATATACATTATAAGGTCTTATAAAAATAAACATAAATATATTGAAATTAAACCATTAAATAAAACATGATGTTTAGGCCCAAACCTTACAAAATATATCACACACACGCACACACACATATATTTCATTTCCCATCTAAAGCCGAGCTTTGGCCTCACAACCAAAACCCTAGTTATAGTTAGGGTAAACAAACTTCAAAATTAAAAATAATAATTAAGCTAAATTTAAAGATCGATTACAGTTAAGGTTTCTTTTAATAGAGTTACATTATAAGGGCTATATGGCCTAGTCATTTGCAAAAACGTTATTAAAAATACCAAATCGTGATTATCGACAGGCCACAATTCTTTTTATAGGTTGTAGGACGTTTTAGTATTATTTTCTGCAATCTAAAACACATAAAAGAAAATCGCAACAAATTTAGGGCTTAACTCAATCAATATAAAATAAAACAGTATTACCCTTTTAAAAACTTGAAACAATTTAATAGTGACCTCACAACCCAAACTATTCTCCTAGCAACAGAATAGTGGCCTCACAACCCAAACTATTCTCCTAGCAACAAAATAGTGGCCTCACGACCTAAAAACCTTTAAACATCTATTTTACAAAGAGTGTCCATGACTTTATGACCTGCTAACTAACTCATTAAAGAAAAAAAACAATGGGAAACCGAGATAGTATTCAGGACTGTAATAGCAAGGGCCTCACAGGCTATTTCAAATTAATTTTTTTTTTCATGAAATACTAAACAATAGCATCATTTTGAGAGTGGCCCTACGATCCTTTTATCAAAAGAAAATGTGATAGGGTAAAGGATTCACAACCGATTTTAGTTATAACAATAATACTACAAAACTGTAAAACCAAACACATTTGAGTATATATATTCACGAAATCCCTCTCAGGTTTCTTTTAAAGGAAATATATTAATTACATTTATGTAGAGACAGTCGTAGGACTGTTCTTACAACTTAAAAAGAAAACAATAACTCTACTTTTGATCATAAAAAACTTTCATTAACACAGTCACCTCGACTCCACGGTCGAAGGTTTCTTTCATTATAGTTTCATATATAAAAAGGCCTCATGGCTACCAAAGAAACTTATCCCTTTCATACCAAAATACAAACACAGAGATGGAGTCCCAAACTATTCCATGGAAAAACAGTACAAGCGATGATGGTACTGGTCTCGGAGCCACGGGAAGGCAGGTAACAGGCCTTACTGGGCTGCAAGTTGTTTTACTCCACACAGAGTTTATTTGAAGCTAGATATAATAGTTGTCCACACAATTTTTACACATAAACACGAATAAGATTACAATGGGAAGTTTATAAACAAACACATGACATAAATAGATTGAAACTATTGCAAGACAAATGAAAAACTTACCGTTCGAGAATTTACCAAGATTGATCTTCGCAGAAGGAATCCAACCACCAGTGTTTGAACAGAGCCATGAAAACATCAACTGGTATGTAGACAAGGAGGAAGGAGGAGGTGGAGATTCAAGCACCTCGGCTCCTCCACCATTGAAAAACATAGATAAGCTACATAGCAGTGCAGACAGAGGCACGGTAGAACCCCACATAACAATAACCAAAAACCATATGAGTCAAAGCTTAAAGGACAAGCTTACACTTCTCTCAAGGAACTATAAACCCATAGGGTTTTTCATTGTGTCAAATTGTCTCCAGCTAGTACAATTAAGTTCTCCAGATGGCCTGCGTATGTAACCATTTATTTCAAAACCTTTATGCATCAAATAAACCTTCATTGTTTTTTATTATGGCCAACCTTCATCACATTATGGTGTTTTTACACTATTGTAATGTTTTATGATGGGTATAGTTCATGACCCTTTATTGTCACACCTTTTTCTTAGGATGTATGGTGTACCCTAGCTTAGGACTTTTCCTCTTTAGCTAGGAAGTTAAAACTTGGTCACATTCACTAGCACAAGGAAAATGAGGGCTTTGTGTTAGTCATAGAGGCCAAGTAAGACCTATGACCCTCCTTTTCCTAACTGATAGGTAGGGTCAAGGAATGAAGGAAAAAAAAACTAGCTTTTACGACAAATTCAACTCGGAGAAAATAAAAGTAGTTTTAGAGACAAGTAAGTAGTGACTATATTACATTATGACACATCAAAGTATTGTCGTAAAAAGGACATGTTGTTGAAGACACTAAACATAGTCTTATGAGTCTTGCAGTCTAACTTAATTCACATTTTAATTGTTGTCACAACCGATAAAGTGTAAAATATAACATCTCATGGATTTATCTTCCCATGAAATTATAGTAATTTCTTTTTCCTGTAAATTTGGAGATGTTACATGTGGTATCAGAGCGAGTTTCCAAATACTAGGCCTGATTAGATGACTTGCATACAGTCAAGAAACCAAATATACTGATCATGTTTTATATTTATTTCTGTCGAGAAATATAAAATTTTGTTTGGCAGGAAAATGGAAGGTGTTGAAGCATCTGCTGAAAATGGATCTCATCACAATAATCCATACAACATTTATGTGGAACTAAATAATCAAACCTTAGAGTTACTGTAAACAATGAAATAGTTAAAAGGTGAACTACAAACTGTGAAAAATGATAATGAAATTTTTTTGGAACTAAATCATATTTCACTAGACAAAATACACAACAGAGGAAAAGATAAAAGAAATGCGTATGAAACTAATTATGAAACAATATCATACAAACATAAGGGAAATAAAGTAAAATATTATGATAGTGAATCTTCTTCAGAGGTTAACACAACGGTTACATAGGGGAAGGTATAAATACACAAGTGAAAGTAGTAAAAGGGATCGTAGGCCTAGAAAAAGGAAGTATAAACCTTATGAAGAGATTTCATGAGAATTTACAAAGATAAAACCTCCCATGTTCAACAAGGAAGTGGAAAGGGTGAAGGAGTCGAGGCTTGGTTATCGAAGATAAAAAAGTATTTTCACATTTATAACTACTCCAATAGACTGAAATCTAGGATGGCTATCTCCAACCTAGCCTAAAAAGATGACATCTAGTGGCAGGACATAAAAAGAGTCAAAAACCTTAAGGAGAAGTATTTAACCTGGAGAGGCTTTAAAAAGTATTTTAAAATGAATTTTTTATCAGAACAATATTACGAAGAAAGAGATGAAGAATTTTATGAACTAAAATTGGGTTCAATGTCAATGAAAGAGTTAAGTAGCAAATTTCTAAGTTTGTTAAGATATGTACCATATATAATTGACGAAAATCCTAAAATACACAAATTTTTAAGCTGTCTTCCCATTAGCTTCAAGGAAAGAATTGAGTTTGATAATCCAAAGACCCTGGAAGAGGCAATGGGAAAAGATGAATTTTGTTACGAACAGAGTAAACAGAGAAAAAGCATACCTAACTGGAAGAATAAGAGAACAAGTAACTTTGATCATAAGAGAAAATATTTTAAGTATAATAAAAGTTTTGGAAATAATTCTCGGAATTTCTCTAAGAATAATTATCAAGGAGCATATTTTCAAAAATAAAACACAACAAAATACTACAACACCAAAAGGCATGGATATGCATAACAATTATGTTAAAAATAACGAACATAAGGAACCTATAAAGTGATGGGAATGTCAAGGACCGCATTGTGCCAAGTATTTTCCGAACAGGAAGGGGAACTTCAACAATGTGCATACCATCTAGGAAGAGGAGACAATTGGAGATGTAGCAAATGAAATGCAGCTTCGGAGAATCGACATGATGACCATCAAACTTTCATGGTGTACATACAAGGTATGATACAAAACCAGTTTGTTTCTATTCTAATTGACCTTGGTGCTAGTTTAAGCTATGTGTCACTGAACATAGTGGAAAAATGAAAATTATCTTTGAAATAGTTTGAGAAGTCTTGGCTAGTCTAGTTAGCTATAGGAACTAAAATGAAAGTAGTTAATTATGTTGAAAACTATGATTTGTTTATGAGTTAGTTTAAAACTCAAGTCAAGTTAAATGTGTTACCGTTAGGATCTTATGATGTCCTAATAGGTATGGATTGGCTGAAAAAACATCAAGTAATTTTAAATTGATTTCAGAAAACATTTACTTGTTTAAATGATAAAGGAGAAAGAATTACAGTCAAAGGAATACCTAGGAAAGTTTCTATTAGAAAAATCTCGTCCTTACAGATGAAAAAGGATATAAGAAAAGGCCGTAAAGTATTTGATGTACATGTAATAAACAACGAACAAATGGATAAAGAAGATAAGCTAAAATTCAATGATATTCCAATCCTACAATATTTCTCGGATGTTTTCCCAGAAGAAATTCTAGGATTACCTCCAAAGAGAGATTTGGATTTTACGATCGAATCAGTACCAGAAGTTGTACCTAATTCAAAGGATCCTTATCGAATGAACATTTTAGAACTAAACAAATTAAAATTACAATTTCAAGAACTCATAGACAAAAATTATGTAATACCAAGTGTATCCCCATGGGGAGCACCTATAGTATTCCTTAAAAAGAAAGAAGATACACTACGTCTCTGTATAGACTACCGTCAATTGAACAAAATGATAATTAAAAATAGATATAGTCTACCCTGCATCGATGGTCTGTTTGATTAGATATGTGAAGCGACGATATTTTCTAAAATAGAGTTGAGATCTGAATATTAGAAAGTCATAATTAAAGATGGAGATATTTTTAAGACCGCTTTCAAAAATAGATATGTGCACTATGAGTTTGTGGTTGTGCCATTTGGGATATCAAACGCTCCAACAACTTTTATGTGCTTAATGAACAATGTCCTAAGCAAATACTTAGATAAATTTGTAGTCGTCTTCATAAATGACATACTAATTTATTCTAAAATGAAAGAAGAACATAATGAACACTTTCATATAGTACTACAAGTTTTAAGAGAACATAAAATGTGTACTAAATTCAGTAAATGTGAATTTTATAAAGATAAGATACAATATCTAGGGAAGGCGATATTTAAGGAAGGGATATTAGTAGACTTCGATAAGATAAAATAAATAATTGATTGTAATGTTCCCAAGGATGTAACTGATGTACGATCATTTATGGGAATAACATGTTATTACAGAAAATTTATAGAAGAATTCTTGAAAATCACGAATCCCATAACATCATTACAAAAAAAGTGAAAAATATTTGTTTGGGATCAAAAGTGTGAAGAAATTTTTAATAAATTAAAAGAACTATTAACTACTGCACCCATATTTAAAATAACCGATCTAGACAAAGATTTCGTTGTATGCACTGATGCATGAAATGAAGGATTGGGTGGAGTACTGACACAAGAAGGTCACGTAATTTCTTATGAATCAAGGAAGTTAAAAACACACGAAAAGAATTATGCAACTTATGACTTAGAACTGGCTGCCATATTCCATGTTCTAAAAATGTAGTGCCATCATATAATAGGTCAAATATTTCTGCTAATGTTTGATAATATAAGCTTGAAGTATTTGTTTGATAAACACAATCTGAACACGAGACAAGCTATATTTTTTGCTTTCTGTAACATACCTAAAACTGAAAAAAAATATTTATTATTTATTTCAACAAAAACATTATGTTAAATTTTACTGTAAGTTATGACCAAGTGGGTCAAGGATGACTGTAATTGAAGAATTATTTATTTTATTAATTAATAAAAGGAGACACCTATTCATAGGAAATTGTTAAATGAGTGTTCACTACCACTAGGAGGAAGGAGCAGCTGTAAAAGGCCGATTAACAAGTGGAAACACTAGCATTCACTTTCTAGTTGTTGTAGGAGCATAATCCCTAAAAACGTGGTCATGTTACCTGAGAGGGGGAACTGAGCTGGGTAATTCATGAAATTACAAACTGACCCTAAGACCTAGGAAATATTATATAAACCATCAAACTGAGCAGGAGGCTCACCACTCATTCTGATTTCTGAGAGAATGAACTTTATGATTGCTTCAAACTGAAAAGTTAGGCACACAAAGAATTTGATGAGGGCATAGCTAATGTGTTTTGCTGAGTTAAGTCTGCTATTGAGTGCTGAGTTGTAGAAGTCTGCTGTGTAGTAGAGATCTCCATATTAGTGGTGCAGTGAGCAAGCTTGGGGGTCCTAAGAAAGTGATTTGGATGATTCAGGAAAATGTTGGGTGGAACAGTCTCCCTTGGGTGTTGGTCCCATTTTTTTGTTCTGCAATATTTTCAGGTTCCAACTCTATATCTGTAAATTGTTATTTATTTCTGATTTAATAAATTGAGATTAATTTCAGATGTAGTCACAGTTAAATACGTAGTTCTTCAACAGATTTTAGATGATGTAGTTGCACAGAAACTGATTAGAAGATAAATGAATTTGAATTTATCTTCTGTATTTTTCCTCTCACGGAAGTGACGTACTCCGGTACAGGAAGATATAAATTATGTGGATTTAGTAGTATCAGAATGATTGAATGAGTATGTATTTTCCCTTTCAGAGAATAGAAGTAGTATGTCAACTGGTTATCATTTTTGGTTAATCAAAAGATCTGGTATTTAGTTTAGATATAAGCATAACTCTGAATTATTTATTTAGACATGTACAACTAATTAAATTGATCTTTCAATCACATCGTAAGTTTAAGAGTTAGAATACATTAGAGAGTCTAGTATCTATATAATTAAATTATTTTTACTTTTCCCAAATCCTTTAACCTCTAATCAACTGAGCAACACAAATAAACAGATCCAAGTTCATATAATCTACTTAGTTATACTAAACTCTTAAAATACAAATTTGTTCCTCCGTAAGTAATTTAATTATCAATCTAGAATAACCAGAATCCTTTTAAAAACAAAAAAATGCTCAGCTAAAATATTGATGAAACACTAGGTCGAGATCATCGACAGATATTAGTGTTGGTTACATTCTTCCGATTTTAAATAGCATTGTCTCTGTAGCGTTTATCTACATATTAAAGGTTCAGGAAGCCTTAGGGATTAACCTAATTAAAAATCTCAACAGTTTCTAGATTTATTTCTGTAATAACAATGAATATAATCAGAGACTTACGATATATTTAATTCTATAATTACACAAATAAGAATTCAAAGATTTTAAAAGCCCTTATAAACTCCATAAAAACCTTGTATCCATTACAACTGAAAATGAGATTCGAATTTAGACAAAGTCTACAGAGTCCAAACTAACACTGTGAGCCATTCTCTAAGTTCTAACAGAAAAATTGTTTCTAACTTTGTTTTTTAAACACTTACTACCTCGTATTTCACCGAACCTTAGAGGAAGAAATCATTCAAACCATAAATAAAGCAAGGTTGTACATAGAGAACTTTCAGGTTTATCCCGTAAACTTCTTCCATTATAAAGAAAACCAACAAGACAGTACTTCAAAGGTTGGCAGTAACCTCTACAACATTCACGCTATAGTACAATGGATGATACAAGAAGCAAGATAAGGTTTACCCTATAGTTGTAACAAGAACTAAGTAAAAATAAAAAAGAGAAATAGATTTATATTTTAACCAATAGCCATGGCATGTTAAATTCATTTATGCTGTCATCATCTTATCGAAGTGTTTAAACCAATAGCTATGGTGAAATCATAATCATAACTCTGGTATCATTCTACTGAAAGACTTAATAGTTTAAGCTATTGCCATGTTTCCAACATTTCTATCGGAGGATAAACTGTAATGGAAATGGTTTCCAAATCCCAAAACAAAGTTAGCAGAGAAAAGCTCTTTATCGTTGTGCAAGACAATGTATAAACAAATTTTATTTTAAAACCCTCTCGGGTCGATAGAATTGAAGGGTGCATTAGTTCAATCAGAAGGAAAATCGTTAAGAGAATTGTATTAATATCTTATCACCTAAAAGTAAGGAATCCATAGTCAACGATCCATTATCGTTCTGAATTTTTAAACTATAACTAAAAATACAAATAGACAGAGGTGGAATTTTGAAACCCTCATAGGCTTTCCTAGTAATAATAAGATCCAGAACCAAACCTATTCTCACAGAGGAACTTAGTCATATACAACCTCACAGGAGGTATAATCATTTTTAGTATGTTGATAGCTTAATTACTAGGTAATTACATCATGATTGCTAAACCCTAAACAAACACAGTAGATAAACACCAATGACAAGCAAGTACATATTAAGACCCGGTTGGATCCGCATAGTTGTAGAAGTCTAGATATTGGTATTACCCGCTTCAAAAAGGATATTCTCAACCGGGGTTCAACCACATTCGAATAAACGGGTTCGTTCTGCACACATAGTTTTAAAAATAAGTTAAATATATGTCATTAAATTTTAACTGTTATTGCAGAAGAGAAAAATTGATAAGAAAGATATCATTTTTTTTACCTTCTCGACGTTTCGCTGCAACTAGTGATATCCTCTAGGCGGTTGAACATAGTTTTTGAGTTCTTCAGTAGGTGGAATATTTTGGGATAGCTTCAAAGGATTCAAGAACCAAATTCCTTGGACTCTGCATCTCTGCTTACTCTGTGAGCAGTCAGGTTGAAGAACACGAAAGAGCCAAAGAGACAAAGGAAGGGTGCAATCAATACAATACCAAAAATCCATCGGAGGGATGGCCCGTTTCTCCAAGTAAATTAAATATATTAGGGTTTCACAATGTTTGTAATTTCCACACAGCTGGAGACATACGCAGATCGTACAATCTTCTCAAAATAAATAGATCTTCTCTTCTTCCTTGTTTATCTTTAGTTAAATCATTTTAAAAGCCAACTGACAGCCATCACATCGCTACCAAAAACCCAATCCTTTTGCATGTTCTTTTCATGGTATATTTTAAGGTAATGTTTTATTTGGATGTCAAGGAAATTGATGGTTATAGGATACTCCACCTGCATTAGTAAGGTTTTTAAAATATTTAGTATATCAAGGACATAACCCTTGTAATGTTAAAGAGTAAATACTTTGATTTTATATCTGAAAGTTTGGAGAGAGGTTTAGGATTATATCCTCACCATAATCTTAATTTTTTCTTTGTCTTTGCTCCTGATGTTGTCTTAGCACATTTTTCTTTCTTTAAGCTTGATCATCGAGCTACCCACTACCTACGCTTAAAAATCAAAGGGATTTATGCTTTAGTCGTGATGACTAAGTAAGACCTTGATCCTTTACTCGTACAACTAAGAGTTATTTTTTTAAAAACAAACGACAATGTTAAGCTGCCAATTTCAAATGGTACTGTTAAGTCAAGTTTATGTCACTGATTATGTCGTATCGATAGTTTCACAAAACAAAGGAAACTAACTATAACTAAATACATTTAGGAATTATGAATTTCAATATCATGATTATTGTAGTAAATATTTTTTTATGAGAAATTTGGCACGTTACATGTGGTATCAGAGCGATATTCAAACACTAGGCCTAATTGGATCACTCGCTTATAATGAAAAACAATGTACTAATTTTACTTTGCATTTATTTCTATCTATAAATATAAATCTGTTTTGCAGGAAATGGATAATCCTGAAGCATCTACTGAGAATGGTCCTCAACATAATAACCCTGACAACTTTTACATGGCTCTGAATAATCCATATTTATTACAAACAGTGAGAGAGTTGAAGGATGAACATCAAACTGTAAAACAAGATAATCAAATAATTTTAGAGCTGAATGAATACCTATTGGACAAAACTCAATAAACAAGAGAAAGATAAAGGAAGTATTATCGAAACTGATTCTGAAACCACGTCCTATAAACATAAAGAAAAAAGGGGAAAGTATCCTAATAGTGAATCCTCCTCAGAGGTTAAACCAAGGTCATGTAGGGAAATACAAAGATACAGAAGTGAAAGTAGTGAGAGTGACCGAAAACCTAGGAAAAGATGTATAAAACCTACAAAGAAATTTATGGAGAATTCAAGAAAATAAAGCCTCCCATGTTAAATGGGGAAACAGAGAAAGGAGAGGAAGAAAAAGCTTGGATTTCAGGCATGAAGAAATACTTCCAAATCTATAACTATTCTGATAGATTAAAGGCCAGAATGGCTATTTACAATTTGATCAGAAAAGCCGACATATGGTGGCAAGATATAAAGAGGGTCAAAAACTTGAAAGAGAAGTACTTGACTTGGAGGGTTTTTAAGAAGTACTTCAAGAGAAATTTTATGTCCGAACAATATTATGAGGAAAGAGCCAAGGAGTTATATGACTTAAAAATAGGTTCCATGTCCATGAAGGAACTGAGCAGCAAGTTCTTAAGTGTTCTAAGATACGTACCATACATAATAGATGAAAAGCCAAAAATCCAACGTTTTCAAAGCTGTTTACTTGCTATCTTCAAGGATTGGATTGATTTTGACAATCCAAAAACCTTGGAGGAAGCTATGAGGAAGGGGAAGTTCTGTTATGAGCAAGGAAAGAGAAGATAAATTCTACCAAATTGGAAGACTAAAAAAACAAGTCATTTTGATTAAAAGAGAAGAGGATTCAAGTGAAACAAAAGTTTTGGGAGTAAGTCACAGAACTTGTTCAAAAAAAACTATCAGAAAACTGATTTTAAGAATAGAGTACCCCAGAATACTACAACATCAAAGGCCAGGGATTTATCTAACAATTTTGTTAGAATTAATAAACAATGGGAACTTGTCAAATGCTGGGAATGGCAAGGAACACACTATGCCAAATACTTTCTAAATCGGAAGGGAAACATCAACAACATACACATAGTCCAGGAAGAAGAAACAGTTGGGGATGTGGCCAATGAGATGCATAGGATAAATGCATCTCTAGAGAATTGACAGGAGGATCACCATACTTCCATGGTGGAAGTGCAAGGTATGATCCAAAATTTCTTTGTATCCATCTTAATTGATCCATGAGCTATTCTAAGTTTTATATCGCCTGGTATCGTGGAAAAATGAAAATTACCTTTAAAGAATTTTGTTAAATCCTGGTTCGTTCAGCTAGCCACAAGAACTAAAAGAAAGATAGTAAACTATGTTGAAAGTTGTAATTTGATGATGAATCAGTTTGAAACTCAGGTCAAACTAAATGTGTTACATTTAGGATCTTACGATATTCTCATAGGAATGGATTGGATTGAAAAACACTAAGTAATTTTAAACTACTTTCAAAAGAATTTTACTTGTTTGAATAAGGAAGGAGAAATAATTACTATTATAGGAATTCCTAGGAAGATATATGTTAGACAAATTTCAGCCTTACAGATGAAAAAGGCTATAAGGAAGGGATGTAAAGTCTTTGTTGTGCACAATATAGATAATGAACAAGTTATTAAAGAAAATAAACCAGGATTCAAGGATATCCCAATCCTGCAAGATTTCGTGGATGTATTCCCGGAAGAAATTCTAGGGTTGCCTCTTAAATAAGATCTGGACTTTACAATTGAATTAGTACCCGAAGCGGTACATAAATCGAAAGCTCCCTATAGAATGAACATATTGGATCTAAATGAACTTAAATTACAATTACAAGAGTTAATAGATACACATTACATAATACCAAGTGTATCCCCTTAGGAAGCACCAATCCTTTTTGTTAGAAAGAAAGATGGTACTCTACGTCTATGCATAGACTACCATCAACTTAATAAAAATGCCGATTAAGAATAGATATCCTCTACCCCACATTGACGATCTGTTTGATCAGATACCTAGAGCGACGATATTCTTTAAAATTCACTTAAGGTCTGGTTATCACCAAGTTAGAATTAAAGATGAAGACATATTTAAAACTGCTTCCTAGACAAGATACTAGCAGTATGAATTTGTGGTTATGCCCTTCGGGATAACTAATGCGTTGACAACTTTTATGTGCTTAATGAACACTGTTCTAAGTAAGTATTTAGACAAATTTGTAGTTGTATTTATAGATGACATACTAATTTATTCTAAGACAAAAGAAGAACGTGATGAAAAACTAAAAATAATTCTACAAGTGTTAAGAGAACATCATCTATATGCTAAGTTCAACAAATGTGATTTTTATAAAGATAAAATACAATATTTAGGGCACGTCATATCTGAAGAGGGGATATCAGTGGACCTAGGTAAAATAAAAGCTATTATTGATTGGCCTGTTCCTAAAAATGTAACTGATGTACGATCCTTTATGGGGATAACAAGTTACTGCATAAAATTTATTGAAGGGTTTTCAAGAATTGTGAACCCTATAACTTCATTACAGAAAAATGGTAAGAAATTTGTTTGGGATCATAAATGTGAAGATAGTTTTAATAAACTAAAGGAATTATTAACTAATGCACCCATACTAAAAATAACAGACCCAGACAAAGACTTCACTGTATGCACTGATGCATGCAACGAAGGCTTGGGCGGGGTGATGACACAGGAAGGTTATGCAATTGCATATGAATCAAGAAAACTAAAGACTCATGAAAAGAATTATGCAACCTATGATTTACAATTGGCTGCAATAATCCACGCTTTAAAAATGTGGCACCATCACTTAATAGGTAAAATTTTCCTGCTAATGTTTGATAATATAAGTCTTAAATATCTATTTGATCAGAAAGGATAGATGGATAGCTTTCCTTAGAGAATATGATTTTGAGATCAAACATATTAAAGGGAAAGCCTAACAAAGTGGCTGATGCCTTGAGCATAAATGTTGTAACAAGTTTTGTGACTTTCATTAGCATTTATATAACTGATTTGGAAGATAAATTGGAAGAAGGTATAAAGAGGGACCCATAATATAGAAATTTAAGAGAAAAGATAATTCAAAATACATCTGAAAATGTAATTATAGATTACAATTTTAATGAACATGGTTTAATACTGTTTAAAAAAAGTCTGTATATACCAAATATATCTAAAGTTAAGATGCTAATTTTGAATGAAATTCATAAAAGTCCTTCTTTTGGACATCCAGGGTATCAAAAAATGATAACTATGTTTAGAAAATAGTACATTTGTCCTAACATGAAGAATGAGTCGCTAAATTTTTAGCTAGGTGTATTGAGTGTTAGCAAGTTAAGGTTGAACATCAACACCCAGCAGGCCTGCTCCAGCGATTACCCATACCAATTTGGAAGTGGGAATTCATCAGTCTTGACTTTGTAATTGATTTACCTAGAAACCAGAAACAAAATGATTACATAATGATGGTTGTAGATAAGTTAAGTAAAGAAGCACAATTTATCCCTATTAAAACAACTCATATAGTTGCTAATATTGTTGATATTTTTATGAAATAAATCTTTCGTCTTCATAGAATTCCAAAGGTAATTATTTTTGGCTGAGATCCTAAGTTTACTGGTAATTTTTGGAAAATTTTATTTAAAGGATTAGACACTAAAATAAATTTCAGTACTCCCTTATCATACGGAAACAAATGGATAAACATAAAGAGTTAATCATGCACTAGAAGATATGCTGTGAATGTATGTTAGTGATTATCCCAAGAAGTGGGAAGACTATTTTCACATAGTTGAATTTGCTTACAATAACCATTATCAAGCTTCAACAAAGCTTAGTCCTTTTGAAATATTATATGACGGAAAGTGTAACACTCCAATTACATGCAGTAATCCAGTAGATTGATTAATGTTAGGACCTGACATGTTAAAATCATTGGAACTAATAGTGAAACAAGTATAAGGCAACTTGAAAACTACTCAAGATAGGCAAAAGAGTCACGTCGATCTTAAAAGAACTCCAAAGGAATTCCAAGTTGGTGAGCATGTGTTTGTTAAGGTTAAACCAAGAAATATCTCATTTAAATTAGGGACCTGTGCCGATCTTAAAAGAACTCCGAAGGAATTCAAAGTTGGTGAGCATGTGTTTGTTAAGGTTAAACCAAGAAATATCTCATTTAAATTAGGGAGTTGTTCCAAATTATCACCCAGGTATTGTGGACCATTCGAGATATTGGAAAGAGTGGGCCCAGTGGCTTATCAACTAGCGTTACCACCTAATGTTTTTCACATTTCTATTTTGAAAAAGTATATACATCATGCTACTCATGTGATTGAATAGAATTCGATTAAGGTTGAACTAGAAGGAGATTTTTCAGTGGAACAGGATTGTATTCTCGGCAGGATTAAAAATTTTCTCTGGAATCGCACCATTGGATAGGTAAAGGTGCAGTGGAAACACCTCAGTCCAAATGAAGCGACTTGGGAATTGGAGAGCGATATGTGTATGGAATATCCAGCTCTATTCAAAGAAGACTCAGAATAACTTAAGCAACATCGAGGATGATGTTGAGCTTAAGGGGGGTGTTTGTAACATACCCAAAACTGGAAAAAATATATAAATATTTATTATTTATTTCAGCAAACATTATATTAAATTTTATTTTAAGTTATGACCAAGTGGGTCAAGGATGATTGTAATTGAAGAATTATTTATTTTATTAATTAATAAAAGGAGACACCTATTTAGGGGAGACTATTAAATGAGTGTTCACTACCACTAGGAGGAAGGAGCAACTGTAAAAGGTTGATTAACAAGTGGAAACACTAGCATTCACTTTCTAGCTGTTGTAGGAGCATAATCTCTAAAATAATGGTCATGTTCCCCGAGAGGGGGAACTGACTTGGGTGGCTCACTAAATTACAAACCGACCCTAATACCTAGGGAATATTATATAAACCATTAAATTGAGCAGTAGGCTCACCACTCATTTTAATTTCTAAGAGAATGAAATTTGTGATTGCCGCAACCTGAAAAGTTAGGCACACAAAGAATTTGATGAGGGGATATCTAAAGTGTTTTGCTGAGTTAAGTATGCAGTTGAGTGCTGAGTTGCAGAATTCTGTTGTGTAGCAGAGATCTCCATCCTAGTGGTGCAGTGAGACAGCTCAAGGGTCCTAAGCAAGTGATTTGGCTACTTTAAGAAAAGGTTGGGTGGAACAGTCTCCCTTGGGTGCTAGTCCCATTTTTTTTCCGCAATATTTTTAGGTTTCAACTCTATAATTGTAAATTGTTATTTATTTCTGTTTTAATAATTTGATATTAATTTTAGATGTAGGCGCATCTAAATAAGTAGTTATTCAACATATTTTAGATGATGTAGTTGCACAAAACAGATTAGAAAATAAATGAATTTGAATTTATCTTCTGTATTTTTTCTCTCACCGAAGTGACGTACTCCAATACATGAATATGTAAATTATGTGGATTTAGTAGTATCAGAATGATTGAATGAGTATGTATTTTCCCTTTCAGAGAATAGAAGTAGTATGTCAACTGGTTATCAATTTCGGTTAATCAAAAGATCTGGTATTTAGTTTAGATACAAGCATAAATCTGAATTCTTTAGTTAGACATGTACAACTAATTAAATCGATCTTTCAATCACATGGTAAGTTTAGGAGTTAGAATACATTACATATTCCTATCTATATTAATAAATTATTTTTACTTTTCCCAAATCCTTTAACCTCTAATCAGCTGAGCAACACAAATTATCATATCCAAGTTCATATCATCTACATAGTTATACTAATCTCTTGAAGACAAATTTGTTCCTCCATAAGTAATTTAATTATCAATATAGAATAACCATAATCCTTTTAAAAACACAAAAATGCTAAGCTAAATTATTAATGAAACACCAGGTCGAGATCATCGACAGATCTTAGCGCCGGTTACAGACTTCTGATTTTAACTGGCGTTGTCTTTGTAGCATTTATCTATAGATTAAAGGTTTAGGTAGCCTTAGGGATTAACCTAATTAAAAATCTCAACAATCTCTAGATGTATTTATGTAATAACAATGAATATAATCATGGACTTACGATATATTTAATTCTATAATTACAGACATGAGCATTCAAAGATTTTAAAAGCCCTTATAAAGTCCATAAAAAATTTGTATCCATTATAACTGAAAATGAGATGAAGCTTTAGAAAAAGTCTACAGATTCCAAACTAACATCACGAGCCATTCTTTGAGTTCTAACAGAAAAACTGTTTCTATCTTTGTTTTTTAAATACTTACTACCTCAGATTTCATCGAACCTTAAAGGAAGAAATCCTTCAAACCATAAATAAATCAAGGTTATACACAGATAACTTTCAGGTTTGTCCTGTAAACTTCTTCTGTTATAAAGAAAACCAGCAAGAAATTACGACATAGGTCAGCGATAAGCTCTACAACATTCCTGCTACAATACAATGTACGATACAAGAAGCAAGCTAAGGTTTACCCTATAGCTCTAACAAGAACTAAAAAAAAGAAGAAAAAGAACTAGATTTATATTTTAACCAATAGCCACGGAAGTTTAAATTCATTTATGCTGTCATCATCTTATCCAAGTGTTTAAACCAATAGCTATGGTCAAATCATAATTATAACTCTGGTATCATTCTACCGAAAGAATTAATAGGTTAAGCTACAACCATGTTTCCAAGATTTCTATTGAAGGATAAACTGTAATGGAAATGGCTTCCGAAGAAAAAAAAAGAAGTTAGCATAGCGAAGCTCTTTATCACTGTGCAAGACAGTGTATACACAACTTTTATTTTAAAACCCTCTCGGGTCCATAAAACTGAAGGTTGCATTAGTTCAACTGACCAGAAAATCGTTAAGAGAATTAGATTAATATCTTATCATCTGAAAAGAATGACTCCATAGTCAACGATCCATTATCGTTCTGAAGTTTTAAACTATAAATAAAAAGACAAATAGATAGAGGTGGAAATTCGAAACCCTCATAGGCTTTCTTAGTAATAATAAGATCTGGAACCAAACCGTTTTTGACAAAGAGACTTAGTCATCTACAAACCCGTAGGTGGTATCGAAATTTTTAGTATGTCGATAGCTTAATTACCAGGTAATTACATCATGATTGCTTAACCCTAAACAAACACAGTAGATAAACACCAACAACAATAAATTACATCTTAAGACTCGGTTGGATCCGCAGAGCTATACAAGTATAGATATGGGTCTTACCCGCTCTGAAAAGGATCTTCTCAACCGGGGTTCAACCGTGTTCCAAGCAACAAGTTGGTTCTGCATACATAGTTTTGAAAGAAGTTAAATATAATTCATTATATTTTAACTATTATTGAAGAAGAGAAAAATCGATAAGAGAGCTATCATTTTATTTACCTTCTTGGCATTTCACAGCAGCCAGTGATATCCTATAGGAGATTGAACATAGTTTATGAGTTCTTCAGTAGGTGGAATATTTTTGGATAGCTTAAAAGGATTTGAGAACCAAAATCCTTGGCCTATGCATATTTTATTACTCTGTGAGTAGTAAGGTTGAAGAACACGAACGATCCGAAGAGAAAAAATAAGGCTGCAATCAATACAATACAAAAACTCCATCGGAGGGATGGCCTGTTTCTCCAAGTACATTAAAGATCTTAGGGTTTCACAACGTTTGTAATTTCCAAAAAGCTCGAGACGTATGCAGATTGTACAATATTCTCTAAAGAAATAAATATTCTCTTCATCCTTGTTTAGCTTCAGTCAAATCATTTTAAAAACCAACTGACAACCATCACATCACTACCGAAAAACCAATCCTTTGGCATGTTCTTACCATGGTAGATTTTAAGGTAGTTTTTTATTTCGATGTCAAGGAAATTTATGGTTATAGGATACTCCACCTGCATCAGTAAGGTTTTTAAAATATTTATTATATCAAGGACATAACCCTTGTAAGGTTAAATAGTAAATACTTTTATTTTGTATCTGAAAGTTTGGAGAGAGGTTTAAGATTATATCCTCACTGTAATCTTAATTTTTGCTTTGTCTTTGCTACTGATGTTTTCTTAGTACCTTTTTCTGTCGTTAAGCTTTATCATCGAGCTACCCACTACCTGCGCTTAGAAATAAAAGGGATTTATGCTTTAGTCATGATGACTAAGTAAGACCTCGATCCTTTACTCGTACAACTAAGGGTTATCTTTTTTAAAACAAAAAACAATGTTAAGCTGTCAAGTTGAAATGGTACTGCTAATTCAAGTTTATGTCACTCACTATGTCATATCGATAGTTTCACAAAACAAAGGAAACTAACTACATCTAAATACATTTTGGAATTATGAATTTCAATATCATGATTATTGTAGTAAATAATTTTTTTTTATGAGAAATTTGGCATGTTACACTTTCCTTAGTGAATATGATTTTGAAATAAAATACATCAAATGAAAGGAAAATAAAGTGGCTGACGCCTTAAGCAGAAATGTAATAACAAGTTTCATAGCTGCCATTAGTAGTTATATAACTGAAATAGATGATAAGTTGGAAAAAAGATTAAAGTTGGATATAGAATACCAAAATCTAAGAGAAAAGGTAACTCAGAATGTATCTGAAAATGTAAATACAGATTACAGTTTAAATTAAAAGTTCTTAATCATGTATAAAAACATAATTTATGTGCTTAACATAACAGAAATTAAACTGCTAATTTTAAGTGAAGTACACAAAAGTCCTTATTCCAGACATCTGGGGTATCAAAAGATGATAACAATGTTAAGAAAAGAATTTTTTGGCCTAATATGAAGAACGAAGTTGATGAATATATAGCTGGGTGTATAGAATGTCAGCAAGTTAAAGCTGAACATCAACACCCAGCAGGTCTTTTACAACCATCACCAATTCCAAATTGGAAATGGGAAGTCATCACTCTTGATTTTATAACTCGCTTACCTAAAAATCGGAAACAAAATGATTCAATAATGGTAGTTGTGGAAAAAATAAGCAAGGAAACACACTTTATACCTGTTAAAACAAATCATAAAGCTGCTAACATTGCTGATATATTTATGAAAGAAATATTTCGGTTGCACGGGATTCTGAAGGTAATAGTTTTTGACAGAGATCCTAAAATTACTAGTAATTTTTGGAAATCTTTGTTTAAAGGACTAGATACTAAATTGAATTTCAGTACTGCTTATCATCCGCAAATAGATGGACAAATAGAAAGAGTCAATCAAGTACTAGAAGACATGTTACGAATGTATGTTAGAGACTATCCCAAGAAGTGGGAAGATTATTTGTACTTAGTTGAATTTGCATATAATAATCATTATCAAGCTTTAGCTAAACTTAGTCATTTTGAAATATTATATGGTAGGAAATGTAATACTCCTATTACATGGAGTAATCCAGTTGACAGATTGATGTTAGGACCATACTTGTTAAAAGAACTGGAACTAACAATGAAACAGGTACAAAGCAATTTGAAAATTGTTCAGGATAGACAAAAGAGTCATGCATACCTTAAAATAACTCTGAAAGAATTTCGAGTAGGTGTGCATGCATTTGTTAAGGTAAAACCTAGAAAGAGATCCTTTAAACTAGGGAGTTGTGATAAATTAAAACCTAGCTATTGTGGACCATTCACAATATTAGCAAGAGTGGGGCCAGTGGTATATCAGTTATCTTTGCCACCTAATCTTAGAATACATAATGTATTTCATATTTCCATATTGAAAAAGTATGTGAACGATTCTACTCATGTGATCGATTGGAATGTTATTTAGGTAGAACCTGAAGGAGATTTTCAGGTGGAATCAAAATGCATTCTCGACAAGAGGGAAATTTTTCTCTGGAATCGCACCATTGGATAAGTAGAGGTGCACTGGAAATACCTCAGTCCAAATGAAGCAACCTGGGAATTGGAGAGTGATATGTGGGAGGCATATCCATCTCTGTTTCAGGAATACTCAGAATAAAATTTGAGCAACATCAAGGACGATGTTGAACTTAACAGGGGGTGTTTGTAACACACCTAGAACTGAAAAATAAATATTCTTATTTATTTCAGAAAACATTATATTAAATTTATTGTAAAGTTTTTATGACTAAGTTGGTTAAGGATGACTGTAATTGAGGAATTATTTATTTTAATATATTAAATAGAAGAGACACCTATCCAAAGGATACTGTTGAATGAGTGTTCACTGACCCACTAGGAGGAATGAGTAGTTGTAGAAGGCTAATTGACAAGTGGCAACACTAGAATTTCACTTTCTAGCTGTTGCAGGAAGAATAATCCCTAAAATTATGGTCATGTTTCTTGAGAGGGGGAACTGAGCAGGTGGCTCATTTAATTCCAAAACTGACCCAAAGACCTAACAAAGTTTATAAATACCATCAAATTGAGCAAGATGCTCACTACATTCTATTTATAAGTGAATGAACCTTGTGACTGCTACAAACCGAAAATCCAGGCACCCAAGGAATTTGATGAGGGGATATCTAAAGTGGAATTATTGAGTTAACTATGCTACTGAGTGCTAAGTTACAACAAGTTGTTGTGTGTGATATTATCCAACGATCTTCATCTTAGTGGTTCGGTGAATAGGATTGGGGGTCCTAAGAAATTAATCTTGTGTAATGTCCCCAGAATTTGAAAATATTTTTTTTATTAGGCTAGTTAGTTACTACCTGAATTGGACATTAACTTATCTTCTGTGGAATGTGTCGATCTTTGTTTGCGAAACTGAAGTGTCGTAAGTTGTTCTTACTCTTTCTAGATGTTTTCTCGACGTGGTTACTAATGTATTTCTATGATGTGATTATGTTACTTGATATGATTTAGATGATTACACTGTTCATTGATTATTTCTTGTCATAGATGTGTGTGTGTGTGTGTGTGTGTGTTCAATTATAGCTTACTTACTAGTTATAATTTTTTTTTGTTTGTTTATGGAAAGTCCTGACTTAACTTGTAATTGTCAAGGGGTGGAGTGGTGGGACTTGTATCCCTTATAGGATCACTTGGACATGTAACTGGTTTTACTTGACGTCAGAGGGTTTAATTAGTTCATGTTGAACTAATGCAACTCCTCTTCATTTTGTGCAGGTTCATTAGGTGATGAAAACTTGCTATGGAAACTTAACACTGACATGCTACCTACGCTAAACTACTCCTATCTTAGCAATTCTGACTACTACTATTCGCATTTGTTGTTTAACACATAGATGGGGTTTATTAGATGTAAGTCTAACTGGTTACATTATTATTGTGGTTTTAAGACTTAATGAACTTTATTCCTATGCTTAGTTTTTATAACATATGATTGGAATATTTTTATGCCCAAGGTTTAAAATTTCAAGTCATAAAACTTAGCCATACTGTATTTAATAGTTGATATGCCATATGCTATATGTGTAAGGGTCCATTCATGGCATATCCCATATGCCATGAACCTTGGCATACCCTAAGTCCATGATGCTAATGATGGGGGTTTTGATGCACAAGGAATTTCCAATACCAAGTCACGTTTGGGGTTTTGAAACTATAGGCATGAGGGAAACATCACGTCGGTGGTGGTGGACAGGGTGGCGGAGTAAATGCTTTTCGGGATGAGGTAGTCTCAACCCTAAGCTTGGTCTGTCGTGGATGAACGATTCATTGTCACTGATATGGTTACGTGTTTGGCTCGATGGTTTTGTCAATGCATTGAGGTCTGGTTCGCATCTGTGCCTTGGGAAGGTATACTCTCCACCTAGGTTTGCAGCTTTATTACTTGTTTTTTTTAGATGGAGGATTGGAATACTTCTAACTCTCTCTATTCCTTTGTTTGCAGGTGACAAATATTTCATTCACAGGTCATGGTGTCTACCAGACTGTCAACGAATACCCTTCATGGGCAATCCTTGTACAAACAATCTTTGAACTTGTTACCTCTACGTATAGATGATTTTTAACAGATCTTTGAGCTCAGTGTTGTAATGGTGAATGATTTGGTTTAAGGGTTTTGACTATGTAATGTTTAGTTTATATTTAAAGGGCATCCAGATATGCGTATGAAAGTATGGGGTTTATGATGTTTGAGTTTGGCGCATTCGGGCCATGACTGTCATGACTCAGCTTTGTAATTTCTTTTGGGTTGGTATCTTAAACATATGGCTTCGATGGTTAATGAAAAACTCTATGTTTTAGTTTTAATGGTGGGTCTTAAATTATGGCAGTACCATTGCTTGCAATGGCACCTTTGTTTGAATCGCAACTGTGTAGTTTTTATTTGTAAATTATAGTGGGTATAATTGTATGCATTCACAATTGGGGTTTATTATTACTGTCACTTGGCAAGGTTGTGACCCTATGTATTTCAGTGTATGTACTTTAACTCTTGTTTTGGTATTTAAATGAAGGTTCTGCATATTTTTTTTAAATGATTTACTGTAGCTTATAGCCGTGCCATTATTGGAAATGACACTCTTGCCAATTTGCGATTGTGTATTTTCTTATGGGAAATGTTTATTTTAATGGTAAACAATGATGTATGTTGCTTCCTGTAATTTAATTTGGGGATGGTCATGAGCTTTGTTTTATGAATGTGAAATGGATGTCGTAGCTATGATAACATAGATAGTGGTTATTTTTTACATGGATTATATTAATGGGTTTTCCTTTTCTTCTCGACTGTGAGCCTCGAATATGATTACAACGTGTATATTTTGTTTATATTACTATGTGGAATATTTTCAGGGAAACGATTTCGATTTATGGCTAATAATGGATTTTGGTTATGAGCTTGATAGCTACGATTTCAACCCGTAGGCTATGTAAAGTTTCAATGTATTCTTAATTTCATTTAAATAGATTTCTTTTGGTTTATGTGGAGAATTGTGAAACTTAAAACATTGTTTAAAAATGAAAATTGAATCCTAGAGGATTTGTTTCCTGTCATGGTTTGGTGTAACCTCTGTTTTTAAGGCATGTTCCCATAGGATTCGATCTTGGGCTGTGTGGGTTTAAAGTTGTGTGTCTGGATATTTTGTTTTGGCATGAGTGCCGATAGGATTCAATCCTAATACCTTTAAATGGATGCATTATTTCAATAAATGAATTCGTATTAGATTTATGTTTGATTCCTTATGTTGATGGTATATAGTATGGTTTATTTTTTAAAAGGAAATTGTGTGTACATACCTGGACAGGTCTCGATGGTGGGCATACTATGTTTATAAAGTGGAAATTATTTATTTAGAGTTTGTTTATGATATTTGATTTAAATTTTCAACAATTATATTTAATTTATAATCTTATGCATCTAATTTATACTAAGGCTATAGGTCATAGTAGTTTGGTTGATTATAAATAATACAAGCTTGCTAGCAATATGAAATCTACTAGCGGGTAAAGATATATAGTTAGTTTTTAAAATAGGTAATTTGATTTATAAATTCTATCAGTTAGGGTTAATAAGATTTAGGTACAACATCTCTGATATTATTTCTATGTTTTGAACTTGAAATAATAAACAAGAAATATAGCTTTACTTTAAAAATCTAGACCCTGTTTACAAAAATACATCTGTCATAGAAGACTGATATTAACCTATAAATGCTGAAATTAAATGTAGAAAAATAACAAAAACCAAACCCTCCTACAGATAAACCTAAAGGTGCTAGTCCATCATTATAAATATGAAAAAGATATATTTTCCTAACTAGAATATTCTGGCTGAATAGATAAAATAACCTAACCTCTGTTAAAAGAGACAATGCATAAATATAACCTTGCTTATAGCAGATAGATACTAAGTATCCATTAAAAATTAAATCTCCTTAGTTAATAAGAAAACTTGTGTAGCTTACAAGGGAAAAATCAAGAACATCATACCTGCAAGATGAAGCCGTTTCAATGGTTTAAAATCCCGCACACTCAAATACCTAGCATTAACAAATTTATAGACAGATCCGATCATTGTTCAGATAACCGAATAATTTGGGAACTATCACGTTCCACCCAACCATGACCTGGAACTGTTCCTGGTTTCAATATAGATCCCCTGAGCTGGTTCCAACATGCAAGTAGCTTAGAGCTCCTAAGGTAAGGCTTCCCTATCTGGGATATCAGGTTCTGTATAAATTTTCCTTTTTCCTCTTAGAAAAAATGTTCTCCAAGAACTCTCTTGAATGTAATCAGGTATAATTATGGAATCATCCAAGGATAGATAAATAGGTAGGTAGATAGATCCCCAAGTATCTCTTTGGATTGGGTCTTTATAGATAGAATTTTCAGGAAAAGGGGTAGTTAAATCAAGAATCTTTTGATTTCTTGAAATAATCCATTTTATTTACTTTAGGTAATTTTAATATTTACCTAGGAACTTTCGACTAATTCCTACTTTGAATCTTGTAGGTATTTTAATATTTAATTATCATTAGTAATAATAATAACATGTGGATCCTTTATTTATTACTTATAGCTACTAGTATTATTACTATGCTTACTCCTTATACATATTATGTATAAATTATATATTTATATATATATCCTTTGTTAACATTTTATCCTTGGGTATCATATAGCATGATCCCTAAACATATGTCACTTTTTTTATTATCTTAGTCACTTTCTTTAATATGTCCTTCAAGTAGGGGTTAGGTCAACTAGGTTAGGAAACTCTAAGCCTTCTTGCATGTGGGATTCCCTTGTATAACATGGTATTTCTTCAATACTTGATGAGATACAAAAATTCCAAACATCATTTAATCACTTAAAAAAAATAATTAAGATGAGATCAATGTTTTGTCAGAGTCTTTTTTACTCAACATATTAATTCTTTTCAGTAACTTGTAGCGCTTATCCAGAGCCCATACTCAATGCTAAAATAAGGGAGTTACAAACTTAGTGCAATTCCAGAGCGCCTTGCTCAACTATAATGCTAGGATGTATTTGTAGGATACACCTAGGGATACAATGGCCAAGGATCTGATGTTCAAGAGATTATGCTCAACATCAACTTGGAAGGCTCCAGGGCTTATGCCCAACACTTCCAATTTTATCTTGTCATGTGCTTCAGATATTCATGCTCAACACAAATGTTTCATAACTCATGTGTTCCAGAGATTCCCTCTCAACACAAGTATAAATACTCATGTTCTCTAGAGCTTCTCGCTTAACACAAACATCAATTACCCATGTGCTCTAGAGCTCCTCACTCAACACAAAACATCTCATCAATTATGTGCTTCAGGTTCCATGCCCAACACATGAAATCATATACATAAACATATGTAATTGGCTTATGCCCAATATATCAAACAAATCATCATGTTCATGTGCAGTGGGGTATTAGGCCCAATATACCAATTAAAACATCAAAGTAAAATCATAAGAAATGGGGCTTATGCCCATAAGTGTTAGGTCAAAATTCGAAATATTACATCTTGGCTGATTCAAGAGACGGTTGGCTGGAACAGTCTCCTTTGGGTGTTTGTCCCCCTTCTGCAAATTATCTAGGTCCTAACTTTTGTTATCTATCTGTGATTTAATTCTATGTATGCATTTTAATTAGGAAGCATGCTCAGTATCTGTAAAGTTTAATTTAACTGGTTGTTATTATCTATGATCTGAACTCTCTATTTGTAAATTGTTATAAGTAGATTGAGCATCTACAGAGTTTATTGAAAATTGTTCTTTAATGTGTTAGGAGAAAGCTACAATCTAGTTAGTTTGAAGTTATTGTGTAATGATTATTGATCTAAATTTTTTGTTAGGTTAATCTTTAATTTGAATGATGCTTTTTATCTCTCTGAACATTAAATATAACACCTCTATTTTAGTTAATCTTATTTTACTATAATTTTAATATCGGTGGTATTTTCCCGTCAGTTTAGGTTTAAAAAATAAAACATGTATTGAATCAAGAATAGAGAAAAATCCTAGAAAAATCTATTACAGAGGTTATTATAATATATATTTATTTATTGAAATTTATAAGTAACTATATTAAACTGATAAATTATAATAAGGATAAACTCTTACAGAGTTTTGTAATCTAATTATGCAATTCTTTTATTTAAACTAAACAATACTCATTCTAAGCAAATCAAGGGTTTTGAATATGTAATAGAGGATATACATAGTATATAAATATATATACATTATAA
>LPNX011129204.1:2179-24968 GCA_001517045.1 Pseudotsuga menziesii | reverse complement strand
TATATATTTCATTTCCAATATAAATCTGAGCTTTGGCCTCATGAATAAAACCGTAGTTACAATTAGGGTAAACAAACTTCAAAATTAAAACTAATAATTAATCTAGGTTTAAAGATCGATTACGGTTAAGGTTTATTTTAATAGAGTTAACTTATAAGGTCTATATGGTCCAGTCATTTTTCAAAACTGTTATTAAAAATACCAAATCGAGAATAGCGATAGGCCACATCGCTGGTTATAGGCTGTAGGTCATTTTAGTATTATCATCTACAATCTAAAACACATAGAAGAAAATTGCAATAGCCTTAGGGCTTAACTCAATCACTATAAAATAAAATAGTATTACCCTTTTAAAAACTTGAAATGATTTGACAGTGGCCTCATGACCCAAACTATTCTCCTAGCAACACAGTAGTGGCCTCATGGCCTAAAAACCTTTAAACATATATTTTACAAAGAGTATCCATGGCTTTATGACCTGCTAACTATTTCATTAAATAAAAACAACATTGGAAAACCAAGATAGTATTCAGGACTGCAACAACAAGGGCCTCATGAGATACTTCAAATTAATTTTTTCTTTCTTCATGAAATAGTAAAAATCATCATCATTTTGACATTGGTCCTATGATCCTTTTCTTAAAAGCAAATGTGACAGGGTAAAGGATTCACGACCGCTTTTAGTTATAACAACAATACTACAAAACCATAAAACCAAACACATTTGAGTATATATATTCACAAAATCCCTCACAGGGTTATTTTCAAGGAAACCAATTAATTACATTTCTGTAGAGATAGTTGCAAGGCTGTCCTTACAACTTAAAAAAAAAACAATAACTCTTCTTTTGATCATACAAAACTTTCATTTACATAGTCACCTCCACTTCACGGTCAAAGGGTTCTTCCATTATAGTTTCAAATATAAAAAGGATTCACAAATACTAAAGAAACTTATCACTTTCATACCAAAAGACAAACGTAGAGATGGAGTCCCAAACTATGCCATGGAAATACAGGACAAGCCACGATCCTACTAGTTTTGGAGCCACCGGAAGGAAGGTAACAGGTCTTATCGGGATGCAAGTTTTTTTACTCTAGATAGCGTTCATCCGAAGCTAAGTATAACAGTCTTCCACACCGTCTCTACACATAAAAGCAAATAATATTACAATGGGAAGTATATAAAAAAAACACTTGACAGAAACAAATTGATACTATTGCAAGACAAATGAAAAACTTACCCTTCGATAAGTTACAAAGACTGATCTTCATAGAAGGAATACAACCACCACCATTTGAATAGAGCCATGAAAAAATCAACCGGTATACAGACGAGGAGGAAGGAGGTCGATAGTTGAGCACCTCAGCTCCTCCACCATTGAAAAACATAGATAAGATACATAGTAGTGCAGACAGAGGCATGGTAGAAACACATAGAACAATAACCAAAAACCATACGAGACAAATCTTCAAGGACAAGCTTACACTTCTCTCGAGGAGCCATAAACACCTAGGGTTTTTCATTATGTCAAATTTCCGCTAGCTGCGGCAATTAAGGCCTCCACATGGTCTGTGTATGTAACCATTTATTTCACAACCTTTACGCATCCAATCAACCTTCATTGTTTTCGATTATGGACAACCTTCGTCGTATTATGGTGTTTTTACCCTATTGTAATGTTTTATGATAGGTATAGTTTACGACCGTTTGTTGTCAGACCTTTTTCTTAGGATGTATGGTGTACCCTATCTTAGGACTTTTCCTCTTTATATAGGAAGTTAAAACTTGGTCACATTCACCTGTACAAGGAAAACGAGGGTTTTGCGTTATCTATAGAGGCTAAGTAAGACTTGTGACCCTCCTTTTCCTATCTGATAGGTAGGGTCAAGGATTGAATGAACAAAAACAACTTTTACAACAAATTCAACTGAGAGAAAATAAAAGTAGTTTTAGTGACAAGTAAGTAGTGACTATATTACATTACGACGCATCAAAGTATTACCGTAAAAATGACATGTTGTTGAAAACACTAAACATAGTATTATGAGTCTTACAGTCTAACTTAAGTCACATTTTAACTGTTTTCACAACCGATAAAGTGTAAAATATAACATCTCATGGATGTATCTTCCTAGGAAATTACATATTTACATATAGTAATTTTTTGTTTCCATAAATTTGGAGATGTTACAAACATAATAATTAATTTCTCATGCTAAAGAATGATAAAATCCATGTAATTTCTTGTAGCATGAGAAGTATCCACCTCAAAAAAAAACATACTTTTGAGATTGCAAGCATGTGATCATTACATAAGACACTCAAATTAATAATAGCATTAGCATGAAACATTACATGCTAGTGAAGGTTAAAGATAAGCTATAAAATAATAGTGAAATTACTAATAAAAGAAATATGCATATTACAAAATTTTTATATTTCTTAACTTTAATGATCAAAACAATTTTTCAAATTTTATGTGATGAAAAAATAGAATTAATATTGTCAAAATTAGAACGAATGGCCATAACATAATGAAACTCTTCAATAAACTAACCCAAGAAAATAGATTAGGATATTTGATTTTGTAAAATTTCAATAAATAGAACATGAAGGAAGAACATTTTTATAAGTGTTTTAATTAACTGATTAATGTGACATTGCATAATTCAAATGTGTATTAGATGATTTAAAGATAATATCATATTACAAATTTAAACTACTAAAATATAATAACCACACATAAAACGACTAAAAATGACTAAATTAGTGACCAATAAATGAGATTAATGAACAAAATTTTCATATAAAATGACCAAAAATTGAGATATAGGTTACCAAACAATGAGATATAAATGACAAAATAACGACCAAAATTTGCATATCAATGACCAAAAAACGGTTTTGGTGACTAATTTACGGTCTTTTATTATGCGACCAAATTTGGTTATAATTTAGTTTGCCATGTGGTAATTAATTTGGTTATTGATTCAAATATATGACCAAATTAATGACCAACTGACAAGCTATAAATGACCAAAATAAAAATGACCAGTTTTGGTCGTGTAATAAAAGACCGTAAATTAGCCACCAGTGATCGCCAAACCAAAAGTCGTCATTGATATGCGGATTTTTGTCACTAATCTCTCATTTTCCACCAGTGAATAGACCAATATAAACAAATATTTTATGACTCTGTATATGCACCAGGAACCAAGTTCCAAGCTCTTCCTTTTTTATTCTAGTCTTAAAGCTTCAAAATGAGCTACCAAAAAAACTCCTTGAGCTTCCTTCAGCTAATTAACACAATAACTTAGTATGCATTAAATGCAAATACTCATCAGTTCTCCAAATCCAACAAAGAAGGAATTTAGTCCTTATTGGACTCTACTAACCCCTACGTGTCACTAACAAACTACTAATTTATCTTAACTAACTCACCCAAATTTCAGTCCTATCTATTACATGTGGAAGGATCGAAGATCCTTATCCATTTTTATTCAACTTTTAACAAAAAAAAAAGTACATAAGAGAGATCCTAGGTCTCTTTGAAATTCAAAATAACATAGTGAAGTCATAAATAACTTCACATAGGCAGTCTATGCCCTTGCATCATAGTGTTACTGTGTTTCATTGTTGGGCATGATTATGTCTCTGTTTCACATAACTGAGTGTATTTTATAGGAATGTTGATGTATTTGTAACTTTAGAATGTATTCACTTGTATATCTTATGTATTGCACCCCAATGTTTATTCTGGGAAGTATCTGTAATGTAATTGAGTCATGTCATGCCCCGATGTTCCAATCGGGAGATTCAATAATGCAAACAAGTCATGTAAAGTCATTGAGGTTAACCCTCCATTGCAAGTCGGGGAAATAGTCCCCACAATTGAGTCAAGGTTAACCCTCCTTGTTGATCAGAGGGAAAAGTCCCCATAGTTGTGGGGCACTAGGGTTATTAGACTCTCATAGAGATGTCGGCCCTGGTAAGTTATTGTTAAGTGGAGACAACTTGTTGTAGTGGACATTAAGTGAATGAAAGAATATAAATAGAGACTGAGCCTCTCTATTTATTACACACACACTCACTCACTGGGTGCGCATGAGTGAGAGAGGAGAAGCTCTCTAAAGTAAGAGAGAGAGAACGACCGCGGAGATCATCTTTTCTGCCTTTGGATTTTACTGCTGCCATTGGTTCTCATTATATCTTTGAGGAAGTTGCGGGGTTTTCTCCTTTATGGTTTCCTCGAGAAAAATCTCTTGTGTCTATTATATCTTGTGATTGATTACTATGCATGTTATTCTCTCAGTTAAGATCCTAAGATCATATTGCTTAAATGATAAAAATCTAACATGGTATCAGAGCTAACCTGAGAAGAAGATATTGTGCAGCTACGGAAGCTAGGGATTCTTATTTTTTGGTCTCTCTCCACAATCCATCAGCAAAAGGAGGCTAGGCTGACTCTGCATTGAAGCACGTATCTTTTTGTCGAAGCATAATTTGATTCTCGGCATTTTCAGTTTTTGGTGTGGGAAATTAGGGATTTTTACAGACGAGAAATTTTTTAGTGAGCCCTGCATAGGATTTATCTTCTCATCAAAATCGAAGTTTAGAGACCTGGGTTGATATTTTTGGTTGAGTGAAACTCCAAGCAATTCAAACCTTATTTTGACCTCGGGCCTAGAAAACCCTAAAATACTGAAACATATAGTTTTGGTAGATTCGCTATATCGCGATATTGGAGAAGGATCAGGTACACTTTGTCCATGTTTTAACCTCATATTAACTATATTCTTGGAGATATGATTCCTCAAAGTTAGGGTTCCATCCTTGTTACGGAGAGAAATTCCTATGGCTTGGGGTACCACAACAGACAGCTTTGACTCCAGAAATCAATATTTCCCAATATGCAATAGAAATAAAATGTCTAACACTAAAGGATCAGACCTCGTACCTTATTCTGAACGGTTGAAGTAGATCCCCATTGAGCTTTCCAATCTTCAGCTTGAATTGATATAACACTTCTTCAACAACAAGTAAACAATACAAGCATTCTATATATCATGGTGTTAGATCTATTCTAGCATATATAATCAATGATGTAAAAGCATTTGACATATTCCAGTGGATACAATATTCAATCAAATACACATCATTGGACAAGGAAAGATAGTTCTTATTAATATACATCAGAGATTACAAGATAGATACAACCTCTGACGGCACGTCTGCGAACCGGAGAAACTGAATCCCCCACTTGGGCCTCCACCACCTCAATCCTCCATCTCATGATAGCAAGATCACTAGTAAAGGGAAATCTTGGGAAGAACAGAACAGTGCTCCAAAGGGACAAAGGGATGCAGACTCGAGCATAAATTCCAGCAACAATGGACTATAGTTTCATTGCTTTCAATCTCTCTATCTCTATATGCCTTCAATGTACCAAGGGGTTCCTTATATAGCTTCATAAGGGATAATGAAGGGTCGAATCCGAGTGATATCAAGGCATATGGAAGGCCAGGAATCGAATGAGTCGGATCCATGTCAAGGAAAACTCCAAAACGATTTGGAATATGCACACATCCCGATGTACACAGTTATAGGAGTCAAACCCGCGTATGTACGCGTTTATCGGGTAAAAATCCATGTTTATCATCTTTTATATAGTTTTAGGGATGATCAAGGAAACATCAAAGGATAAAATAGGGTCCATGGAGTCTAAAGAGTCTGCAGCGGGACAGGGGAAGGCCATACAAAGTGTGATTCACCTAGAGTGGTGAAATCCACTATAACAGATGCCCCCTAATGTGTGAGGTTAGAGGGGTCATACGATGGCCGAAATACATTACAATTCCATCCCAGAAGTGGAGTGATGAAGGATCCCAAATGGAAGACCAGCCACCCAATCAGCATAGTACAATGATACAACTCTACATATAACTGCAAGTACATATAGCAGTCCCGGATACATAAGAGTACAATGGCCATGAATAGGCATAATACATGATATCACATATGTGGTCATCGCCACGTACAATATACATAGATCAGAATTTCCATGATGAAGATATACAAAGGACCATGATCTCCAAAATGGCTGAAGATATACAATAGATCAAGATCTCCATAGTGGCTGGAAATGTATGACATACACTGGAATTAAGTCATGAGATCTGAAATATCATGAACACTGGCACGATCAAGGAGGTAGCATATAAGAGATGCCACCAGTCTGGAAGGTCTTCTACACAAACTGCTACGAGTACATGTCCTACTATGTGAATAGAGGTGTCGTGGTTGAACATAGTAGTCCATCATTTGATTACCGGTCATTGATGTATACCGTTAATAGACGCGAGATTACCCACCGATAATGATAATGGGAATCAAGGTACTAGAGTGCAAACTAACAAGTGTGAATAGATGTGTTGAGGTCGAACACTTGAGAGAATCCATCGATCAAGGGACATTGATGTATTCCCAAGAAATTGTTGATGGCGAGAGAACCTGCCACTAATGACTGCAAGTCTCAAGGCACTCAAAAGGACTCTAGATTCCAATCCCAGAATAAATGATATGAAGTCTATGGGATAAAATCCGCTGGAAGGAGGGCATTACGGCATCCCCCATCATCCAACATGAGGTACTCAGCAAAGTTGTCTAATGTGGAAGGACTCGATCATAAAGTGCGTGAACTAGTAACTGTACCGGGAATGGCCGACATGCAAAGTCAAGATAACTGAGGAATGGCTGACACAGGTTTCAACTTCCTTCGAACAAGAGCATAACGATGTATGGTTACTGAATGAAGTCAGCATAGACTCGATATACAAACTGAGACATCTCTGTGACATAGGAGGCATCAACAGAGGCTCGATAGGGACTGAAAGCTTAAACAGTCGATGGAGATAAACTCAGATAAATGAGTACAGCTCCTAAGTCAAACTATAAGCCAACCAATGGATGTGATATACAGTGCTCTGTTCGAAGGCGACACGACTCGACAACTACCAAAAGATAACATCTTTCCTTGTCCGGCTTTTTGGTTTTTGGATTTTTTTGGACTTTTTCAGTTATTTGAAAAGATTGAAAAAAGAATAAACTAGCTTTATAGTTACAAACTAGGAGGAGACGAGTGTCATAAGGGAAAACAAACTAGTTCCAAGTAGTGGAACATACCTATGCTCAATGCAAGGATACATGTGTAGGATATCGACACCCAGGGGAAAATCTCCTCTCGGTAAAAAGGGAATCAAGCTGCGAAGGATATAAAAATGGCTCTGCATGGCTAGACATGAGACAAGCTCGGGCTATATGGCTGAAACACAATGTCAGGGGAGCCGGTATAAATCTCAATAAGGCAGGTAAAGCTCATGATAATGCATTCACAACTTGACATAAGGGGAGTCCGGAGGGAAACAGGCCAGCATAAGATCAAGAGGAGTACGAGGCTCTTGCTAAATGTCATGGAAATACTATACAATAGACTCCCACACCCTAAAGGAGAAAATGTCAGCATGGGCACCAAATGCAAATAAGGCGCTAACTAGGGTACCCATGTAAGGTGAAGCTCTACCACTCACATCATGCCACTTCTAAAGCAACAAGAAGGTTTCGTGACATAATAGAGTGGGTTCGTACCTAAGGTCATGGTAACATGGTCATAAGGTCATGCAAAATGCAAACGGTGGTGAACCTAACCTATATGCTAGTATAGACGTTATACCTATGATAGGCACGAACGGTCTCTGGTCACAAAAGAAGCATCCAACAGACAACTTTAGACCCAAGGAAGACCCAACCACACTCACAACCCACCCAGCAACTTCCCGCAACATCAGAATCACCAAAAGGGAGGATGTACGTGACTGTATAAAGAACAACTGCATATGTACGTGACTTTTGGCCAAAAATCCACGTATGTACGCGAATTTTGTCCCAAAACCCACGTATACAGAGAAGGCAGTGGTAAAAAGCAGGTCAAGGCCAAACCAATAAAGGGGAGTGTCAATGGACACACATACTATAACATGCGACATAGAAACAGAGAGAAGCCAAGAGAAAGTCAATAATATCAAGTCCATTGTGCCCCCAACCCCAAATAAAAACAAGGAACATCCCCAGCAGAGTCACCAATTCTGTTACGGAGAGAAATTCCTATGGCTTGGGGTACCACAATAGACAGCTTTGACTCCAGAAATCAATCTTTCCCAATATGCAATAGGAATAAAATGTCTAACACTAAAGGATCAGACCTCATACCTTATTCCATATGGTTGAAGTAGATCCCCGTTGAGCTTTCCAATCTTCAGCTTGAATTGATATAACACTTCCTCAACAACAAGTAAACGATACAAGCATACTATATATCATGGTGTTAGATCTATTCTAGCATATATAATCAATAATGTAAAAGCATTTGACATATTCCAATGGATACAATATTCAATCAAGTACCCATCATTGGACAAGGAAAGATAGTTCTTATTAATATAAGTCAGAGATTACAAGATAGATACAACCTCTGACGGCACATCTGCGAACCGAAGAAACTGAATCCCCCACTTGGGCCTCCACCACCTCAATTCTCCATCTCATGATAGCAAGCTCACTAGCAAAGGGAAAGCTTGGGAAGAACACAATAGTGCTCCAAAGGGACAAAGGGATGCAGACTCAAGCATACATTCTGGAAACAATGGACTATATTTGCGTTGCTTTCAATCTCTCTATCTCTATATGCCTTCAATGTACCAAGGGGTTCCTTATATAGCTTCACAAGGGATAATGAAGGGTCGAATCTGAGCGATCTCAAGGCATATGGAAGGATAGGAGTCGAATGAGTCGGATCCATGTCAAGGAAAACTCCAAAAGGATTTGGGCTATGCACACATCTCGATGTATGTGGTCATAGGAGTCAAACCCGTGTATGTACGCGGTTATTGGGTAAAAAGCCACGTATATCATCTTTTATATAGTTTTAGTGATGATCAAGGAAACATCAAAGGATAAAATATGGTCCATGGGGTCTAAAGAGTCTGCAGTGGGATAGGGGAAGGCCATACAAAGTTTGATTCACTTAGAGTGGTGAAATCCACTATAACAAGCCTCTCCCAGGATTCCTCCTCAAACATGACACCTGGGAAGAATTTCTATATCTTGGGCTACGAAGGTCCAAATGAAATTTCTCAAGATTTTCTAAAAAGGGCACAAATCATAATTTATGTGGTAAATCTTTCAGAGCCTGAAGATGAAACAATGACATGTGGAAGTCCTACAACTTCGCTATGCTGAACATTCCTGAAATAGGCCACCTTGGGAAAAAGCTCATAAGTCCCAATTGGTGAAACCAATTTTGATGAAACCTATGGTGTTGGAACAAGGATAGGTGAGGTTACCTCAGTACAAAATTGAAGATACATAGGAGTAGTAATTTCGGAGATACCATAGAAACAGTATCAGAAATTTCTGTAGAAGAAATTGGTAAACTAGGGCTTCCTGTTCCAGGAGCTTCCCTCCACTATTTTCATAAAAGGAGTACATTGGACAGCTCGCATTGAAAAGGTCTATCTTTCTATCCAATCATATCTGAAATATTCCAAGTTTTGTGGTTCTTATATCTAAATTTCTAATCACACTAGCATGATGACAAGTTTGGTGAAATTGACAACCTCCAAACATGGAAGTATTGGATCTCACTCATTCTTGAAGAAAATGAATTGGACACCTACATAAGTGGAGAGGTTCTAGTTCCAGAGGGAGATAAGGCTAAAATACTTACACAAGAAGAAATTAGTCAAGGCCAAGAAGATCATTGCTAATTCAATCAAGGATCACCTTATACCACAAGTGTCTTCCCTAAAGACATCGAAAGAGATGGTTTATTCCTTGACCAAGCTATTTGAAGGGAAGAACATAAATTAGAAGATGACTTTGAGAAAATAGTTGAAAAATGTGAATATCTAGAATGTAGAGACCATACAGTCATACTTTACAAGGGTCTCTCAATTCAAAGAACAAGTTGAAGTGGCAGAAGAAGAAGTGGAAAATGTAGAAGTTGTGATAACCACCTTGAATGGACTCCCAGGATCATGGGATTCATTCATTTAAGGAATGTGTGATAGAAGGAAGTGCTTAATTTCAGCAGACTCTGGGAAGATCACACACAATAAGAATCTCAACTCATAATAAGAGAAAAGACGATGGGAGCAACTGAAGATCAAGATTTCACGATTAAAACAAGATACCTCAAGCGATGAGGAATATGAAGAACTCAATTCTTGAAGAGCCTCTTATCCATATTGAGCATTTGGATAAGAAATCATGCTATTATGAATGAAGAAGATGATGAAGAAGAAAGAAGGAGTCTACCCACGGAACAAATAAAGATAAGTATTCAATTGTCATTTCATGATATTGTTTTGTTATGAACTTGTTTATATTCAATTGATGTGTTATGCATGATAGAATGTTTGCATTAATGACAATATACTACTAATATGCATGTGATGGGTAAGTAGCTCATGTTTCTATACAACTCTCCATTGATACTTATCTAGAATGAAACCTCTTTGCTGACATATTGGATTAGTGCACAATCTCAATGTTGTCCTGGTAGAGATGGAAGGCATCTAGAAATTTTCTGTGAGATATGGATGAATGTTGTATTGGCTAAAATAGTTGCATGATCATATATTTATGCATTAGAATTTTCCATTATGAATATGCATTATGAAATGTTTCTAATCATACAACTGGTGCATTTTCCTTGTAGGAAAGATCGCGTACAATTTCCTACAAGAAAAGAAGGATAAGACTTGTTCCGAAGAACAAGTGACGACAGTTCAAGATTCAGTATAATAATCCAAAATGAAGAATTATGTATAGGATGCAGTATCAAGACCTGAAGAAAAATTCGTAGTTCCATCATGCAATAGATGGAAACATCGTGGGATACAAGGAAAGATTCATGGCATGAGGCATAGACTATGAAGAGACATTTGCATCCACTAGAAATACACATGACAGGAAGAATCATGTCTGCAAATAAAAGAAGGCCTTGTATGAGCTCATAAGGCACCCATGGGATAACACATACATGAGGAGATTGAAGATCACCTAGGGTGATGAAGATATTAACCTTTTCTACAAGGTTTAAGATGAAATCCTATAGAGGATGACAAGCTCACATATGTGTGCGAGAAGAACTTTTGAAAAGTTCAAGATAGAGGATCTTGGTATCCAGTGACCCGATATGGATACATAGAATAATAGTAGCAGAGGAAGCTACTTGTCACTCTAGTACTGGCAGAGGGAGAATGATGCTCCACTTCAAAGGGAGTGACTACATAATATCCTAAGGTTCAACATGGTACAACAGGATGGATAGCTTACTGATGAATCTAGGATTTACTAAGAGTAAAGAGGATTCCAAACTTTTATTCAAGGTTGAAGGTGGAAGACTAGTGATGCTCCTGTTATATGTCGATCACTTGTTCTTGACAAAAAAGAGGAACTCATTAAAGTTACAAGAAGGAAACTTGCTGCCGAGTTTGAGATGAAGGACTTGGATATGATGCACTACTTTCTAGGCATGAGGGTGTGGTAGAATGCGGATGGAATCTCCCTGGGATAAGGGAAGTATATAGTGGATATCCTAAAGAGGATCGGGATGATGGAATGCAAGGACATGACCACACCTATGGCATCGAACATGAAGCTATTAAGTGATGCTTCATTAGAAGCGGTTGATGCTACGATGTATCGTCAAATGATTGGGTCCTTGATGTACCCGACGAATACAAGACTAGATATTTTCTTTGCTGTGAACACATTGAGCCAGTTCCTGACGGATCCGATACATGTTCAATTGATTGCTGCAAAGCATATTCTAAGTTACCTGAAGGGTATAGTTGATTATGGGCTCAAGTATGAGGTGAATCAGAATATTAACCTGGAAGGTTATGTGGATTCGTATTGGGAAGGCTGTGCCATTGATAGAAAAAGCACTTCAGGGTGTTGCTTTAGTATGGGATCAGGTGTGATCTCCTATTTTAGCAGGAAGAAATCCTATGTGGCACTAATTACAGTCGAAGCAGAGTATGTTGTAGCTTGTTCAGCTAGTTGCGAGGCAGTGTGGCCAAGAAAGCTACTGTCTGATTTATTTGATCTCTGGATGGATGCTACTTGTATATATTGCGACAACTAGAGCTGTGTGAAGCTGCCAGAGAACCCAGTGTTCTATGACAAGTTAAAGCATATTGAGATCAAGTATCACTATATCAGGGATATGGTGCAGAGAGGAGCAATGAAGCTCCAGTATGTTGCAACAGACGAGCAGATAGCTGATGTACTAACCAAACCATTATCCATAGTAAAGTTTGAGTACTTAAGGGAGAAGCTTGGTGTTCTCCCGATCGAGTTTCCCTCCAAAGTCAATTGATGTGTCTATTGGCCCTTTTGACATGGTGGAAGCTTGAGCTTCACATGGTCAGATGTAAGTGCAGAGATGCTCTGATGTGATTGTGGGTTGTCTTACCACATGATCACTGCATAGACATTCTGATGTGATTGTGGGATGTGTTCCTACATGATCAGTGCAGAGCCATTATGATGTGATTGAGTGATGTATTCCCACATGATCAGATATAAGTGTCGAAGGCCATTCTCTAGGAGAATGGAGGAACCTGGTTAGTTACCAGGAATACTCAACTTAGTGCCGAGAGGCCATTCTCTAGGAGAATGGAGGAACCTGGTCAGTTACTAGGAATACTCAGCTTAGTGCTGAGAGGCCATTCTCTGGGAGAATGGAGGAACCTGGTCAGTAACCAGGAATACTTAGCTTAGTGCTAAGAGGCCATTCTCTGGGAGAATGGAGGCACCTGGTCAATTACCAGGAATACTCATCCTAGAGCTGAGAGCCCTTCTAACATGATGAGGTTGGATGTAAGTGTAGAGCCCTTCTACATGATGAGGTAGGATGCAAGTGTAGCACCTTTCTGACATGATGAGGTTGGATGTAAGTGCAACGTCTTTTTGACATGATGAGGTTAGATGTAAGTGCAGAGCCCTTTTGACATGATGAGGTCGGATGTAATTGTAGAGCCTTTCTGACATGATGAGGTCATATGTGAGTGTTGGTCCTTTCTGACATGGGTTTTGGATGTGTTCCTCCCATGGTCAGGTGTGAGTGTTGGGCATGCCTTTCTAACATGGTTCATTCCATGATCAGATGTAAGTGTTGGGTGGGCCTTTTTGACATGGTTCATTCCATGGTCAGATATAAGTGCTAAATACTATGAAGACCTACATGAAGGCTAGGCCTACAACAAACATGAAAAAGGGCTGGCTATGTAGAACTTCCTTTGACGAGAAGAATGAAGAGTTAGTACCATTTGATTGATATAGTGAAAGCAGTGATGATGATGATGATCCAATGATGATCTAGATCAAGTGATGATCTAGACTTGATGATGATCCATATCAAGTGATGATCCAGTAATGCTCGAGATCAAGTGATGATCTAGACTTGATGATGATCCAGTGATGCTCCAAATCAAGTGATGATCTAGACTTGATGATGATCCAGACTTGATGAAGATGAATTAACAATGAAGATGACTTGAAGATGAAGATGACCTGAAGATGAAGATGACTTGATGATGATCCAGATGATACAGAGAAGAAGACTTGTGCTGATAAATTGTGTCGAGAGAATACCTTCCTAGTTAAGAGGGAGTGTTGATGTATTTATAACTTTGGAATGTATTCACTTGTATATCTTATGTATTGTACCGCTATGTTTATTTCGGGAAGTATTTGTAATGTAATTGAGTCATGTCATGCCCCGATGTTCCGATCGAGAGATTCAATAATGTAAGCAAGTCATGTAAAGTCATTGATATTAACCCTCCATTGTAAGTCAGGGAAATAGTCCCCACAATTGAGTCAAGGTTAACCCTGCTTGTTGATCAGAGGGAAAAGTCCCCACAATTGTGGGGCACTAGGGTTATTAGACTCTCATAGAGATGTCGGCCTTGGTAAGTAATTGTTAAGTGGGGCTGACTTGTTGGAGTGGACATTAAATGAATGAAAGAATATAAATAGAGAGTGAGCCTCTCTATTTATTACACACACACTCACTCACTGGGGCGCATGAGTGAGAGAGGAGAATCTATCTCATTCAAGAGAGATAGAACAACTGTGGAGATCATCTTTTCTGTCTTTGGGTTTTACTGCTGCCATTGGTGCTCATTCTATCTATAAGGAAGTTGCAGGGTTTTCTCTTTTATGGTTTCCCCAAGGAAAATCTCTTGTGTCTATTGTCTCTTGTGATTTATTACTGTGTAGGTTATTCTCTCAGTTAATATCCTCATATCATATTTCTTAAATGATAAAAATCTAACAGGGAATAACTGAGTGTCTCCACTAGTGTGACAACGTCATTGTTGGGAATGATTGTGTCTCTGTTGGGCCTAACTAAGTGTCTCTTATAGTGTGACTGTGTGTTACTACTAGGCATAACTTATTATGTCTTCTAGTGTGACTACAACACAAGGCTGCTATTGTGAGTACTGGTTTCCTCCGTGCAATCTCAAGCCTGATAGGTTGTGCAAAAACACAACCTTAAGGATGAAATTTCATAGGGAATAGATCTAGGAAACCTCGAGATTGAGTTTAAATTTCAGAGAGTGGAATTTCACTTAACCATTTCCATCTCCTCTTGTTTTTATCCTTTCTGCGAGCATTTCCTATCACAATATCTGATGGAGGTGTGTACCAGTTGCGATTGTGACTCGAACAACCTATTAAATTTTATTCTAGAAATTATTTCGATTACTATTAGTTTGGTTATTATTAATGGAATCCAAGTTATTTGAATTCTTACATTGTTTTCTCTTGGGTATCCACATGGCCTGGTGAGTTGGAATTCCTTTGAGGCTTCTCATTTCTTTCACTCCAATTCCTTAGTGTTCCTATGATCTCCATAGGTCCTTCATTAATAACTCAGTTAGAGCTAGGGACTCTTATGTCCTACAATTTTTGGTATTTGATGTATTCATCAATTAAGGTTGAGTCCTTGATAGTACTCTCCCTCCCCAAGGTCTTTCCATATTGTTAGCAGGGGCTCCACTCCCAAATCGGCATCAGTGCCAAAAGTTAGTCAAAAGAGTTCTATTGCATTCCAATTCTGGAATTTTGTTTGTTGATGGAGAATCGCAGTGACTCTAATTCTATTAATCTAGATGGTTTATTGAGGAGGTTAATAAAACACTATAACAATGCAAAATAAGTGTTTACGTTTGTTTATTCAAAATTTGTTGGTACTTTAATTGCAATTTGATTTTTAATGTTTTTTAGAGATGGTTTTAGTTTTTTTTTTATTATAGGAAGTTTTTAAAGAGGAGAAAATAAGTTTCAAATAAGATAGTGTTTAATGATAGCATTATGTATAAAATTTTAATTATTTGAAAAATATCATCTTTAATTTAATTTTGATGTATTTTAAAATAATAGTTTATTAATTTTAGTGAATTTATGAAATAAAAGGTTGATGATTGTTTTTAATAGACCAAATTAATAAAGTTTTCAATAATTAAAAATAAAAAATAAAGAAACAAAAAACATATTTTCAAATTGAATAATTTATCTATAGGTATGGTTTTTGCTGCTCGAAATGTTAGTGTCAATCATGTTTGAGAGCCCTTAGTTGTTTCATAGGACATGTTATTGTGAAATTCATTAGAAACCAAATTATATATCATTTGATAGTCCATTATACCTTAGTGGCTGAAAATGGAATCTTGCTCATATATACATAAATAAAGAGACTCCTAGCTAAGTATAACATTAAACATCAGTTTTTCACACCCTACTATATACAAAGAATCGGTAGGTTGAAGCCATAAATGTTACATTACTATCCATCCTTAAACACACTATTAATGCTTTAGGTGACCATTGGTACACCAAGTTATATCCTTCACTATGGGCTTACAAAACTTTCATTATAATTTTAAAGGCCCCACTTAGTGGAGATTCCATATCTGCATGAGGACCTACTCATTGGTATATAGAGATAAAGTTATGTTTCCCTAAGAGGTCTTAGTCCCATCACTTAGAATTGCACTACATGATGCTATACCTGATGAAGAGCTTGTCAGCATACGTATTGTAGGGTTATAGAGCCTATATGAAAGGAATCTCAAGCATTGGAGCACATGCAGTAGTACCATAGTTAATTTGTTAGGGTGTGTAACAAAAAGGTCTTGTATTAAACCTTTACCAAGGGGTATTTGGTTTTATGTCTAAACTTTGAAGTGTAGGAATCGAGTATTTATAAGGACTAATCCAAACTCTAACCAAATTCTACTACCTTGGCACTAAGACCCAACAATAATATAACTACACTTTTAGATACTTAGTATTTGTATAACTACACCCATGCTTATAAGTCCCCAAGATAATGATATCAATTCGTTGGATAACCTACCTCTATGAAGGAGACTTCGTCGGATTTTTGATATCTATGTAGTGAAATTTTTCGTTAGATATCCACTAAATCTGACATATATGCTACACTGCCGACGACATCAATTCATGGGTTATATGACTTTAGGCATGTCTACATGGGAACACTATGAGTGCATACTTTTTATCCAAGGAAGCACTGAATATGAAGTCTAGCCTCCTCTCCTTATTGAAAATTTTAGAAGGAGAAATCAATGAGGAAGGCATGATACAAATTTTTAAGAGCTTTTTGATTTATGTGGCATACTCTTTGTTGTTTCTTTTGAGTATGGGATACATTAGCATCTTTCTTGTTTTAGCTGGGGATATAGATTTTGTTTTCATCCCCTACGGTTGTGTTTTCTCCACCTTTGATTCCTCCTTGGATAAGTTGTTTGGGCTCTTTATGTTCTTTCAGTGGTATTTCTACTTTACTCATCTTGGGATTGTGGGTTCTGTCCCTCCCCTTGGGAAAGTTTCTTTATACTTATCTCCACTCGTGTTTGGAATAACTTATTGTAAGGACTATGTACAAGTTACCTTTGATTCACTATTGAATATCAAGGAAGACCTATTTTTCTTCATGAAAAAAGTTACAAAATCTTAGAAAATGATTTTATTATATATCTTGAGATCCGTAAACTGGGTCTTTAATATTTTTGATGAAAAAACAAAACAAATTTAAAATGCTACACCTACAAAATCTGTTAATAATGTAGTTTTATTTTGAGATAAATTGGCTAAAGCATTTTCTATGGAACCACTTGATATCTATCTCGTTATAAAATACTATGTGGTGTACTGTTATACTAGGGAATTATTGATATTATTCAATATAATGATATCACTATGATGTCATGCTTATAAGTCTATCAAATTGGTTTCTCAACAGATTGGTGTCACTAAGATTCCATGGTTATAAGTACTCAAAATAATGATATCAATTCTTGGGTTATCTGACCTCTATGAAGGAGACTTCATCGGATTTATGACATCTATGTAGTGAAATTTGTCATCAAATATCCATTAAATCCGACATATATGCTACACTATCGGTGACTTCAATTTGTGGGTTATATGACTTTAGGCATGTCTACAGGGAGCACAATATGAATGTAGATTATTTATCCAAGGAAGCACTGAATATGAATGCTGATCTCCTCTCCTTCTCGTAACTTTTAGAAGGAGAAATAATTGAGGAAGGCATGATACAAATATTTTAAGAGATTTTTGATTTATGTGGCACACTCTTTTATGGTTCTTTCGACTATGGGATACATTAACATCTTTCTTGTTTGAGCTGGGGATATATATTTTGTTTTCATCCCTGAGGGGTGTGTTTTCTCCACCCTTGATGCCTCCTTGGATAAGTTGTTTGGGATCCTTATGTTCTCCATGTGGTATTTCTACTTCAATAATATTGGGATTGAAGTCCTATCAACCAAAAATCCCTTAACTTTTATAAACCCTATTCGATAGAGAATCAAATTTCATATCTTATTAAAATGCAATGTAGGAGACAGGTCCATAGTAAGACTTCACAAAGCCAATAGAGATTAACAACATGAATGAATTGTTGTGGACAATACTTGCAACACCTTAATTTCTTCGATTCCCTTTGAACTTCTAGAAGATTGAATAATAAAATAGAGTGAATATTGCATCTCTGATTGAATGTGAATGCAAAATTTTACAGATTGATTATAGGCCTATTAATATCTATAAATAACCTCCTCCTTTGTATTATACAACAAGAACCTTAAATTTTGATTGATTTTGTTGAAAGAGTTTAAGAGATGATAAGTAAATATGGTGGACAGGGATACAGCCACTACAACAAAAACCTATGATTAACATCCCTTTTAGCTTCCTTTTTAGCATACACTATCCCTTTAAGTGTATTTTTCATCATTTTTTGGACAAAGTGGACGCTTTTCCACAGGATGGCGCTTTTAATGGAATTATTTACGTCCCGTTTTAAAAGTTGATGCTATTTTGGACACTAATTAGCATCCCAAATAGCGTCCTTATTAGCGTCCCAATTAGCGTCCCAATCAGTGTCCCAATCAACATCCCAATTAGCATCCCAATTAGTGTCCTTTTTTAAAAGTTGGTGCTATTTTGGACGCTAATTCACATCCCAATTAATGTCCCAATTAGCATCCCAATTAGCATCCCCATTAGAATCCCAATTAGCATTCCAATTAGAATCCCAATTATCATCCCAATTAGCGTCCCTTTTTAAAAGTTGGTGTTATTTTCGATGCTAATTAGCATCCCAATTAACGTCCCAATTAGAGTCCCAATTAGCATCCCAATTAGAATCCCAATTAGCATCCCAATTAACATCCCAATTAGCATCCCAAATATCGTCCATTTTTAAAAGTTGGCGTTATTTTGGACGATAATTAGCATCCCAAATAACATCCCAATTAACGTCCCAATTAGCATCCACAAAAGCATCTCATATAACACCAATAATAGCGTCCAAAAAAACATCCTGAATAGAATGCACCATATATGGATCCAGGGTTAGTGACATGAATTGCGCCATGAATTTCGACAAAAAATCATTCAACATAGAGCCAGGAAATGCTACACCTGGAGTTGATTTTCTAATTGCTAAGTACTGCTGTTGAGTTGATTTGCTAAATGCTAGTATTGGTGCTGAGTTCGATTCCCTTAAAATATAAGGTTTGACTATAACTGTCAACTAATATTCTACTTGAAATTTGAGGATATATGCCCCACTATTTCCATAAATCTAGATAGTATTTCTTGGAATCGTGTAGCTTTCAAGTGTTCAATATATGACCCAAATATGCTTTAACATCCTATACTTTGATATTTTTCCCTCCTTTGTCCCTCCTTTGAATACCACCTGTTAAATGATTGCATCGAAATGCTCGATTTGATGCCCTTGAATATGGGGTTGATCTTTATTGTTGATCTTCAAAATATGGGATTTGAATGCTAGTAATGTGGACTTGCCACTTTGCTGGATGGAGGATTCGACACCATAGAGTCGCAATGATATTTCCTTCTACAAACATCTGTAAATCCCCATTGCTAATATTACTCTTGATTACTAGATATTTTGTAATATACTTTTTCACTTTTTCACAGTATTACATTTCTCAATATGCCACGAATTTTAAGAGCCACTACTATGACAAAGGAATTTTCCTTGTTCAGATCGTTACTAAGAGTTGGTAGAGAATTCAACATTCCGACACATAGGTATTGATAGGTTAAATATGCAAGTGGAAAAATATCAAATGTATTTTTGATAACCATTCAATAAGGAATCGATGCCAATAGGATGGTTTCATATGTGAGAACTATAACTCTTGCATATTCCTTAGCTCCTCCTTCAGGTGTAGGATGCAAGAAATTCAACTCTACATTTTCACCTTCAAGTCTTATTTGGCCTCCAATGACCATAAGGTCATTTTTACAGGTATGAAATACAAGAACCAAACCCTTTATTGAGCTTGCCATTACAGGAAATTTTCCCAATATATTCCAAATATGGTATCCTTGTTATATTTCTTGACTTCATTTTGCTAGTGCCTGATTGCATAAAACTTGATTATTTATCATTACAACCAAGTATGTTGTTGGTTCACTGATTTTGTCAAGCAATTATACTATGCTACATGTATAATGCACTTTACTTCTAAATGGAACCATTTGAGACAACCATAACTTGACAAGAAACTTTTTAAATATCATTGTGCATATATATATTTTCATATTCTAGTTTAGTGTAGAGATCTTCAACAAAATATGGCCATTTCCACAAATCTCATGATGACAAAGTGTATGCACAGAGCTAGAACACGTGTAGATGTTGAAGTGTGTGGGGGGGTGTTGGGACATGATTGTGGGTACTGGAATGTGCATATTAACCTCGAATGTGTGCACACAGGGTCTAAAATTGTGACATCTCGTGACATGGAGTCACACATAAACAACAAGTATAGACTTGGGCACAAAATTGGTAGCGGTTCTTTTGATGAGATATACTTAGGCTTTGCTCCATTTTTTATTTTGTTCACTCAATGATGTTGTAATGGATAATTCACCTAATAACCTAGGTCTGGGGGTTACCAACATACTATGACCTTGCAGACAATTTGATTATAAAAGCACGAATAGGAAATAGGGAAGTAGCAGGAACTTACTTGTAATAAACGAAGGTTGATCCAAGCTAACTCCTTCCTCTTTGCTTCACTTCTACAATCTCCAGGATAATTCCTCCTTCAACATGTTGACAAAGATTCTTCCAATATAAAGTATGATTCATATATAAATATGTAGGTTAGGCAAATCACATATTATAATGGAATATAAATATTCACCAAGCCACAACACATGAAACACAATATGGAAGAAGTAATCTGCTTTATTAACAATAATAGAGGGAGTTTAGGTTACAACCCAATGTCTGAACAAGGGACTCCTCTGTCACCAAAGGACTCTGAGTTTCTCTGCTCCAAAGGTTCTGTAGAAAATCCACCAGCATAACTTTGCTCTCCAAGTATGAATATCAAACCCCTCCCCAAGGCCTCTATTTATCTGAAGGAAATGAGGCAGTTCTCTAAGGTTAGGGAGGTTGCAGCAATTAATGGGATTAAGGTAAATGAAACAACTAATCTCTCATTAACGCGTGTTTTTAAAAACTAATTTTGAGGAAGATATGCGCGGGTATGTAGTAAGGCAACCCGCGCATCATGCGCGACTCTGTATAAGGGAAACCCGCGCATAGATGTATGCGCGACCTGCTGAACATAACACTCGCGCATATGCGCGACATGCCAATAGGGATAGTCGCGCATGCACTCAAAATCTCAAAATAGCAAAGTAATCAGCTGGGCATATAGGTAATGTATTTCATCATCAATCAAGGTATAATGAAACTAGGCAAACCTCAATCCATAAGTGTCCTTTTGTGTGCCGACCTGAGGGATGTCAGCACTCGGACGGAGAGGTGCCAATCAGCTGTATAACAGATGCCCCCTAATGTGTGAGGTCAGAGGGGAATGATGGCCGAAATACATTATAATACTAACACTGGAGAAAACTCAGAAGTCCAGTGGAGCAGAAGGAGTACCTGAAACCAATACATAATAATGTCATATACAAAGCTATATCTGAGGATGCTATGTTCAATTTACTGGAACACTAGCTCCTTTACAATATGAGAGTACATCATATAATACGGGTAAAACCACGTATGTACAAAGTTGGATCAAAGCCACAAGATAACAATGATGAGTCTTCAAAGATCTGGAAGCTGGATATAGAAACGGAACATAGTCTTGCGCAACTTAGTTCATAAGTGAAGAACTAAGGTCTTCATACAAGATCCCAAAGAACCAAGTACAATCCAAGCCATGTGAATAAGGGTAAGCTGAAGTCGAACATGGAGAGGATTCAACAGTTTGTCAACCAATAGAGGATAATTGACAACTGAAGCAAAGGAGTTCACCAATGATAAGAGTGAATCCAGAGGTACTAGCGTCAAACTCTAGGTCTTCGTCATCAAGAAGTGCTGAAACTAAACCATACTGTGATAGGGAAGGCAATAGATCCTCCAACGGATCACAAGAGTGACTAGGAACTGGGCAAAAGAAGGTAGACACAGGAAAAAGGATAACAGATATAACGGTGATTGGATCAGGTTATAAATCAGATAGTGAGAAGAATCCTTGAACAGTGAGCACGACATAGAGATGACCCAAGGCAGCGTATAATAGATAGAACAACTAGACTTATCTGTCATGTAGGACACATGATCAGATTCCCCATAGATAAAGGACAAGAGGAAGAGCAAAGACTCAAAGTGGTAGCTGAACACAGATGGACACTAGAACATGGATATCGGAAGGCAAAAGAGTGCTATGTTCAAGGATGACATGCTGCCATTACTGAAAACAAGAGAAAACTTCTTCCTTTCCTTCCCTGTTAAGTTTTAACGAGTCCAGGAAAGCCAACTCGGTTCCCTCTTCATTTTTTAACAAGCTTGAAGAGACGGGAAAATAATGCTTGATACACTGATCCGTGGATTTTACGAGCCCGAACTAGTACATGCTCGTTTGGTGCTTTCATATTTAGAGAGTCTGAAAACGCCAAAGAAGACTCCAGGGGGGTCCTTTTTCGTCCAATTTAGTCTCTTAAGGCCGAAAAAGTATAAAACAAACCTCAAAAGAACTCTCTTAACTTCCGAAGAAGAAAAGGTGAACCTTTTTCGTATTTAGTCGGGGAGGTCTA
>LPNX011129156.1:769346-822263 GCA_001517045.1 Pseudotsuga menziesii | reverse complement strand
ATAAAGTAATTGCTTAATATAACCAAGGAAATGGGGAAAACTTCATGGGAAAAATACCCCCCCTCAAACTAAGCAGTAAATCAAGAATTGGTTCTTCTATGCAGCAGCATCTTGATACTGTGCATGTGAACCTATGAATCCAAAATAAATGAATATGTCTAGAGGAATCTTCCACTTTGGAAGAAGAACAATGCACTCAACTGAATCAGAAATATAAACAGCTGCACGGTGAAAACTGGACCCATGTAGAGCAGATGAAATCATCTGAAGAGAGAGAAAAGGTTCTTGAGGATTTTAACCATGTGTGGAACACTCAAGAAACTGATATGTTGCAGCCTTGAACAGAAAACCATGAGTGGTAAAATCAGCCCCAATTTTTAGGAGCAAGTGTCCAATCAGATGCAGTATGTCTTCGTCTTTACTAGTTTTGTGAGGAGATGAGCATGTGACCAAAGGTAGAGAATCCCTGGGACTCTGGAGAGTGAATGATTGAGATCCATAATATGATATAGCTTCATAAATATCTAATGTTTCACAAAATAAAATATCAGCAACCTCATAGGAGGAAACTAACACCAAATCCCCAGCAGCAAAATTGAAGAAGAACGGTGGTACTTGATTTTTCACACCGAAATTGGTGAGAGCATCTACAAGCATGACTGAAAGCTCTTGAATTTTAAAATATGAACAAAATAATATCATATAATAATGTAAATCAGATCTAAATAAGTTCACAACAGATCCAAAACTATGAAATGAAATCAAATCTCCAGCAACAGTTTTGTAGGAGACTTGCGGTACTTGTTTCTTCACACCGTTGATGAGAACAGCTACAAGTAGTACTGAAGGTTTATGAACCTGAAATTTTGAAACAATAAATATTAGATCAGATCCAAATAATATCATATCAGATCCAATAAGGTTCATATCAGATCCAAAATTATGTTCAACCGAGACGGTGGATGCACAGTTGTCTTTTTCTTCAAAATTCTGAATTTTGGTGCATGCAATCCTGTAGGATTTTGCTGGAAGATCTAGATCATGGGGAGTGAACGTGTCACTCTTATAATCTGATATTTATTCCAAAATATCCATTTTTTTACATATTTGCACACCAGCAGCAACATTAGAGGGAGAAAAATCAAATTTCTCTTCACTTTCGAAAGCAATTACTTGTAATTTTGCACAGAATTCAAAGGAAAATCACCGGTGAATGTTTGCATGGAAGTTCAGCAGTAATTTTATTGAATATAAGAGGTTCAAGTGTCTTCTTATGTTTCATAAATATGAGGAGATGAGATATCAGAGATCTCATGAACTTCTGAAGCATCAGGAGAAGGAGTCATTGCATGGAGACTTTCTTCAATTCGAATTGAAAGTGTAGAAGATTCTGCTTCAAGTTCATCTTGAACAACTTCATCAGAGAGAGTAGAGGCTGAGAATTTTGAGTAAATAACTCTTGTTTTGCTGGATGTGATCTCCAAAGTACTATTATGATCCTCATTGTGCTTGCCAAAGGTTCTGTCCAATTTTGTCCAGAGATCCTTTGGGTATTCAGCAAAACCATTAAGGTAGTACAAGCTAGGAGAAAGGGCCAGACATATTGCTCCAAAAGCTCTATCACCGTCATTTAGCTAGTCATTCTCATTCTCATAAGACTCTTTTCCAAGTCCAATAGACACCTCATAGAGACCTCATCTCTTCAGAGATGCAATCATCTTCAACTTCCATTCCGAATAGCTTGTGAATGGGGTGAGAAGAGGGATTGATGAGTCCATTTGAAGTTGTACCTGTTAAAACCTGCAAATCAAAACAAAAAGGGGCACTGTAAGGTCAGACAGCCTGCACATTCTAAGATTTCATCACACCCAACATAGTCAATCAAGGAAGCTTGATCAACAAGTTCTTTACTTGGGATATTGAGTGGTAAGCCTTGGCTTCTGGTGCAGTGCTGGATTTTTGAGCTATTGCTCCAATTTCATGGAGAAATCTGTCAAAAAGCTTATTTTTGAGAGATAGATCTTTGATCCGCCATATGATCTGATACCATATTAATCTTGCACATTGATCTAGGAACATTAGAGGAATTTTGGGGTCTAAAATGGGCCTCCTAAGGAAAATAATAAAATAATAGTTAAAATAATAAAATAATATTGATTCATTTTGGAGGAAGAAAGAAAAAAACTACTTTTTGTGTTCGTATTTTCGACATATCTCCCTATGTTTTTACTCAAATTTCGATTGGGAGATCTCGTTGGATGCGGAATTTGATTCCACATCCAACGAGTACCCACACTGCATACTTTTGATGGACACCAAGAAATACCTGAAAAAAATGTGATGATGATGTCATCATCACATTTTTTCATGTATTTCTTGTTTTTGGGGTAGGGGGGTCCATCAAAAGTATGCATTGTGGGTACTCGTTGGATGCGGAATCAAATTCCACATCCAATGAGCTCTCCCGATCGAAATTTGAGTAAAAACACAATGAGATATGTCGAAAATACGAACAAAAAAAGTAGTTTTTTTTTTATGACAAATATGTCAATTCAACCATAATGGTTGACTTATTTTATTGAAATTCTATTGGTTCTTGAATTTCAACTCACAAAAACTTATTTTGGCACGTTTTCTTATAAGGCCCATTTTAGACCCCAAATTTCCTCTAATGCTAAGAATCAATCTCATCAAATAATAATCAACAAATACTCATGAAATGGTGTTAATCGGAACCGGAATTGGTTTCCTCTTTGTATATTTAATAAACAATGAATGGTTACAATACCAATGTCAAGAAATAGCTTGAATCCATGAGGAATTCAAATACCTAAGGAGACAATTCGAATTTAGTGAGTGAATCTAGCTTAACTAACTCTCAACCATTGGTTCACACTCATTTAACCACTTGACCAAAACCCTAATTGACTCACCAAGCCCTAACTGAAGTTGGAGTGCAATAAATGACTGAATCTCAACTAAAGGAGATCAAACACATTTCATAGCAAGCCAACCATCAAGTGCTAGTGCTCCATGACTTCAATGAACACCAATGAGGTTAATTGAAGCTGAACTGATCATTAGAAGTTGGTGGAGGCGCCTTGTTGACTCCAGATCATTAAATAATAATAAATAATCATTAAATAATATATTTAATGAGAGGAGGCACCCTAACTAACTGGTTGAACTGATTGTAACCACCAGTTAGCAATTAGGTGCATTAATATCACTCAGATCACTCCCCTGAGTGCTCTAGTTAGCCTCCTTGACTATAGGAGAAGGCTAAGTTAGCCTCCTTGACTATAGGTAGGCGTGGGTGTGACTGGATGATGGAAATTAATGCTCCACTGATGTCAATTAATGTCAATTATACTTAGGATAGTGGTTTAACTAGGCCAATTTGACCAAAAAGAGTGTGTATGATGGTAAATGTCTCCAACACTGATCTATGAAGGGAAGAGGGAAGTAGTTTCTGAGAGTTGCTTTGTTCAATTCCTAGAAATCTATGCATATTCTCCACTTACCTCCCTTCTTTGGGACAATAACCAATGGAGATACCCATTTATATAAAAAATGGGATAGATAAAATATGCATCAAGCAATTTCTGTAAACCATCCTTTACAATATCTTTAAGAGCAGGGTTCATTCTCCTCTGTGGTTGCCTTACTGGCCTAATGTTTTCCTAAGTGTAAATCTGATGGATACATGTGTCGGGGTGAATGCCTTTCATATTAGTATAAGTCCAAGCAAATTCCCTAGATTGTGCTTTGAGTAACTTGACTAACTGACTTTGTTGGTCTTGAGACAGATTTGCATTAATAATTAAAGACCTTCCAGGACTAATCTCCATTGGTATGGTTGAGGCTCCAATTTTCTCATCTATTAATAAAACCACTGATGATGAGATAGTTGAAGGGTGGTACTGTTCTTGAAAATATTCAGTGAAAACATGATCTAAGTGAGAGAAGGACTAGGGAAAATCAATACTAGTAGTGGCTGAGATAAATTGATCTAAAATATCATCTTCAGTTTGGTCTTCCAGTCCCCTAGTTTGAATGATGGATAGTAAGGGTTGTTACACAGCCTCATCTCCATAAGGACTCTCTAACCATAACATGTTTTCTATTATAGGCTATGCTGGTGGATAAATGATAAGGTTCTGTAGAGAAGTACCATTTGATATAGTTAAAATACCCTCTCTACATCCTATAAAGGCATTGGCAATTGCTAAGCAGTGTCTTCCTAGTATAACAAGATGTTCCCTCATTAGGTGTTTAGTTTGGAGTACCAGGAAATCCACTGGATACTCCCAAGAAGATACAGTGACATTAATGTCATCCAATGCCCCTACAGGTTTAACTGTGCTCCTATCAGCCAATTCCAAAATAGTAGGAGTAGGTCTGAGGAGATTATACAATTGTAGTTTCTGCATGGTGGTCATAGAAATGACATTGATTGCAGCCCCCAAGTCAAATAGAGTGTTTCCTATGGGAATCTCATTAATACAAATGGTTACAACTGGGTTCCCAGGATTTGCAAACTTCAGAAGTAAGGGATGGTCTGAAATATAATCGGACAGCTGGCCTATAACATGTATTGTTGGTGGATCTTTTTGTTTTCAACCAGGCTTCTTCAAGAATAATTCCCTTACCACATTTGAATAAATAGGAACATCTCTAATGGCCTGGAGTAACGGAATTCTGATACAAACATTTTTTAACTCATTCTCCAAATCAAATTGCGAACGAACCACAGGTTTCTCTATTAATAACCTTTTTGGATAAGGAGGATTTTTATTCAATTGTGGCTGAGCAGTTGATTGAGAACTTTGAGTTCCAAGCACTTGAGTGTTTTATAAGGCAATTTGAACTTCTTCCTCCTCTTGAATTTCTTTTTCAGTAATTTCTTCTCCAAATTCTTCTTGAATAATCACTACTGGAGGAGTTTTATTTAATGTTTTCCCAGACCTTAATTGTATTTCCTGTATAGGAGCTGAATGGATCAAATAAGTTGGGGACATTTGTATTTCAGCATTATGAAGAGGCTGGGATGGTCTGTTATTAGGGTTTGGTATAGGTTGAGCCAGCAACAATGTGGGTCGAGGAGGGTTTGGATTTTGATACTGTTGTGGAACTGGGGGTATAGGAGGAAGTGTAGGTGGTGTAAAACCAAGTAATAACTATTGCATATTTAGGGGAATTGGAGAGTAACTAGGAGGAGTATGCAATGGATCTATTGGCTATGTTCCTCCATAGGACTGTCCTCTCCAGCCTTGCTGCCATGGTTGGGTTTGAGTAGGCTGAGATGGCCAATTCTGCCACATTTGTGGATTCCATGGCTACTGAGGTTGCTGCATTGGATAGTAATATGCAGGATTTGGAAAAGCAGGCTCTGGGTACATGTTTTGCGGTCTATGCTGTCAGGGCCTTTTTGATGCATATGATTGATCCATAGGTTCATTATTAAGATTGTAAATATCTTGCAATTCTGGTAATGAAGGGAAATTGTCAGTAGGGTGTTTGTTAGAACAAAGAGCACAAACTGAAATAATATTAACGGGACACTCTTTCAAAGGGTGTATTTTTCTGCATTTAGGACATAATATGTGTAGTGCTTCTATGTCCTCTTCTTCTTGTCCTCTTTTGGTTTTCAATGCATCAAATTGGGAACTCAAGGTGTCTAAAATATCAGTTTTGAAATTTTCCAACAAGTTCCCTAATTCAGTTCTTGTGACCCCACCAGTTCTTGCTGTCCTAGAAATGCAGGAAGGACCTTCCCTTGTACTTCTTCCAGCCTTGGCTCTACTTCTGGAATATTTTCTACATAATTCAGTAATTTCCTCAAAGGATTTATGGGACACATCACCAGATGCCATGAGGTTGAGGATTTCCACATACTCCTCCAGAATCCCTTTTAGAAAAAGAGTTATGACTGCATCTTCTTGTAGAGTATTATACTTAGACTTCTGTAATACAAAGCTAAAGCGTTCAAGAAAATCCTCAAGACTCTCTTCTTCATGTTGTTGCATTTTAAAGATATAATTTTGAGAGTCTTTAGGTCCACAGTAGTCTCAATATTTTTTAAGGAAAGTGCTCTTCATCTCATCCCAACTTCGAATAGTGGATTCCCCCAGACCCATAAACCATCTAAGTGTAGAATATTTAAGGGTGGCCGGAAACAGTTTTAACTTTTGTGCATCATGTAGATAGTTATAAATCCTACATAGGATGTCAAAATAAAATAGAAAGGTATCTGGATCTTCAGTAATTTTACCGTAAAAGGTAGGTAACGAAGATGTTGGGATATTTTTCATATTGACATCACGTGCCAGACCCAAAATGGGGAAGCCAAAAGTTTTTTCTGTTCATCCTTCATGTTCTCCTTCTCCTTCCATATGGTGTCCTATTTCCTGATCGCTCATAACAAGAGGATTCCTAAACCAATTGAAACCTAACCTATCTCTTCTTGGGGATGGGATGAAATCCCAACATTCTATCCTAGGATGATGTTCAAAAGGAGAATTTTTTGTAGATTCCACTTAAGAAACCACCAAATTTTGTGTATGTTCGAAAAGGGAATTCACTCTTTCTATGTCCACTATGTCAACCAAATTGGGATCTTCCCTTGTTGGTGAAGCTTCAAGGGTTGTGGAATCTCCACTGAGTGTAACAGTTCACCTTGAGGAATCTTGGTTCCCTCTGGTCTGGTTCCTAATTCCATAGATTTTTGGGTGTTGTTGTTTTCTATCTCTTTGCCTCTATTCCTATCCCTAGGGTTAGTTAGGGGTGGGGTTTTATTTCCAAAAATATTTGAATGGATTTTAATGTATCTACCCTTACTATCTCTGGGTCTCATAAAAAAAAAATTACTGTAAATAACAAGACTTCTAATTAAATAAATCAAAACACCTACGCTACAGATGGGTTTGAAGGAACCTGTTATAACAGATGCGCAGGTTCTTACCTCTCGTCTTACCGTCCCTTCTCCTCCAATTTGCAAAGGATAATCATACCAAAAGGAAACAACAAACAAATCAATACAAAACAAAACTGATCAAAAAATGTCTGAATAGATTTTACATATCTACTTCTACTATCTCTAGATCTCATCAAAAATTTACTCTAAGTAACAAAAACGAAACAATCACACACCTATGCTACAGACGGGTTTGAAGGAACTTGTTATAACAGATGCACGGGTTCTTACCTCTCGTCTTACCACCCCTTCTCCTCCAATATGCAACAACTAGTCACACCCAAAAATGTTGCCAACAAATTTGTAGAAAATGAGCTAGATACCAGCTTACCTTGGAGCAACTCCCCAACAACGGCGCCAAAATGTTGGGTAAAATTATTACTACTTAATTTACCTTCAATTTAATTATCAACCAGGACACGTAAACTTTGAGTTACTACACCATATGTGTAGAGAAAAATGGTTTCAAGCTCATGCCTAGGGTAATTTTGATTTACTCATATACAAATGTAATTCCTAAAATGAACTATTTTATTGAACATCCAAGACCTAGTTTAAGAAAAGAAGTCAATCCTTTAAGTGCTACCTGCAATCACAAGATTTGCCAAAACAGTTTCAAATCATGCTCAATATTAACCTATTTCCAAAAGAACAGCCAGCCAATCGAGTATCTTCAATGAAGGAAACCCTACTACTAAAGAGATCTTCAAGTTTACCTACAAAAAAACAGTATTTAATCAATCTTTTAATATCTCACTCAACTCCACTCATAACTTCTACAACTCTACCCATACATGCTAGACTTCTCCAGCTGCTTTCACCTCCAAGTAGAAATCTGTCACAGATCTTTCACTAGCATTAAAAACTTGTATATTATCGAACCTTACTCAATGCTATCCAAACAACACTTGCTGCAATGAATTTGTCTTTCGATCAAGAAGCAATACTCTATGATCATAACAATGCGTTGGAACTATTTAAACAAACCTCTGTAGCAGCTCACAAAATAACAAGAAGCAAAATACACTATCAACTATCCATAAACCATAACTTCCTTTTGTTGATTCCTTCAAATTTCTTACACAACAAATCTGATTATGCTAACCTATGAACTCTAAAAATGCTAATCTACAAACCCTATAAATTCTATAAACTCTTTAAAAATCCATAAACTCTGTGAATCATGGGAACTATGTAAACCATAACAATTGTATAAGCTGTAGAAATTCTGTCCAAAAACTTAACAATTTGATTCTTAATATTCTGACAGAAGAAAAAGAATTCAAATCCAACCTTCCTAGCCACTTTTTCTATTGGTTTCAAGCCTTTTATTCATTCAACCGAATCTGCAAATAAAGATGAGATTGTCCCTAAACTAAATACCCTATTTCTATATGCTCATTAACACAAACCGGGTTGTTTCCATACATTCTACAATACTTACCAATCCAGTATAAACATACATCTATTTTCAGTTCTGAACCTTGTCAAACTACTAGCATACACATACATAAAAGACAACATCAAATATAAAAAATAAACAACATAAATGTGCTTACAGCAATGGAAGGAAGCAAGACTATACATACTCAACGAAAGTTGAAAGAGCTGTTTGATAAATCATATGAATGTTATAAACTCTACAACTTGTAATTCTGCAAACTCTTTAAGCTATAAAAATTCTGCAAACCCCTACAATGTTTAAAAACGTTACAAACTCTTTAAGCTACAAAAGCTCCTAGCTACGAAGTCTAACCCTCCAATCCCCAATACATAGCCTGATTTAGTTCTGAATATGAAGGAAGAGAGAATTTAGATCTAGAACATTTCACTATTCTTGTTATCACTCAATCCTACAATTTACTGAATGAGATCTACTAAAATTACTTAGGCCTATTCACACAAATAATGTAAGCCAATCCAACGCAAGCATCAATACATATTTTGAACCATGAATCTATGAAATTTGTCAACACACTCATATACAAAGAATAGTATTGAAACAAAATGATATACAATTTTACTTACAGTGTTAAAGAAAAGAGAAAACTATATATAGACAACAAGAGTTGAAGGTGGGCCCAGCCTTCAACGCCTCTAGATCTGAACTTGAAGCTTTTAAAAAATAAAACGCAGCAGTCACTTAATTAGTTTGAAATCAAAGTTTTACAGGATATCATCTTTGTGCCCTTAGGGTTTCTCAAACATATTTATACTTGAACTACATCATGGGTCGACCACTCAAAAGGGTCGACCCCTACCTAAAAGATCTACACTTATCCCGGTCAATAATGCAGAAAATAGACCAAGAGATTGGATTCAGATTTTCTGGAATGCATACATTGCTAAAGATTGAGGCTAACGATTTCTTAGGCAAATGAAAGCTACAAAATATCACCGGGTAGCTCATAGTCAACTTGGAAACAATTTGAAGCAGAACTAGATATTATCTTTGGAAACAAAATCCCCCAAATATCTGAATCAGTCAACATATGCTTGTTAAGTGCCGAAACAAGTGTTGGATCAAGAAACCAGAAGAACCACTGCGTGGGAAACAAGATCTTGTCAATTGATTGGCATTTAATTAAAAACTAAAGTTTCATTTATGAATTGAAACCCAACAAAATGATAAATAAAGTAATAAGAAATGTCAAGAGTTCACCTGTTAAAGCATCTTGGAATGTTACCCTTGAAAACGCATATTAAAGGACAAAACACAACAAAATAAAGTCAAATATACTTGATCTTATATATCTTTGAACTAGGAATAGGGTGCTAGACAAGCAAAAATAGGAGGTCATCATCCTCATCTTCCTGAACCAAAATCATGCCAACCATCTCGATGGACATGACCACATAAAAAAAAATCACGGCTATAGTCAGGTGGACTAACCACGGGGGCTGATGCTAAGGATCGCTTAAGAGCATCAAAGGACTCCTGGGATCACTCATGCCAGCAAAAAGTAGTGTCCTTCTTTAAAATATGCATAAAGCCTTTAGTGAAATTGGAAAAATTAACCACGAATCTTTGCAAGAAATTTACAATGCCTTGCAAACACTAAAGATGTCTAATATTACGTGGGGGAGACAATTGAAGTATTACCTCAACCTTTAAGGTATTGACTCTTATACCCTCCTTGAATACAATGAACCCTAGAAAGTGACCAACTGTCACGCAAAAGATGCACTTATGAGGATTTAACCTAACTTGGTAATGGCGGCATCTTTCAAATACTAATCTCAAATCATATGGATGACGCACTCTCAGACAAGAATGAGCATAAAGATCATCCAAATACACTTCGATAATCATTTTGAGATCATGAAAAATTAAGGTCATAGCCTGCAGAAATGTAGCTCCGGTGTTTTTAAGACCGAAAGGCATCTTTCGATATGAAAACGTACCCCAAGGACAAATAAATGCATTTTTATGTTGATCCTCAGGTTTGATATGAATCTGATTATACCCAGAAAAACCGTCCATGAAGGAGAATACCTCACTTCTCACACACTCATCCAAAATCTGATCAATAAATGGTGTGGGAGAATTATCCTTAGGAAAGGCACGATTAAAATCACAAAAATCAGTGCATATATGCATCGCTCCCTACTTCTTATCAACCAGAATGGGATTTGAAACCCACTCCGTTAAGGGAATGGGATAGATAAAACTAGATTTTAACAGTTTCTCTATCTTAGCCTTAATAACGGGTGCTTTTCTAGGATTCACTGCACGCAAATGTTCTCGAATGAGCTTCACATTCGGATAGGTCTTAATTTCATGTTTGACAATATGAGGGTCGATACCTGGCATCTCCTCGTATGACCAAGCAAATATGTCATGAAACTCTTTAAATAGATCAGTATACTCCTTGATCTCATGAGGGGAACAGTCCGCCTCAATGTAGGAATTTTCAACTTTGCCAGGATCGCAAGAAATATTGATGGGAATAATAGGTGATAAATTCACCATGTTCCCATCATCCATATGAACAAGAGATCTCAATGGAACCACAGGACTAACAATATTCTCACTAAGATTCTCCCTAAAGTACTCATGCTCCATATGGTTAAGCTCGGGAAGAAAAAAGGATCTATGATGTAACTCTTCCCAAGGTGGCTCAACCCCAGACATGGCCTCAATAATGGCTTCATCTGATGGAAAAACATCATCAAGGAAATCATTTGTGTGAGAGGACTCAACTGCCCATGTAGGCAGCACATACGGGTCCTCCTCCTCTGTCCATGAAGAGGAAGGACTAGGCTCTGCAACATAATCAATATTCGCTTGATATGATATCATTGCTATAGGAAACGACACATCCATTTCGACAGGTCCATTTGAAGGAAGAATCCAAGGATCTTCCATATGGGTAGTGCGAAAGGACACCGAATTCAATGAAGATGAAGCCCCACCGAAACTAGATATGATCATAAGAATGGGCGTAGGGAAACTAAAGGTCCCCATAAGAGATGGATACATACCTACACCCAAACTCCTAGTTGCTAGTTGAGAATGATCAATAATTGGGATAGAAGCTCCTGATGATGCACTAACACTGTGATTATGGAACGATGTCTGATCAATCGTAACAATATTCCCATTAAATAGAAAGCATACTACTCGAAATAGAGAAGAGGCTACGGCTTGCATACTATACATCCAATTCCATCCCAGTAAAATATTGTAGTCAAGGGGTGCATAAACCACCTCGACCTCGACCCCGATGGTCTTCCCTCCCAATTGGACCTTAAGAGAAGGAAGAATACCGTGCAGCCGAAATGATATACCATTAAAGGTAGTGAACATGGTAGCGGATTGAGACAAATCAGGAGAACCCAAACCCTTCCAGCACAATAAAGACATCACAGAAGCAACAATGCCTTCATCAATCATAGTGCATTTGATGGTCATATTACGACACTCTACATAAATCAAAAGAGACATGTAGTAAGGCAAGCGAGGCTATAGTCTCATGGTTTCAAATTTGATGATGGAAGAAGAGTTATCATCATTAATCCCAAGGGTAGAAAGCAAGGCTTTCCTTTGCGGAGGAAAACTCTGAAGTACTTCAAGTGCGGACATCACACAAGGAGTTTGGCCCAAATCCTCGACAATGGAATAGTTATAGGAATCTTGGGCATTAGTATTGTGCCCCGAACGCGTTAGGACTCCCTTAGGAATGCGAGGTGCAATTTCAGGTTTATCCATACAGTTTTTGATACACAAAGGGCTCTTGGGTGGAGCGGGTTCTTTTCCAAGGTCCGGTTGTGACGAACCATAATATTTCACACAAGTCACAACCTTAGTAGTACATACCATGTTGATGCAACCATGACCAATATTGGCTTTTGGTGGATTTTGATCTCCACCTGATGCACAATGAGGATCATTGATCCTCGAGTTCATATTTTGATTATGGGGTAAATGATTGGTTAGCACAGCTGGGCCCTGTGCTATGAATCTCGAGGCATCTTCCATATGAGGGCACAAGTGAGTGAGGTGGTACTCCTTACACAATTTGCAAGGAAACTTAACCTTATGTTTAGACTGCTTGCCCCCCCTAGCATTGCAGGCATTCTTATCATTAAAATTAGCATTTTCATTCTTGTTTCCACCCTTATGATTATTTTTACCCTTTTTCATATTCCTTCTGGTCTGATAATTGTACAAAAAGTACACTCTCCATTTGGATGGGTTGAGATGAAGCCGTGGCTTGTCCCGAAGCGAATTGACTAATAGACAATTGGATCACTTGTTTCATAACTGAATCTGCAGGTTTGGCACTTGTACAACCCACAATGCCATTGGCATGTGGTCCAGGCTTGATCTTGGGATCGAAACTAGAATGCAGAGCGTTAGGTATGATCTCATACAAAAGTCCAAATTGAGCATAGATCAAATCCAACTCCTGTTCCCTAAAGATTGCTTGTTCCTCGTTTTGGACTCCGGATGTAGAAACATCCTTTGTGATGTAAGGCAACAACAATTTGAGGAACCACTCAAAGAGAAATTTTGGTGGTATGAAGGCTTTAATCAACCTCTTCTGTCTATGCCACTCTTAGATATGATCCAAGATATGTGTGGATTTTTCTTGTCTAAATGTAAACAAGAGTTCTGTACCAACGTCGTAACACATAGGTAGCTGGAAGTGATTGAGGAAAGTCATGGAAAGGTCATCGAACAAAATGAATGCTCCCCTTGGTAACTCTACATACCATTTCACTACAGGCCCAATGGGGATGCATTGAAATAGCCTTAAATGAATTGAGTCGTTGTGTAAGGAATTGGAAGAGAACCAAAGGTGAAAAGTAGTGACATGTTCACTAGGATCTTCTCCTTCTTTGCCCTCGAACTTGGGAATGTCCGAGGGAAGCTTGTTAGGGATAGCCGTCCAAGCTGGGTCATGAGATACTGGATCGTTCATAAGTCTCGATAAGTCAGGTAAGTTCAACGTTGTGAGAAAATGGAGCCTCGGTTGAGATGGTATATGCCACACTCCCTGATAGTTCTGGTTCATATAAGGCTGATTACTGTAACTACCATGGCCTTGGCCATAATATGCTCCTCCCATTTGACCCATGTAGGGTGGCATGGAAGCATTATGATGTGGTGTACCTTGACTATGCGGTGCTACAAAGCCATAATTAGAAGAGTAAGGAGGTTTTTGATACCCGTACCCATAGGGTTGATAGTTCTATCCATACTGCGGTCCATAATATTGTCCATGAGAAGCTCCATAAGGTGTCCAATGGGATGTCCCATGAGAAGCTCCATAATTAGGGATATGGGGAACTCCTTGCGATGGACCATGAGACGATCTAGAAACAGGAATATGACCTCCCGAGACAACCGGAGGTACTTGACTCTGAGATACTACTGTGCGAGCAGTCGTAGTATGAACATGGCTAGTAGTGATGTTCCAGCCTGAAGGACCATGTGAATAAGGGGTAGTTAGGGTTGTCAAAAATGCATTCAAAGGAGTAGGGTTTGAGGACAAAGGGACATGTGAAGGGATGTAAGTCGTGTTCCCTATAGTCACTCATCTTGATTTTGGTATCCGCATATGACTACTAACACTACGTCTAGGACAGACATGTGAGGTATCTTCCACCACCGGGATGGAAGGTGCAATGTGACTAGTGCTCCCAAATCTCTCTGCATGCAAAGGAATAGGAGTGCCCCCAGGCATAGTGCTAGGTTCAATTTCTGACTCAGCATGATGTACCAGATGGTATTCTAGGATAACTAGTGCTTGTGGGTTCATGATGAGTCTTGTCACTTGGTAACCAATACCAGTGACCTGTGAATGAGGGATCATAACCAGAATGTGAAGTTATTTCTAGTGAAGGATCATATACAGGAGTAGAATCTACATCCCCAACCTCATGAGGTGGAGAAGACATCTCATGAATCTCATCCTCGTGATCTCCCATCGTGTGTGAATCAATGTGAGAAGTAGTCCACCCGAACTGTCTGTTTCTCTCTCCCAAAGGAGGAGGATACATGGAAGGCAAAAGTCCTACTAAACGATGAGAACGGAAAATTGTTGTACTCGAATCCACAATGACTCAAAAAATGAAAAATACTCTATATAACTACGCAAACCCTAGGAAAACTAGTCTACACAGAGCATACACCTATACAATGTAAAGCCAAATCACAAGCAAACAAGGGTTGGATATGTGAGCTCCTGAATGAAGAAGGTATGTCTTGCCTAGAAGATGCTTGAGACTCCCATACATAACAATTGGAGCTTCGTAACCAATTATAGTGGCCCTCAACTTCAACGCATATACCAACTGTGCTTTTTGACCCCTACCTAGTCGGGACACCTACAAAATAACTTCTACAAAGTACCCCCTCGATAACCTAGGTAAGGAAACTAAGGTCACCTCAATATAATCAATTCTTAGGTGGACACAAGCAGGTGGGATTGACCATATGGGCAGGGTAGAAAATCCTGAAACTCTCAAAAGAGCCCCCAGATACGAATACAATCTTGGAAATATCTCCGGTGCTACTCAGTTATGACAAGGGATCATCCCAATCAATAACCTCTCACACTTCCTCATGCTTAACTCCCCTGTAAGAGGAGGATCTTGAGAAACACTAATTATATAAAGGAATTTCACTCTCTCACCTGGACAGACACATAAATGTTTCGTTTAGTGGTCTTGAAGAATTTACTCACAATGAACTATTCCAAGACCCGAAAACCTAATCTTGTTGGTGCAGCCTATAAAAGAAAAGAGTCTAATTCATTTTATTATGCATTGATTTGAATTGGCTTATTACTCAAAAGGGCAAATGGTCGTGCTGTTGAAATATTGTAACTTTGAAGAATATTCTATATGTACTTCTTTGTGGTCCCCGATGGTCCTACCGGGAGAACCACTTGTATTACTTTGTACCCCGATGCTCCTAATCAGAAGAACTAATAAGAGTCATGAGGCAGTCCCCTCTAATTGTAAAGGTGGGTCATTAGCACCCCAGTGTGCTTACTTGAGCCTACATGTGTAACTTGATCCTACATGATTAACTCAAGCCTACATGACAAATGAGTTAACTTAAGTGAACGGATGAATATAAATAGAGGTGTAGTGCTTCTCACTTGGAATACACACACTCACTTGAGTAGAGGAGAGAAGTAGCTGTAGAAGGAGGAGGATCAGGTCTTTGATCTCCTTGCTGGTTTTATCTTTTACCTTTTGGGGCATCTATATTGAGGAAGCTTTTGCTGGGTTTTTCCCTTTAGGGTTTTCCAAGGATAAATCTGTGTTGTTCTTATGATGTTGTTTCTTTCAGTGATCCTGTTTATATGATTTTTTTATGAAAATTAAATGAAATATTGATGTCTTAGCTAAGCATATGAAAATTTAACATGGTATCAGAGCTAACCTGAACAAAACAGCTTTCACAAGGAAAAATAGTCCTCTCTCTCTCCCTGGAAGAAATTAGGGCTTCTTCCAGAAGAAGAATTTTTTAGTGAGCCTGGCATAGGATTTCTCTCCTCATGAAAATCTAAGTTTACAGACCTGGATCAATATTTTTGGTTGGGTGAAACTCCGAGAGAGTCAAACCCTAGTTTGACCCCAAGCCAGAAAAACCCTAAATACTAAAACTGCTAAGGTTTGGTACATTCTCTATATCCTGAGATTGGAGAAGGTTCAGGAGCTGAAAATTGCAAAGCACAAATATACGATCCCGGTGTATGTTCTGTACAAAATTCAGCTTTAGATTCACTATATTATGGGAGATATGATCCCTCCAAATTATGGTTTGAGCCTCTTCTAGAATTCATCCCTAAACAGGACACCTGGAGAATATTGCTATAGCTTGGGCTACATAGGTAAAAATGGAATTCCTGAAGATTTTCCATAAATATCACTGACTTTAATTTCTATGGTCTGAATATTAGACTCAGAATATGAACTAGTGACATGTGGCATGTCGTACAACTTCACTGTTCTAAACAGTCTTGTAACAGGTCACCCTGGGAAAATGATCATAAATCCCAATTGGTGAAACCAATTCTGATGAAACCTATGGTGTTGGATCTAGGACATGCGAGGTTACCTCAGTGAGAAATTTTGGACATAAATCAGAATTAATTTCGGAGATATCACAGAAACAATGACATGCATTTCTGCAGAAGAAATTGGAAGACTAGGGCTTCCTGTTCCGGGAGCTTCCCTCGACTGTTTTCAGAAAAGGAGTACATTGGAAAGATCCATTTAAAGAAATCTATCTTTCTATCCAATCATATCTGAAAGATTCCAAGTTTTGAAAATTATGGTTTCTCTGACAAGCCCTAGATCAGCCAGCTCTGGAAGCAGGATGGACACCTCAAATCGGTAAGATCTAATCTTTTTCTATTTGAATTTGAGGTTCTCATTTCAAAGTGATATATCACATCAGATTGATGATAAGCTTGGTAAAGTTGACAAATTGTAAGCATGGAAGTATTTTATCTCTCTGAAGAAAATGAATTGGACACCTACATGAGTAGAGAGGTTCCAGTTCCATACGAAGATGAGGCTCAAAGCCTTACACAAGAAGAACTTGATCAAGGCCAAGAAGATCATTGTTGATTCAATCACAGATCAACTTATACCACAAGTGTCTTCCCTAAAGACACTGAATATGTTTGATTCCTTGATCAAGCTATTTGAAGATAAGAACTTAAATTAGAATATGGCTTTGAGAAAACAGTTGAAGAATGTGAAGATCTAGAATGCATAACAACTTGAAGCGGTAGAAGAAGAAGTATGTAGAAGTGGTGATAGCCACCTTGAATGGCCTCCCAGGATCATGGGATTCATTCATGTGAAGAATGTATGTTAGAAGTAAGTGATTACTTTCAGATCGACTAATAAGAAGTGAATAAGAAGATGGGAGCAATTGAAGATCAAGCTCTCACCATTCAAAGAAGATCCCTCAAGCGATGAGGAATATGAAAAACTCAATTCTTGAAGAACCTCTTATTCATCTTATCATTTGGATAAGAAATGATGATTTCATGAATGAAGAAGATGATAAAGCAGAATGATCAAGGTGGATTCTACCCACGAAACAAATAAAAGATAAGTATTCAATTGCCATTTCATGATATTGTTTTGTTATACATTTGATTGTATTCAGTTGATGTGTTATGCATGATAGATTGTTTACATTGATACTACTAATATGCATGTGATGGGTAAGTAGATCATGGAGCTATACAACTCTCCAATGCTACTTATCAAACCTCTTTATTGACATATTGGATTAGTGCACAATCTCAATGATGTCATGGTAGAGATGGAAGGCATCTAGAAAGTTTCTGTGAGATATGGATGAATGTTGTATTGGCTAAATAGTTGCATGATGCATAAGAATTTGTCATTATGCATATGTTTTATGAAATAGTTCTAACCATGCAACTGGTGCATTTGAATTGTAGGAAAGGTCCTGTACAACCTCCTACAAGAAAATAAGGACGAGACTTGTTTCGAAGAACAAGTGATGACAATTAAATAAACATGAATCTGAAGCTCCCAAGGTCAGAAACACCATGACAAAAGAAAGAGATTCAGAGAGCGGTAGATCCACCTCAAAGGATGAAGACCACCATGGGTATGAGAGATAACTCAAGATGAAGAAAAGAATGCTATGAAAGAAACTATGATCAAAGAATAACAGTTGATCATGGGGAATGATGTATATGATATGATTTCAAGACATAAAGGGAAGTACATAGTATCCTCCATATGGATCTACAAGAACAAGTGTACAAATAAAGGTTCGTTATTTGCCTAAGAAAGAATAAACTATGACATGACATACTCTATTGACTAGTATATATCGAGCATAGAACCACCTGTACAGAATGAAGAAGGAAGATAATACTCCACTTCAGGGGGAGTGACTACAGAAGATATCTGAGTTCGACACCGTACAACATGATGGACAGCTTCTTGATGGATCGAGAATTTACCAAGAATAAAGTGGGTTCCAACCTTCAAATTTGAATGCAGAAGACTAGGATATGTTGATGATCTGATAAGATGAACTCATGGAAGATGTTATGATGAAAGAATACTAGAATGATGTATGGGATATAGTTCCCAAACTACAAGGAAACAATATTGTATCCTCCAAATGGATATACAAAATAGAGCATGCAGCTGACAGAAGTATTGAGAAGTATAAAGAATGATTTGTGGCCAAAGGTTTCTTTTAGAAAGAGGGAATTAATTCTGAAGAGACATTTACTCCAGGAAGCAAGGTACACTTCCTTCAGAACTATCATGGTAGTTTCTTCCATGGTGAAGTAAAGACAATCCTTCCTTAATGGTATGATTGAGAAAGAGTCTTACATCAAATAGTCATGAGGATTTGAATTTGAAGCCAGATGGAATCACGTATGCAAGTTGAAGAAGGCCCTCTATGGCCTGAAGCAAGCTCATAGAGCTTGGTATGGAAGAATAGATAGTTTCTTGTCGAGCATGGGATTTACCAAGAGTAAAGATGATCCTAACCTTTATCTCAAGGTTGTAGAAGATGAAATTGTCATCCTGTTATTATATGTGGATGACTTATCCTTGACAGGAAATGAGAAATAGGTCATGGAAAGCAAGAAGAAACTAGCAGAAGAATTTGAGATGAAAGACCTTGGGTTAATGCATTATTTCCTAGGTCTGGAAGTATGGAAAAGTTCAGAAGAAATCTTTCTCAACCAGGGAAAGTATGAGGTAGAGATATTGAAGAGATTCAATATGTTGGAATGCAAAGCCATGGCTACACCCATGGACTCCAACCTGAAGCCGTTAGTTGATGACTCATCAGAGTTAGTGGATATGACTCATTACAGACAGATCATTGGGTCATTGATGTACTTAATAAATACTAGACCAGACATTTGTTTTACTGTGAACACCTTAAGTCAATATCTTGTTCAACCAAGATGGGTTCACCTAGTAACTGCAAAACATGTGATGATATATCTGAAAGGGACTATAGACTTTGTTTTATATTATGATGGTAGCCATGAGTATATCTTATATGGCTACACAGACGCAGATTGGGCTGGAAGTATCTCAGACAGGGAAAGCACATTAGGTAGATGCTTTTGTTTGGAGTCTACTATGAGTTCATGGTTTAGCAGGAAATAGTCCAGTGTTTCTCGTAGCATGGCTGAAGCATAATACATAGCAGATTGGTCTACTAAGTTGTGAATCCATATGGCTTCAGAAGCTGATATCAAGTCTCTTTGAATTGAAGATGGATACTACATTGATTCTATGTGATAACGAGAGTTGTGATAACAGAGAACCCTGTGTTCCATCGTAACACATAGAAATCCAGTATTTCTACATTAAAGATAAATATGCAGATGATGATGTTTCAGTATTTACATACTATAGATACAGATGATGGTGATTCAGTATTTCTATACTGAATATAGAGATGATGATGTTTCAGTATTCCCATAATGAAGATATAGATGATGATGATTTTAGTATTCCCATACTAAAGATATAGATGATGTTTCAGTATTTACATATTGTAGATGCAGATGATGGTGAACTGATGATGCTTTCAGTACTCACATACTGGAGATACAGATGGTGATAGTTCAGTATTCACATACTGAAGATGTAGATGAAGATGGTTTAGATGATGATGCACTGACAAAGCCTCTGTCTCAGGTAAAGTTTGAAAACTTTCGAGACAAGCTTGGTATGGTTCAGAAGGACCTTCCCCGAAAGGGGGAGTAGTGATGTTGCAGTGGAATTGTATCATCCCTGGACACTTTCCCTAAAGTGATCCAGAGACCTCGGTCTTCAAGAATGAAGAGGGATTGTATAATCCTGGGACATATGTCCAGAAGTGATCTGGAGACCTTGGTCTTCGAGAATGAAATGGGATTGTATCATCCCTGGGCACTTGCCCTAAAGTGATCTGGAGACCTCGGTCTTCGAGAATGAAGAGCGATTGTATCATCCTAGAACATATGTCCAGAAGTGATCCGGTGACCTCGGTCATCGAGAATGTGGCAGGATTGTATCATCCTTGAACTTCGGTTCAGAATGGATCTGGTGTAAATTCGGTCATCGAGAATGTGGCAGGATTGTATCATCCTTGAACTTCGGTTCAGAACGGATCCGGTGTAACTTCGGTCTTCGAGAATGTGGTAGGATTGTATCATCCTTGAACTTCGGTTCAGAACGGATTCGGTGTAACTTTGGTCATCGAGAATATGGAAGGATTGTATCATCCTTGAACTTCGGTTCAGAATGGATCCAGTGTAACTTCGATCATCAAGAATGTGGCAGGATTGTATCATCCTTGAACTTTGGTTTAGAATGGATTTGGTGTAACTTCGGTCATCAAGAATGTGGCAGGATTGTATCATCCTTGAAATTCAATTCAGAATGGATCCAGTGTAACTTCGGTCATCGAGAATGTGGTAGGATTGTATCATCCTTGAACTTCAGTTCAGAACAGATCCACTATAACTTCGGTCATTGAGAATGTGGCAGGATTGTATCATCCTTGAACTTGGGTTTAGAACGGATCTGGTGTAACTTCGGTCATCGAGAATTTGACAGGATTGTATCATCCTTGAACTTTGGTTCAGAACAAATCCGGTGTAACTTCGGTCATTGAGAATGTGGCAAGATTGTATCATCCTTGAACTTCGGTTCAGAATGGATCCGGTGTAACTTCGGTCATCGAGAATGTGGCAGGATTGTATCATCCTTGAACTTCGGTTCAGAATGGATCCGATGTAACTTCCATCATCGAGAATGTGGCAGGATTGCATCATCCTTGAACCTCAGTTCAGAACGGATCCAGTGACCTTGGTTGTCGAGAATGTGATAGGATTGCATCATCCTTGGATTTTGAGTCCAAAAGAGATCCAAAGACTTCTTTGGCTTTTATACTGTGGGTTGCTGCTGCTGATGATGATGTTTCCTGATCGAAATATCAGAGTGTGATGATGATGATGATGGTTCTAATCGAAAGATCAGAAGTTGTTGCTGATGATGATGTTCTCTGATTAAAAGATTAGAATATGATGATGATGTTCTTTGATCAAAAGATCAGAATATGATGATGATGATGTTTCTCTGATCGAAGGATTAGAAGTTGTTGATGATGATGATGTTCTCTAATTGAAAGATTAGAATATGATGATGATGATGTTCTCTAATCGAAAGATCAGAATATGATGATGATGATGTTTCTCTAATCGAAAGATTAGAAGTTGCTGATGATGATGTTCTCTGATTGAAAGATCAGAATATGATGATGATGATGTTTTTTGATTGGAAGATCAAAAGTTGCTTATGATTATGATGATGCTGCTGATGATGATGATGTTTTTTTTTATCGAAAGATCAGAATGTGATGATGATGATGATGTTTATGATCGAAAGATCAGAATGTGATGATGACGAGATCCTAATGATGATGATGTCATATTATCAAAGTATGATGATGATGACGTACTGATCGAAAGATCAGAATATGATGATGAGTTGATGTTAGAGTATGATGATGTTTCTGATCAAAAGATCAGAGGCTGATGATAATGATGATTCTGATTGAAAGATTAGAGAATGATGATGATTATATTTTGATGCTGATATTTTGATGATGATGTTTTGATGATGTTTTGATGATGTTTTCATGATGATGTTTCTGATCGAAAGATCAGAGTATGATGATGATGTTGTTTCTAATCGAAAGGCCAAAGTGCTGAAGAAGTTGTTGCTGATCGAAATGCCAAAGTGCTGAAGAAGATGTTGCTGATCGAAAGGTCAAAGTGTTGAAGATGATGTTGCTAATCGAAAGGTCAAAGTGCTGAAGATGATGTTGCTGATTAAAAGGTCAAAGTGCTGAAGATGTTGCTGATCGAAAGGTCAAAGTGCTGAAGATGTTACTGCTAATTGAAGAATCAAGATGTTGAAGATGTTGCTGTTCGAACCAGTCAGAGTACTGATGATGCTGAAGACTAAAGATTGAAGATGAAGACTACATGATGTTGAAAATCTTCCAATGATTTATAGATGTATCACCCTGATGATGTTGATGATGTCCTCTATCTCTGTCCTATTATTGTTGTTGTTGATGTTGTTATAGAATACCCTTTTCGTTAAGGGGGAGTGTTGAAATATTGTAACTTTGAAGAATATTCTATGTGTACTTCTTTGTGGTCCCCGATGGTCCTACTGGGAGAACCACTTGTATTACTTTGTACCTCAATGCTCCTAATTGAAAGAACTGACAAGAGTCATGAGGAAGTCCCCTCTAATTATAAAGGTGGGCCATTAGCACCCCAGTGTGGTTACTTGAGCCTACATGTGTAACTCGAGCCTACATGATTAAATCGAGCCTACATGATAGATGAGTTAACTTAAGTGAACGGATGAATATAAATAGAGGTGTAGTGCTCCTCACTTGGAACACACACACTCACTTGAGTAGCGTACTTGTGGAGGAGAGAATTAGTTGGAGAAGGAAGAGGATCAAGTCTTTGATCTCCTTGCTGGTTTTATCTTTTACCTTTTGGGGCATCTATATTGAGGAAGCTTTTGCTGGGTTTTTCCCTTTAGGGTTTTCCCAGGATAAATCTGTGTTGTTCTTGTGATGTTGTTTCTTTCAGTGATCCTGTTTATATGCTTTTGTTATGAAAATGAAATGAAATACTGATGTCTTAGCTAAGCATATGAAAATTTAACACATGAAACTAATGATGTTATGATGCAACAAGAAGTAAAATGCACACCTAAAAATCCATGCAAATGCACTGTGTCGAATGAAAAATGGGGTATGCTACTACGTGAAGTGAAAAATTTTCCTTCAAATGAATATGCAAGCATTCCTATATGAAAATATGACTAATACTTCTCCAAGCAAACCTAATGCAAAATGCAAAATGCAACAAAGCATAATGATGCAAAAATCAAATGTTTATGTATTTCTTGAATTGAAATGAGATAATAAAGCAAAAGTATGATTGTACAACCCCCAGACTCTACAAGTACTATCAGACAACACTCAAGCAAAGCACTAAGGTAAAAGAGACCTAATGCACTAATCTCAAAACAAAAAATAGAAAATGAAATGACAAGAACATTTTCAAAAAATTCAAACTAAAAAGCATCTCTGGTCAGAAACAGGGGTGTATACAGACTCCAGAAGCATCCAAGAAGACTAAAAAATTATCCAAACTCACCCAGGAACACTTAATCTTCCCCAAAAAGGAAAAACTCAGGGAATACGCGACTATGTGCTGAAAACCCGCGTATATACGCAGATATCCTAGTAAAAATTGCATGTACACGTGACTCTGAAGACAAAACTCGCGTATAGGAATAAAAAGAGATAAAAAAGAAGGTAAACAGAAAATCTAAGACAAACTTTACTTCTATGAGATACTACTAGGAAAACATGCCCCCATACCCGACTCAGAAACAGAGAAATTAGAGCAATTCAATAACATTGAAAGCCGATAAAACCCCCAAAGGAAATGACTAGGAACTCCCCAATATGGTCGCCAATTCTGTTATGGAGAAAAATTCCTATGGCTTGGGGTACCACAACAGAAAGGGTAACTGCAGAAATCAATCCTTTCCCATATGCAATATAAACAAAATATCTAACACCAAAGGATCTCAAAACATACCTTATTCCGGATGGTTGATGTAGATCCCTGTTGATCTTTTCCACTCTCGTTTGTATTATCAATTTTCTCTCTCAACATTCAGCAAGCAAGACAAGCATGCTATGTAATGGTGCTAGACCTACTCTAGCAAATATAATAAATAACATATAAGCATTTAAAAGAATCCATGGATTCAATACTCATTTAAATACACATTATTGGATAGGAAAAGATATTGCTATTAATATAAATCAGGTATTACAATAGTGACAACCTATGTCGGCACGTCTACGAACCGGAGAAACTGAGTCCTCCACCTGGGCCTCCACCACTTCAATCCTCCATCAATCTATAGAAATCTCACAAGAAAAGGAAATATTGGGAAGAACACAAAGTGCTCCAAGGGACAAAGGGATGCAGACTTAAGTATAAGCTCCAGCAACAATGGACTATAGTTTTCTTGCTCTTCAATTCCTTTCGTTTCAATGTATCCAAAGGGTTCCTTATATAGTGATTCAATGGGGTAACGGACGGTCAAATCCGAGTGATCTCAAGGCATATGGAAGGACAAGAGACAAGTCACTCGAATCCACATCAAAGAAAAATCCAAAACTATTTGTCATTTTGCACACATCCCGATGTACATAGGTTTGAGGGTCATATCCGCATATATACGCGAGAATAGATTTAAAAGTTGTGTATGGAAAATAATGCATGTTTTTAGGGATGATCTTGGAAACATCAAAGGTACCAAAATGGTACAAAGAGTCTATAGAGGAATAGGGAAGGCCATAAATTTGTGATCCACCATGCATGGTAAAATCAGCTATAACAGCATGTTCATTGTATGAATGGTTGTCCATTTTTTATTATTTTCTATTATTCACTACTTATGAAACTTGTAAATTGTGAACAGAAGATTTGAAACATGCCATTAATGAATCTGAACTATGGTAGACTTACTAGGTGACTTCCTTACACCTGTATTCCTCTTCAACCAGAAAAGAGTGCCGGGCTCTCAACACAATGGGACTAAGCCCATCCGTAGATCCTTAGGTCACTCTTCGAGTGCAAGGTTGGTCAATAGGGAGGATGTGAATGCGTGAGGTCCCCTGGGACTACCAGCCCCTATACCTTCCAATTCACCTGTTTTTAGTGGTCTAAAGCAACCACAAGTGAAGTTCCTATTACTATACAAGCTTCACTCTTTGTCTTATCCCAAAATACCCAAGAGGGTGATGACTGGGTAGACGAGGAAGGGATAGGAAAGGAGTTAATTTCCAATTCTTATTAAAAATTGAAAATTAACCTATAGTAATTTATTCAAGCCTTAAAATAGATTCATTATATCAATAACCAGTTAAATCTATGATTGATTTACATAGATTGTATGCAGATGAAAATAGACTACTAGACAGAGGCGGCTGAGCTGTACTGACAGTCCAAACAACTTAAAAAAACTAAATTTGAGAGACAGATCACCATTTTTGGGGAAAATGTAGCGAGGGGGTCGCTAAATTTTCCCAAAATCAGGTGAGGGGGTTGCTCAAAAACTGAAAACAGGAGCAATCTACTTCCTAAGAGGGAAGTCACACCTTTTGGGGCTGAATGAGCGACCTGTCCCAAAAACTTGAATTTTTTTTAACTTGAGCTGGGAATGACTGATAGTAATTTGTGCTCTGGCCGAACAGGCTCAATTTGGCCTTAAGGAGGCTCAGTTATGAACGTAAATATAGAAAAACAAAGATCTAAACTAGATTTAATAGAAACTTAAACTAGGTTAAGAAAACAGAAATAAAAACTAAAACTGGAAAACAAAATCTAGGGATCCTATGGGATCAACCTGGTATGGTTGCCAAATCTGTAGTAGGGATTTCACCCTAGCTACAGGAAGGAACAGCTACCTTCCATCTATAGGAAGGAAGCGTAGAGTTCCTGTTGGTGAAATGAAACCTACAAAGAAAAGTTAGCTTTGTGACATGGAAACTCTGGAGGAAATGGTTAGAAAACAAAAGATGGCTAGAATAAATCAATGGATAACTTGCATCAAACCATTAGAAAACAAACCTGCAAACAAAATAAGTTAGAAAACTAAAAGAAAAATTAAAGAAACATGGTTATACCTTCAGTCTTAGTGGAAATGGGCCACCATGCCCTATCTTTGGAAGCACCTCTCTCTATGGGGTGGAGTCTTGGCTTGTGGAGCAATGGAGAAGAGGGGGTGAATGACTTGAGAGAAAAAGGGTCTCAAGGCACTCACACAGGAAGCATAACAATAGGGAGAGAAGGAGTGTTTTGAGAGTGACCCCCACCCCTCTATTTATAGTTTTTCTTTGAGATTTTAGGGTTTTAAGCCCCTGGTTAGGGGTTTAGCCCCCTTTTTGGGCTTTAATCACCTTTCATCCAATTCTTAGCTCCTTTCAGGATTTTAAGCTACTTTGAGGGGTTTTATCCTCTATGAGAGCTATTTTGGCTCTTTTTAGGGGTTTTAATCCCTTTTTCATGTTTTTGAGCCTTTACAAGGGTGTGGGGGTCAAATGAGGGTAGTGAGATAGATGTCTTTGGGTGGTGTAGGTTATGTAGAGATCATTGATGTATTTTTTGGGTTAACAGTATCGAACATTCTATATTTTCCAATCAATTTTCTAGCACAAGAGATAACAAAAAATCTATCTCGAATATCAAACCTTTTGACCTGATCTTCTGATAAGGTACTTAAAAAGTTGATAGCATTTTGAGCTACTTCCATTGGCTTCTTATTTAATTATTGTTTTACAATCAAAATATTATGTTTGGCTACTTCCAGATCACTCTCCTGATCTCCAATATAATATAAATATGGTCTAAACTTATTAGCTTCTAGAATAATCTTATCCCAAATAATATGTCTGGCCCCTTGCAAGGCCATTTAGCCAACCACCTGCTTTGTTAACATGGTATTTTGATTCATTATTTCTTGAAATTTTTCCTCTACTTCCTTTTTCTCTTGTTCTCTTTTCAAAATTGTCTCTTCTAGATTCTTGTTATGTTGCTTTAACTCTGTGAGTTCTACATCTTTCAGGTTTACTTGAGACATTGCTTTAGAAAGAGAGGTTGCATTTGTTTCTATAGAAGGAACAATAGATTGATTTTTAACTTCTTCAAAATTTTCTCGTAATTCTTTTTCTCTTGCTGTCAGCTTATTTTTTAGTTCCTCATTTTCTATCAGAATATTAGCATCCCTTTCCTAATGTTTTTCTTTTTCTTTGATATTTAACAGATTGGATTTACAATCAATCAATTCAGTGTTTAATGTTTCCTTCTCCTTCTCAAACTCTGTCAATTTAGAGGTATAAATAAGCTGAGTGGAAGGAATTTTCAATTTCTTTTTTAGCACCTGAACTTTTTTCTCTTTTTCATCAAAAAAATTTTGAGCCACTACTCCTTTGTCTGATTGCCCATCAACCTTCAATAATTCTTCTTGAAACTTTTTAATTTTGATTCGAAGGACCTTGTTCACAGCCTTTTCTTTCTGTAGGAGGTCCTGAGCTTTCTTTTTATTGGACTCCAACTTAGACACCTGTAACGTATATTTAAGCAATCTTGTATATATGATATCACATGTTTCTCTGTGAAGGTGTATCATATATGTGGTGGGGATATTCTCTAAGTTCAAATTCACCTCTGATACCTTATTACCAACAATCATGGACAAAATTAGGGTATCTTTGGAATGATCCCTTATAGTTTTTAAAGTTACATCTGGATTTGGCAATTGTCTCACTTCCTCGTATAATTTTACTGTTTCATTAAATGTTTTATCAGCCACTTCCCTATAGGTATTCAACCACTCCTCTTTTTATGTATACTTATTTGGGGTTACTCCCTAAAATACATATTCTTGAAGCTATAGACCAGTTACTTTAGATTTTTCTTGCTTATGTTTACCTTTCATATTGCTCTTATTCATCTGTACCATTTGTCCCTCTTGTCCAATTTTTTGTTTCTTTGGTGTACTAGCTGTTTCTGCTTCTTCAGTGTCCATGAAACCTGAATTTTCTCTCTTCTTTGAATTTCTTGAAAAAATTATTAATGATGAAATATTTTGAGCAACTGCAACTATGTTAGAAAGATCCATTGGGGGAGAATTATTTCCAGGTATGGATGAGACAGAGTCTTGTTCCATGCTGATATTATCTTGGGTTTTGTTAGGATAATCCTTCTAATTAGCTGCCTCTCTGATTCCAGCTACTTCAGTATGTTCAAAAAGTTTATTGTTGTTTGTCTATATTATTTTAGAGATTACCTGGTGTGTATCATAGTTGATAACATCTCCCAAAGAAAACTGTAACGTCCCCGAACCTCCAACTGGCAAAGAGGATGCAACCATACCATTATCTATCCATGAAACTAGCCCCATGAACATACATGCATAAAAACTGAAATGCTTTGAAGTAAAACATGCATACATTGTTACCATACATCGGAAGCAAAACCATACATTCAAGCATTTAACATGTTCATCATTTTCATTAAACAACAAAATACAATTTATAGAGATGAGATAGTAAAAAATACTTATGTTATGAAGACTTGTCCTACAACCAGCTACGTCGTTGCAACGTTCCACCCAACCATAGGCCAGTGTGCTCCTTAATATCTCAGCAACACTGCCTCCCTCGATATGGGCATGATTCCCCAAGGAATAAGGAACTAAGAAGGCTCACACATAGCCAAATATACACAAATCATCCAAGCCAACATAGTTGGGTTTATCGGGCCATTAGGGAGCTAGGGAAAGCTAAATGCTAAGTTGGTGGGCTCATTTAAGAGCTAAGGACACCTACACCAGAACTACTTTGGCTTCTAGGACACCCACACACACCCAACACAAGGAATCAGTCCCTTCTCTTCTACAGAGTCCCTCAGGCCCTGACTTTCCTTCTAGTGCTCTTCAGTGGTTGTGGAGAATAAATACAACCCTCTAGCTCTATCTATATGGCTCCCAAACACTAGGTTTATCAAGCATACCAAGTCTTCATTCCCACTCCAACATAGTCCAAAGACCAACCACTGCATACACACAACAAAACAAGCAATTCACAGCTCTGACTGGGAAATCCGATTCCTAAGTCGTTCTTGGCCCTATCATGGCCAAAATGACTCAATAAGAACCCACAGTAACCCAAAATGAAAATGAACCCACAGAAAACCAATATCATGGGGAAACTAACAACAATTTCTCAGCTGCATGAGGAAATAAAAACAATCCATATGGAGGTGAATTCCAAGCCTGTACGTGAGTATAAAATGTCTAGGAATCCCAATCGTTAAATGAGAACCCCCCCAAAAACCCAAAACGTGAATGGCACATACACAGGACAATCGTGAATGCCAGAAAAATGACTCTCCCAACTCTCTGCGTGAGGAAACGATGAAGAATGGGGTCGTGGTGCTTTCCCCTCCCCACGTGAGGGTGAATGAGTCTACTGGTGGAGTGTACATGTGGGCAAGGACTAACAGTCCTACCACACACCACTTCCTAGAAATAACTGCACAACTAACAAGAGAGGTTTTTAATGTGGTAGTTTACTGATTGAGACAAGGGAAGGGTGAGTAAGTCAAAAAGGGTGGGTGACAACTAAATGGGTTTAACAGCTAACACTTGGCTTTTCCCCATTGGCCCAAGGTTTAATAATTTCCCTCCCTATCCTTAGGAAAATCATGCCCTTTTCATTATGGTTGCATTGACATAGTTGGTTGGGGTTCATTTTAATTAAAATCTATAATTACATGATGCCAAAATTAATGGCAACGATTTCAATCGTCGAAACATAAAATAACCAAATCGATGGTGGGGATTTTGCCTTTAGCTCCACACCACAATTAATTACAATATATACATCATATACATTTAATGCAAACGGGGTCAAAACTGGGGTGTTACAAAAACCCCATGCTTTTAAGAAAATGATCAAATATTGGTATATCAACTCTACTTTTGACAACATATGGCCCTTCGTCCTAGGGAAATTTAATATCTAGACTCTTCCTGAAGTTTAATATGTGCGCTTCCTACACTATAAGCCTTTGTCTACAAAATTCCAAATAAAATATTCTGGTTGTCAGAAAGGATGGAAGAATATAAGGCTGGTACACAAATCCATATATACTTATAATTGTTTCAGAATCTTAAAGGAACTAGTCTACTATCCTTTTACTAGGGGAAAGTTGCAATGTTTCCTTCACCTATGGAAATACCTTGGGCAATATTTCCTGAAAGAAAATGCGGTATATTTTTGCCATCCAACAATTCATGAACATGAAATAATCTTGGGTCATTTCATCAGTGATTACCAACTCAGGAAACTGTAGGTTATCTTCGTTATGTGATAAGAACATTTGCAGCAAAAAGGGTTGGAATATGAAAAACTATGGTACTGTGGAAGTTGACTAACTGAGAACAAATGTTCTCAGTTAGGAACTCATCAAACTTAAGGGAACAAGACTGGAAATAATGACCTAGAAGTTCAGACTCAATTAGGCAAGTACTTAAGATAAACAACAGACTTAACAGTGACTCTGTAGCATAACCATAGTTTGTAACCACAAAATTTGACAAGCTAAAGTTATAGACAACTAGGTTTCTTCATTAAACAAAACTAGGTCAATAGGGTAAGATAAACTTATAACCTCACTATCAGGATTTGAACATGACTTCAAAAAGGATTCCTTACTCTCGACTGCAACCTCCTGGAAGAAATGTATGGTGTTTTATTCTTTGTACTCTTGGGATAAATGGACAAAATCATCTAGGAAAGACACAATTTTGTGGACAACAGATGCATGAATAGGGAAAAATATCCTAGACATAGGTTTATTCATGATGAATTCTTTAGCTGCAAAACAATTACTCGCACACCACTCAAAAAATTCAAGGAAATTGGGGGTCTGGTCAATAGAGAAAAAATAAAAGAAAGACCTGAAACACCATGGGTGTCACTACCCTGGTGCTTAATAATTTTCAATTTACTTTTAGCCGTTTCAATTATTTCATTTAGTAAAATGGTATCAGAAAGTTCAGCAATTTTGTCTTCGAAGATTTTCTCAACCTTCTGACAGGAAACCCCTAACTCTTCGCTATTTGCCACTTCTACCACTTCTATTTCATCCCTTTTTAGAAGTACTTGTAAATTTTCAGGATTCCTACCTTGTTAATTAGCACAGTGTTTCAAGTCATCCATGTTGGCACTTTGCGCACAGTCAAGGTTATCATCAATTCCAATGGTCAGGAAAAACAAACCTTTGATTTCCACGTATGTGCTTCTTTATAATTTTTTATGTTTCATAACTAGTGTGCATCTCCTATAGTTTATACTGTAGCTTTGTTTTTCTTTGAAATCTAAGTCATTCATGCATAATATCTCAATACCAAGACTCAACATTATCACCTTGCACAACTTGATTCGGAAGAATCAATAACAACCATTGATCTGCAATATTCCTTCATCAAAACCGTCCAACTATGAAAAGATTTAACATTCCACTAATAATTTCAAACATGATCAACCGAGAAAATTCTATTTGCGGAATGCACCTTATCCATTGATCAAAACCTGACCACTACCGCAATCGTTGATCAACGTGGCCCCTACCACTTTCCGCAGATTTGAAACTTGAATTTCTCCGTGCTAGTTCAATCTACGGAATTCTTTCCAACCGTAGATCTATATCTGCTCACATCTTGTCTATCTGATCTTTCCACCACTTAACCAATTCCACAAATAAAAAAACTTCTTTCGTCCAAGCATGTTCAATCTATGGAATGCTCCATCGTCGTTGATCTTACCTTGTATCAATCTCAACCCTTCAAAGTTGAACCTTTTTAACGGATTTTGCAAATCCAAAAACTTTGTTTATTCCTTGCATCTTTGATATACATAAATTTCTTTGCACCATTGATCTACATCCTCTTTAATCTGAGATGTCAATATTTGACACCTTTCACCCCCATTCCATTGATGACAAAATTTCAATTTCTTCCCCATGTTTCAAACAGTGGAACGATCCACCACCGTAGATCAAATCCCTTTCTTCATCCAACGACCCATGATGAAATAACATGTTAACCATTAATATAAAGGATGATTCCACAAAATTTTCCAATATGATCATTTCCAAACCCTTCAATTAAACAATCCACAATTTCAAATATAGTGCTAATAACTAGCCCCACTAGGGATGTTATCCTCCCTGTGAGGTAGCACAGAACCCCGTAGACCAGTTTCCAAATCCATTGTCATTCTAAATCTTTTTATTTTGACTTTTTGAAAGAAATATAAAAACTAAAATATGGCTACCCGTTCCAATCTTAGGGCTTTCTCTGCGGGCTTCAAATCTTCTAGCTCACCATTTGTACTGATTGAAAGTAAAAGAAGTATTTACACTATAATAAATGAAATTTGCTCCCCCCTTAATTCAAATAATGCTTCAGAAATATCTCATTAACTGGAAATCCTTCATACTAAGACCCATCCTGATACTATAGAATAAAAGCATTATTACCTCTGTGTGCTACGATAATGTATGGACCTACCCACAAATGATCAAATTTACCATGCTTTCCTTTGTCTTCATGTGGAGCATCCCATTTTAAAACTAAATCATCAATCTGGAAAGTGTCCTATTTTACCTTTCTGTCAAAGGCATTCTTCATTTTCTCTTTATGTATCTGTGCCTTATCATATTTTTTATCTCTTAGTTCACTTAGCTCAATAATTTGGTTTATTCTTCTTTTGCATATTATTAGGTTCATCCTGCTAATCCTGCAACAACTTCATAACTAGTACTCCTAGAGATTATGGAAAAAGAACTTCAGCTCTATACACCAATTGGAATGGTGACATTCCAATCGCCCTCTTTGTGTGGATTCTATCATCCCACAAAGCATATTTCACCTTTGTATGTCATTCTCTTTTATTATCTTCCAACAAATTCGTAATTATGCTCACCAAGCTTTTGTTAGAGGATTCTTCCAGTCCATTACCCTGTGGATAATATGCAGTAGGATGATTCAAACTTATATGATACTTATGACATAAATTTATCATCTTCCTGGACTTAAAAGCAACTGCATTATCTATTAAAATCCTCTTAGGACATCCAAATATCGCCAAAATATTATTATCCAGGAAATCTATTATCACTGCATCTGTAGATTTTCTAGTAGGTATTTCTTCAATCCACTTCTTAAAATAATCTGTTGCTGTTAAGACACACTTATGTTGTCCTGACGAGTTTGTATTTATTTCCCCAATGAAATCCAACCCCCATTGTTGAAAAGGTACTTCTACTGATATGGGATTAAGAGGGAGTGGAACCACTTTCCTTTTTGTATAAAAAATATGGCACTGATGACATTTGGTGGTTTCTTTATACACATCTAAAAATAATAAAGGCTAGTAAAATCTCGCTTCAAAATTTTATTTGCAGTTACCTTCCACGAATGACGCCCCCCACAATCTCCTTCATCAAAATATTTTTCTTTTTGCTGAGCTTCATTCTCCACAATACAATTCAGTCACACTCCACCAGGATCCTTCCAATAAAGATATTTATTTAAAATACAGAATTTTGCAGCCTTCTGCTTCACAAGCCTTGCTCTAGTTTGACTTAACCCTGCAGGAGGTTGTAAATTTTGCAACACATAAACAATATCATCATACCAAGGAGAAATAGAAAAATTAGGCATCACCTGTACTTCTGTGTCCAACTGATTTAATTGACATGTCAAAAAATTTAGCTGTAGAGAATCACAATTGGAGTCTGTCATCATTTTAGCCAATCCCTATCCCTTAATCAACTTTGTGGGTTTAATTTCAATGTCATATTCTAAAATCACTTCAATCCATTTCTCTCTTCTCCCCTCTGTATCTGGTTGTGTAAGTATGCTTTTTACCACACTGCTGGGAACATATGCGACTACATGTGAATGGAGAATGTAAATTCTGAAGTCTTTTAGGGCCTTAATCAAAGCATATGATTGTTTTTCCATGATATCATATTTTAATTCTCCATATCTTAATATCTTACTAAAAAATGCTATAGGCTTTTCTTCACCTTGATCATTCTTTTGTAACAGAACAAATACAATAGTATGCTTTGAAGCATTTGAGAATACTAAAAAATATTTATCAAAATATAGACTTACTAGAACGGGAGCTTCTGAAATGTCTTGCTTTATATTCTTGAAGGATTTCTTCGCCTCCATCGTCCATTTTATTTCATGATCATTTTTCATGATATTAGTAATGTTGATAAATATTTCAGCAAAGCTAGGAATGAATATCCTCAATAAATTTACTTGCCCAATGAATGACTGTACTTCTTTATTACTTCTTAGTTCCTCCACTTTCAAAATTTCAGTCACCTTGTCTGGATCAGTCCTTATACCTTCTTTGGAAATAATATGGCCCAAAAGTTTTCCTTCTTCCAGAGCAACATTTGATTTCCTTGGATTTAATGAAATGCCATATTTTCTACATTTAAGAAAAACCTTTTCCAAATGTTTGATATGTTCCTCATTAGACCTAGAATATATAGTAATATCATCCATGTAAATTACTACAAACATGTCTCTTTCATATGCAAAAGCGATGTCCATAACACGCTGGAAAGTGGCTCCTGCATTCATTAATCTAAAATTTATATTTGCGTACAAGAATGTACCCCATGGTGTAGTGAAAGCAGTTTTCTCCTAATCTTCAGAAAGCACCTTTATTTGATTATAACCTAAAAACCCATCCATGGTAGAAATTCTCTCTGAACCTACCACTTTCTACAAAATATGGGTCCATCTTTGGTAAAGGGTAATTGTCCTTCAAAGAGACCTTATTTAATTTTATGAAGTCCACACACAAACTTATTTCACCATTCCTCTTTATAACATGCACCAAATTAGCAACCCATTTTGAGAATATCAGGGTTACAATTATTTTTACATCAAATAATTTTTTGATCTCCTTTTCAATGATAGGAAATAGCATCGGATTAATCCTTTTGAGTTTCTGCCTAAATGGTTTTTCTCCAGGATTAATTGGAATAGTATGTTGTATAATGGAAGTGTCATACTCTTTGAGGTCATTGTAACTCCATGCAAATACATCAATGTATTTTTTCATCAGGTTCACATACTCATATTTTTCTTTACTAGGAAATTTCTCAGACAACTTTACAATTTTTGGAATCTCCTCGGTATCAATATTTTTATATTCAACAACGTTTTCAACAGTTTTGAATTCAAGCTCTCTGACAACATCAATTTGGTCAAAAATATTCTCTAAGGGAATTAAACCTATGGGAATATGATTACTCTTCAATTGGACTATATCGTTTCCTCCCAATGATCCTTTCAACTTCTCTGTTTTAGCAACTCCTTCATCTTCATCAACGTTTTGAAAAATTTTAGAATCAACACTTTCATTTTCTGTTTGTGTATTTACAAATTCACCATACAATTCCATAAATATTTTGATTTTGATATCATCTTCAAAAACTTTCCAGTACTTGATATCGTCTGGTATGGAAGGCCTTTTCACAATGTCAACCTTGTATTTTCTTTTACCTGCAGTAGGAGTCTTAAATTTTCTTGTAGCAATTTCCAAGGAATCTGCCACTGTATTATCATATCTACGAATCACTTTGACAGTGTCTTCCATGAAATAGTTTCCAAACATATACCACACTTCATTCCCGTAACCTCTCATTCTGGGATGCTTAGTTTGATAACTATCATTCACTTTATTCATCACAAGTTATGAATCTCCAAAACTTGGACTTGTTTAGCTCCCAAATACATTAGTGCATGTAGACTCAGCAACAAAGCTTCATATTCTGCTACATTATTAGTACTTTCAAAGGTCAACTTATAAGAAAAATATTTCAAATATCTACTATGGGAAATTATGTATACACCTGCACCAGCACCCACTTTAGCCACTGACCCATAAAAATACATAGTCCACAACCCTTCTTCCTTTTTCTTTCTTTCCAATGCTTCCTGTACATTTATCACCTTTTTATCCTTTTTACATTTACTTGGAACAGTTACTTTTGAATCACAAGGAGAAAAATCATTGAATAAAATAGATGACTCTAAGTCTATATCAACAACATAAATATGATGAACTCCTGGCTGATCTTGACTTCTAACAACATAAGGTGATATTTTTTCACTGTACAGTCTCTTGTTTTCTTTAAGAAAAGGAATTGTAGCATAAGACATATCCATTTGCAAACTTCCTTTTAACTTTGAAGTCCACGATATTGACAACAAAACACCAAATTCAGGAGGGATATCAGCCACAACAATATCCATGACCACAGTTTTAGATGTTAATTTATCCAAGGATACTACCATGTCTTTTATCAAACCTAGACATTTCACCCTTTTGGAATTAAAAGAATGCAAATCTTTATAAGGCCTTGTAATCTCTAACCCAAAACTTTCTACCAGTCCTTTAGGCATCAAATTATGTGAAGCACATGAATCTAACATAGCATTATGCAACACCATGTCATGCACATTTAAGCTCATATAAAAGGGTGGTACTTCCTCATTATCCACATTATCAATATTAGACCCCAAAACAATGGTAGGATTGTCATCTGTCACTTCCAAAATATCTGGATGAGCCTCTCCTTGATTTCTGACCATTTTTGTTATTGTGTCCCTATACTCTTGATTTCTGAGAAATTCATTAAAAGGAATTGAAAATTTCAACTTAGCAAGTTCACTTTGTAGATTAAAAATGGAAGAAATTTTATCTACGTCCATGGGTGTTGTTTTTTTAAACTCTATTTTCAATCTCTTTATGCACAGTAGGTTCCTTTTGTTTTTCATTTCCTTTTCTGTATTCATTTGACTACTGGAACACTGATTTGGATTTAACCTTCCTTTATTCATAATAATAACATTGATTTGGATTTAACCTTCCTTTATTCATAATAACATATCTACTTCTCAATTTGATATTTCTTTGTCATAATCTATAGCATGCATATACCCCTTTTGATACTGTTCCAACTCCTGCTCAAAATATTTATTATCATCCTCCTGTGCAAACAAAATGTGTTTCCCTTAGTCAGATAGATTTCAGAATCCAAATCACCAAAATGATGAATATGGTACTCGACATACTCTGCACCATCATCATCAACAACATAATTTTCAAGTAAAGGTGGTCTTATTTGTTGATCTTCTTGGTTCCTTGAGTTCCTCATCTCTCTTTGTCTATTCTATGGGAGTGGAGGAGGAATTGGCCTTCTAAAGTTAGGGTTTTTGATCTGCAGTTCATTCTATTCTCGATTCAATAGCCTAGTATCCATAGTCATCCTATCCATTAAATTTTCAATTGTTTTAACATCATTTCAAATTTGATATCATTAGACGAAGAAGCAGAAGAGGTGGAGGGAATAATTTCTTCTCTACCTTTCCTCCTGTCAACATCTACTCTTTGTTTTATCTTTACACATGCCACCATATTGGCTTCCACTTCCAAGGCATCTATAAACATAACCGGAATATTGGCTGATTTTCTTTCTCTCAACAACAATGCAAAGTCATTATCAAAGGCTTCTGCATAATGAAGTTTAGCAGCACCAGCTGAAGGCTTAATATCAATAGGTATTGAATTATAGACTCTCATGAACCTACTGGAAACTCATGGACTGACTCAAAACCTCTTTTTTTAAGATTATTGTACTCGGACAAGACCTGTAATGGACTCTGCTTATCGTCCCATCTATCCAAGAATGTAGTTTCGAAGGCTGCAAAGTTTTGAATAGACCCAGCAGGTAAATATTTATACCAATTTTTGGCTTCCCCAGACAAGATCTGTAAAAACAACCTCATCTTGACATCCTCATAATTAACCTCTTCCAAATCTATAAAATCAATAAATTTTCCAACACGATACTTTGCAGTAACATTTCCTTCTCCATCATACAATGAAATCCTCTGGGCATAATTTAAGGGAAGGTCTTGTAACACCGCGGGTAAGGCCAATGGAGCAAACCTAGTTGTAGCCATTGCTCTAGGTGGGTTTGGAGAAAGTAGTAAATGTTGAAAATATGGAGGATTCTGAATAGGTTGAGGAGTATGAAACTAAGAGTTTTGGACAATAGAAGTAGTTTTTTTTCAGTTTTTACTGGAGTTTGAAGGTTCTGCAACAAAGAATCAAGAAGATATGATTCTAACCTACTAGAGTTAATATCAACTTTCTTTAGGTTAGATTCATATTTTTATTTTAACAGTAATATCTCAACACTAGTTTCCCATTCAGATTCTTGTATACTATGAAAATATTGAGATGATGATGCACCAAACTTAGAACTATTTATTTTTTCTTTATTTTTATTTCTAAGTAATCTTTCTGGATTTTCCATGCTTTGCAAAGTTCAGTATTAGGGTTACCTCTTGTATTCGCTCTCCTAAAATATAGGATGTCTTCTATGATACCATTCAAAATAAATGTGAAGTCGCCAGGGGAAATGTACAACCTTCTTTTGAAAGTGGAAACTTATGCTTGCCCACAAAAATATTCTTTCTTGAAACTTCGCAATCCTTGTCGTTCTTCCCAGGGCTGATATGCAATTTTGTTCCTCGATTACGACACCAATTTGTTAACACTGGAAAATGACCTAATTTTGTAAAATGCTATTCCTTGGCAACAACAAAAACCACTTTTAAATAAAAAACTGGCTTTTTTCTCTTCCGAGAGGGATCTGTTACAAAATATTTACAAGGCCAGATATGCATAAGAAAAATTGTTTGTAATTGGTAATATTGGTTGAAACTGAACACATGACCATTGGGATATGGATTTAAGATATGAATATATATAAATAGAGATTTTTCATGGAATTTTTAAGCAGAGGGCAAGGTAGCTACTTAGTCATAGTCAAAATTTGATTGTTTCTTGAAAAAGGAAGAACATGAACAAACCATTAACACAGAGCATTATAAAAAGTAAATTTGTATCAACTTCAGAAGAAAGGTTTGGTGTACATTTGAAAAGAACATCTAGAACATAGTAAGTATGAATTATAAACTATTATACTCTCATTTCACACATTAAGGAAAACATAATGGATAGATAAAAATAGAAAAACATTCACATAAGCAGGGAAAATATAGACTGTAACATGAAATAACACATGAATCTCTAAAAGACACCAAATATCAGCTCTGTAATTTAAAGAAATACTTGAATACACAAATCTCCAAAATCTCACAGGTTCCAACCCTTGCTTCATCAAATGTACGAATACTTATACATGTGCTCCTCGAGTTGAACAATAAACCTAATTGTTTAATGGTTTCAACCCTTTATTACATATGTAAAAGCAGTTATCTATTACAAAATAGCTCTGAGATAGAAAAAATTCTTAACTAATCAATTTAAAAATAACATTTATCATAGAATATATCTTTCACTGAAACTCCTTTTGCATTGTCTTCCTTGATGTCTTCATGGTTGTAACTTATATTTATTTGATCCATATTGTTGAGCAACCATTTCATGTGCTAGAACTTTGAGTTACATGTCTGCATATGAAAAATTAGGCACCTTGGCGCACACAACTTTAAAATCAAATAATAACTCGAAATATCCATCCAATTTATCAAACACAACTCTTCCAGACAGGATCTGCTGCATATCTTCAAGCTTACTGTGATCTGGCCTACAATTGACCAATTTATCCAGATATTCCTTTTGAGACAATAATGGTCCTTTTTCCTCCAAGAAGAAAGGAATTCCCTTGCTTACCAATGGAGTAAATAAATTAATCACTTCTTTGAATTTATGAATTATAATATCAACTTTAGCCTGTACAGTATCCAACATTCTGTATTTTCAAATCACTTTTCTAGCCCAAGAGATAACAACAACTCTATCTAGGATATCAAACATTTTGACTTGATCTTCTAATAAGGTACTTAAAAATTTGATAGCATTCTGAGATACTTCCATTGGATTCTTATTTAATTCTTGTTTTACTATCAAACTATTTTGTTTGGCTACTTTCAGAGCACTCTCCTAATCTATAATACAATCTAAATATGGTATAAAATTATTAGCTTCTAGAATAATCTTATCCCAAATCATATGTTTGGCCCCTTGCAATTCCATTTGGCCAACCCCCTGCTTTGTTAACTTAGTATTTTTATTCATTATTTCTTTACATTTTTCCTCTACTTCCTTCTTATCTTGTTCTCTTTTCAAAATTGTCTCTTCTAGATTCTTGTTCTATTGCTTTAACTCTATGAGTTCTACATCTTTTAGGTTTACTTGAGACATTGCTTTAGAAAGAGAGGTTGCATCTGTTCTACAGAAGGAAATAGTTGATTGGTTTTTAACTTCTTCACATTTTTCTTGTAATTCTTTTTCTCTTGCTACCGGCTTAGTTCTTACGTCCTTCTCATTTTCTATCAGAATCTTATCATCCCTTTCCCAATGTTTTTCTTTTTCTTCAAGCTTTAACAACTTTTCTTTACAATTAATCAATTCAGAGTTTAATGTTTCCTTCTCCTTCTCAAACTCTGTCAATTCAGAGGTCTAAATAAGCTGAGTGGAAGGAATTTTCAATTTCTTTTTTAGCACCCAAAATTATTTCTTTTTTTCATCAAAAAACTTTTGATCCATTACTCCTTTGTTTGACTACCCATTAACCTTCAATAATTCCTCCTGCAACTTATTAATTTTGATTCGAAGGGCCTTGTTCTCAACCTTTTATTTCCGTAGGAGGTCACAAGATTTCTTTTTATTGGAGTCCAACTTAGACACCTGTAATGTACATTTAAGCAATCTTGTATATATGATATCACCTGTTTATCTGTGAAGGTGTATCATATATCTGGTAGGGATATTCTCCAAGTTCACATTCACCTTTAAAACCCTATTACTAACAGTCATGGCCAAACTTGGGGTATATTTGGCATGATCCCTTACAGTTTTTAAAGTTACATCTAGATTTGGAATTTGTCTCACTTCCTCATATAATTTTACTATTTCATCAAAGGTTTTATAAGCCACTTCCCTATAGGTATTCAACCACTCCTCTTTTGATGTATACTTATTTGGGGTTACTCCATCAAATGTATATTCCTGAAGCTCCAAACCAATTACTTTGTATTTTTCTTACTTTTGTTTACCTTTCACACTACTCTTCTTCACCTGTACCATTTATCCCTCTTGTCCATTTTTTCTCTTCTTTGGTGTACTAGCAGTGTCTGCTTATTTAGTGTCCATGAAACCTGAATGTTCTCTCTTCTTTGAATTTCCTGAAAAACTTATTAATGATGAAATATTACCAGCAACTACAACGATGTTAGAAGGATCCATTGGGGGGGAATTATTTCTAGGTATGGATGAGACAGAGTCTTGTTCCATGGTGATATTATATGGGGTTATGTTAGGATAATATTCCCAATTAGCTTCCTCTCTGAGGCTAGATACATTAGCATGTTCAAAAGGATTATTGTTGTTTGCCTATCTTCTTTTAGAGATTACCTCACATGGATCATAGTTGATAGAAGCTCCCAAAGAAAACCCCATGCTTCTAAGAAGATTATCAATTATTAGTAGAGAAGCTCTACTTTTAACAACATATGGCCCTTCCTCCTAGGGAAATTTAATATCTTGACTCAACCTAAAGTTTAAGATGTGTTCTTCCTCAACTGTAAGCCTTTGTCTAAAAAATTACAAAGAAAATATTCTAGTTGTCAGAAAGGCTAGAAGAATATAAGGTTAGTGCACAAATACATATAACCTTATAATTGTTTCAGACTCTGAAAGGAACCAGTCTCCTATCCTTTTACTAGGGGAAATTTGCAATGTTTCCTTCATCTTTGGAAATACCTTGGGAAATATTTCTTGAAATAAAATGTGGTATATTTCTGCCATCAAACCATTCATGAACTTGCAATAATCCTGGGGCACTTGATTAGTAATTACCAACTCAAGAAACTGTAGGCTATCTTCATTACTTGATAAGAACAATGTCTGCAAAAAGGATCGGAATCTAAAAAATATGCTGTGGAAGTTGAATAACTGAGAACGAATGTTCTCAGCTAGGAACTCATCAAACTTAAGGAAAAAAGACTAGAAATACTAACCTAGAAGTTCAGAATCAATTGGGAAAGTACTTAAGATAAACAACAGACTCAATAGTGACTCTGTAACATAACCCTTAGTGTCTAACCCCAAAAATTGACTGGATAAAGTTATACATGACTCGATTTCTTCATTAAACAAAAACAAGACAATATGGTAAGATTAACTTATAACCCCACTATCAGGCTTTGAACATGACTTTAAAAAGGATTCCTTACTCTCGGTTGTAGAATCCTAGAAGAAATGTATGATGTTTTCTTCTTTGTACTCATGGGATAAATGTACAAAATCATCTGGGACAGACAGGGTTTTGCGGATGGTAGAGGCATGAATAGGTCAAAATATCCTAGACTTAGGTTTATTCATGACGACTTCTTCAGGTGCAGAATAATTATTCGCACACCACTCAAAAATTTCAGGGTAATTGGGGGTCTGGTCAATAGAGAAAAAATAAAAGAAATACTTGAAAACACTATAGGTGTCACTACAATGGTCCTTAAGAATTTTCAATTTATTTTTATTCGTCTCAATTGTTTCATTTAGTAAAATGGTATCAGAAACTTCATCATTTTTTTCTTCAAAGCCTTTCTCAACCTTCTAACAGGGAACCCCTAACTCTTCACTATCTGCCACTTCTACCACTTCTATTTCATCCATTTTTAGAAGTACTCGAAAATTTTCAGGATGCCTACCTTGTTAATTATAATAGTGTTCTGACTCATCCGAACTGGCACTTTGCGCAGAGTCAAGGTTATCGTCAATTCCAATGCTCAGAAAAAACAAACCTTTGAACTCCACGTAAGTGCTTCTTTATAATTTTTTATGTTTGATAACCATTGTGCGTCTCCTGTAATTTATACCATATATTTGTTTTTCTTTGGAATCTAAGTCAATCATGCACAAGATCTTAATACTGAGACTCAAAATTATCACCCTACACATGTTGATTCGGTGAAATCAATATCAACCACTGATCTGCAATCTTCCTTCATCAGAACCACCCAACTATGAAAAGCTTTAACATTCTACTAATCATTTCAAACTTGATCAATCAAGAAAATTCTGTTTGTGAAATGCACCTTATCCATCGATCAAAACCTGACCATTATCGCAACCATTGATCAACGTGGCCCCTACCACTTTCCACATATTTCAAAATTGAATTTCTCTGCGCTAGTTCAATCTAGGGAAATGTTTCTGACCGTAGATATATCTTTGCTCACATCTTGTCTATCCGATCTTTCCATAAGTTAACCAATTCTACAAATCAGAAAACTTCTTTCTTCTGAGCATGTTCAATATGCAAAATTCTCTAGCACCATTGATCTTACCTTGTATCAATCTTAGCCCTTCAAAGTTGAACCTTTTTAATGGATTCCATAAATATGAAAACGTAGTTTATTCCTTTTATCTCTAATATGTGGAAATTTATTTGCACCATTGATCTACATCCTCTTTAATCTGAGCCATTGATATTTGACACCTTTCACCTCCATTCCCTTGATGAGAACATTTCAATTTCTCCCCCATGCTTCAAACAGTGGAATGATCCACCACCGTATATCAAATCCCTTTCTTCATCCAATGACCCATAATCAAAGATCATGCTAACCATTAATCTAAAGGGATATTCCACAAAATTTTCCTATATAATCATTTCCAAACCATTCAATTAAACAATGCACAATTTCAAATATAGTGCTAACACACCCAATGGGTACCTTTATAATAAATGTCCACATGAGAATATTGACTTGTCACACAAGTGTAGAGCCTTGTCCAACAAGACTTTACAACATCATCACTTGGATCAATCAAACTATTCATCTATATACATGATGAATAATATTTATATAGAAGGATTTGTTATGGAGAGAAACTTCCTAGGGCTTGAGATAGACCACAACAGACTAAATAACACTATAAATCAATCCACTTCAACATGTAATAGAGATAAATGCTACTAACACTAAGGGATATAGAACATACCTTATTCTGGACGGTTGTAGTAGATTCCTATTGATATTTTCAACCACGCTTGTAGCTACAATTCATCCTCAACAACAACGAACAAAACAAGAATGATATATGTTAAAGTGTTAGGCATACTCTAGAATATATAAATCCAACATGTATAATCAAATACAACTACATCCATGGATAAGAATATTCATATTCATACACATGTAATGGACAAGAAACAGATATTTCTATTAATAATGAACAAAGATAATAGTGACAAACTCTGTCGGCACCTCGTTGGAGAAACCAAGTCCTCCACCTAGGCCTCCACCACTTTAAACCTCCATCTAAATGGAAATATTACAAGACAATAGAAATCTTGGGAAGGGAAACAATGTGTTCTCAAAAGGACAAAGGGATGTAGACTCAAGAATGTATGAATGGGGAAACAAACCACTATAGTTTCCTTTCTCTCATAGGTTACCCTCCAATAATGCATATAAGAGGATCAATATATATCCCATCAATAGGAAATGCATAGTTGAGTTGGATTTTTGTGGAAATTTAACCCAAGAGATATGATTCACACCAAAGGAGACTGAAACTGGAGCATAACACTGCTCTATATTCAATAAGTGTACAATATCCAACCTTGTGAAGTAATATTCTACTGCAACATATCATTACATGAGAGAATAAAATGCATAAATATGCCATTCTAAATAGTAAAAAAGTAGGATTACTAAATCTAGTCAAATCCCCCATAGGTGCATAAAGCAATTTCCAAATCTATGAAGATGATCACAAATTTTCTAAGTCAAGTGGGAAAGATAAAGAGGGATGGAAAGACAAATCATACATGCTTTTATTTGGAGAAAATTAAGGAGGATGTTGTGGGAAAAAAACAAGTCAACTACACCTAGTCTAGCTTTTCCTTTTTCCTTAAATCAGAATAAAACAAGGCATCTTTTCAAAAAAGGAAGATATTCACTTTGGAGGATATGGAATAAAGAATACATTCTAAATTGGGTTTCCAATATGTTTCCTAAGCACTCCATGACTTAGTTTTAGCATGTGTTGACTTCTATGACTTGTAGAATGCAACTAGCATAGAATGGAATCTAGGAAACTAGGTAATAAGACAAAAATAATTAAAATTAATGTCTAAGGTAGGTAACTATGGGTTGATTATTATAACACCCCCCCTTAATCCTAACTTTATGAGTAAATATCAGAAAAATATAGGGCCTAAATACAAGGCTTAGTCACCCTTTACGTACTGCTTGTCCAGACAACCAAGGAAAGAGGCAAAAACCCAGTGGAAAATCCTCCCTTAAACATGGACATGAAAAACAAAATTTTGGAAATCTTGTCATCAATCATGCTTCACAGCATGATGAGTAATCCCCAATAGTGATTTGAGATTGCTGAAGGTCTTCTCACATAAAACTTTGGTGAAGATGTCTACTACTTGTTTTGAAGATGCACAGAAGAGTAGTTCAATGGTGCCATCATGCACAAGTTGTTTGATGTAATGCATATGGATCTCAATGTGCTTGGTTCATTGTCTTTGAACTATATCATTGCATATTGGAATGGTTCTTTTATTATCATAATAGATAATAGTTGAAAAATCTAATTTGAAACCACATTCTCCAAGTATCCACTACAAGAACAAACATTGAGTTGCTGCATTTACAACTCCTTTATACTCTGCTTCTGTAGATGAGAGTACTATGGCACTCTACTTCTTGCTTGACCAGCTGATTGGTCCTTTTGCAGCATGGAAACATATCTTGATGTAGACTTTTGATCTGTGTTTCCACCTTCCCAATCACTGTCAGTAAACCCATTCAAATCAAGATCAAATTTTGCTTTGTGGAAGATCCCATGAGTTCTTGTTCCTTGAACAATGTTTAGGATCCTTTTGGATGCTCTCCAGTGGATCTCATGAGGCTGATCCATGTATCTCAAAGCCACACTAACTGCATAAGATATATCAGGTTGAGTGTGTGTAAGATAAATCAAACACCCAATCAACTGCCTATATAGTGTATTATTTACCATAGGAGAAGAACCTGCTTCTTCAAGCTTAACTCCTAAAAGGAAGGGAGTCTTGCTTGGTTTGAAATATTTCATGTTTAACTTGTTCAGAAAATACAAAGCATACTTGGACTTATGTACTTTTATTCCATGTTGGTATTGAGCAATTTTGAGACCCAAGAATTGGCTCAACAATCCCAAATCTGTCATAGAAAATACATGGTTCATTGCATCCTTCAAGGAGAAAATATCTTTCTTTGAACTTCCTGTAATCATAAGGTCATTCACATACAAGAAAATAATCATCAAATAACCATGAAACAACTTCAAATATACATTAGTATCAGACTTGCATCGAACGAAACTCAGTGATAGCAAAAATCCATCAATCTTGGCATACTAAGCCCTAGGGGCTTGCTTGAGCCCATACAATGATTACTTTAACCTGCACACTAAATATGGATTAGAAAGAAACCCTTTATGTGGCTGAATTTAAATATCTTCAGTGATATCTCCATTTAGGAAAGCACACTTCACATCCATGTGATGTACCTCCCACTGCTTTGAAGCTCCAATGGCTAAAGCTAGCCTTACGGAGTCCATCTTTTCCACTGGTGCAAAGGTTTCATTGTAGTCAATACCATGTACTTGTGAGTAGAACTTGGATACTAATATTGTATTGTATTTCAAATTTGAACCATCAGCAGCAAACTTAGTCTTGAAAACCCACTTACATTGAACTAGCTTCCTCCCTGGGGGAAGATCAAGTAGTTCACAAGTGTTGTTCTTCTGGAGCGAGATGAATTCTTCTTTCATGGCTGTTTTCTATATTGGATCATATATTGCATATTCATATGTCTGTGGATCTGATTTAACCATCATATATCACTTCTCAACAAATAGAGGATCTTTCTCACAAAGGGCACTCTCAAATTGAGGTATAGTCCTCCTAGTGTCACTAGGATTTCCATCTAGTTCCCCAACTGCATGAATGGTATTTGATTCCAATTTTGGTCTTATAGAAATTTTAGGATCTGTAATCAAATCATCATTATCAAACATATCAGAATCAGCAAACTCATTAGTCTCTCCACTTAGAATCAATGGATCCGGTGGTGAAGAAGACTCTCCAACTTCAACTGCTACTAAAGGCTCTTCTTCGAGATGAACACTTATTTCAATGAAATATTTGTTAGTGCTCAAGTTGATCAGCTTGTACACTTTTTAGTATTTAGAATACCCAAAAAATAGGCACTATTGGCTTTGGGGCTGCAAAGCCTTCCTCTTTTCAGTTGGAATTCTAGCCCAAGCCTTTGAGCCAAAAATCCTGAAATGGGTCACATCTTTCTTGTGCCCACTCCAAGATTTGAAAGGAGTCATACCATCAAGTTGTTTATGAGGCACCCTATTATGGATGTAGGATGCACATTTTATAGCCTCGGCCCAAAACTTTTGTGGCAAAGTCTTAGCCTCCATCATCCAGGTTGCTATCTCCTTCAGTGATATATTCTTTCTCTTAGCAACGCCATTTTGCTATGGTGTGTAAGGGATTGAATGCTACATATGAATACCTGCATATTTATAATACTGAATGAACTCATACTTGACATACTCACCACCATTGTTAGATTTGAGGATTTTTAGTTTCCTCCTAGACTGGTTTTCAACCAAGGTTCTAAAGACTTTGAAGAGGTCAAAAACTTCAGACTTATGCTTTAGGAAGTAAACCCAACAATACCTGGAAAATTCATCTATGAAGGTCAGTGCATATTAGGCTTGAATCATGGACATATGAGGAAATGGACCAGAAATGTCATTGTGGATTAGCTCAAGATGCATAGAGGTTCTCTCATGACTAGCTTTCTCATACTTGTTCTCTCGGTGTTTTCCTAGGATACAACCTTGACAGACTCCCTTAGAAAACTTGATATTTTGTAACCCTATGACCATATATTTTTCAATAAAATATGAAAGATACATGTAGTTAAGATGGCCAAATATTTCATTCCAAAGCTTTCTTGCTTCATTAGCATGAATCAGAAAAGTAGAGGGGTTTGAGTAGGGTAGAAAATGGAAAAACCTGTATACCTTCGAATTTTGATCTCCAACACCTTTTTCTATGACTTTACCATTCAAAATCTTAGTGATTTCAACATCATTATGGGAGAATATGACCTTCTTTGGAGACCCAGTATGAGTCATCTGATACACTGACAAGATATTAGAGGCAATACATGGAACATACAACACATTATTGAACTTACCATGGTCAAGGTCAATCCTTCCCTTCCCCAAAGTTTCAGTGAGAGAGTCATCTCCCAAAACTATTGGTGAACCTTTCGACATGTCAAGAGAGGAGAATGTCTATTTTGTCGAGACCATATGTCACAGAAGCTATAGAGTCTATGATGAAGCTAGGTGAGCTTGATGTGCTAGCAACCAAGGAATGCACTCTCTCTCTGTCCTCTAAATTTGATCCTCCTTCCCTCTTCTTTGAGCAATGAGGAAGGGAGATGTTATTCTTCTCCAGGATTTGGGTCAACATGTCAAGTTGCTTCTTCATACAAGAGTGCTCAGGATGATAGCCCTTACTATAGTATGCACACTTGCTCAATTATGCTTTGTTCTTCTTCTTTTGGGTGTTGTTCTTGGAACCTTGGGGCTCCAAGAGATAGAAAAGTTACACTCACAAAATTGCTAATCAATCATGCAAAATTCATACCAAAGGAGACTGAAATTGGAGCATAAAACTGATCTCTATTCAATAAGTGCACAATATCCAACCGTGTGAAGTAATAGGATGCTACAATATATCATTACATGAGAGAATCAAATGCATAAATATGCCATTCAAAATAGTCAAAAAGTAGGCTTACTAACTCTGGTCAAATCCTCCATAGGTTCATAAATCAGTTTCCAAATCTATGAAGATGATCACGAATTTGCTAAGTCAAGTGGGAAAGATAAATAGGGATTGAAAGACAACTCATACATGCTTTTATTTGGAGAAAAGGAAGGGGTATGATGTGGGAAAAAAACAAGTCAACTACAACTAGTCTAGCTTTTCCTTTTGCCTTAAATCAGAATAAAATAAGGCAGCTTTTCAAAAAAAGTAGATACGCACTTTGGAGGATCTGGAATAAAGTAGACATGCTAAATTGGGTTTCCAGAATGTTTCCCAAGCACTCCATGACTCATTTTTAGCATGCGTTTACTTCTAGGACATGTAGATGGAAACTAGCATAGAATGGAATCTAGGAAACTAGGTAATAAGACAAAAACAATTAAAATTAATGCCTAAGGTAGGTAACTATGGGTTGATTATTCTAACACCCCCCATTAAGCCTGAATTTATGAGTAAATATCAGAAAACTATAGGGCCTAGAAACAAGGCTTAGTCACCCTTTACATACTGCTTGTCCATACAACCAAGGAAAGAGGCAAAAACCCGGTGGGAAAATCCTCGCTTAAACATGGACATCAATTTTTTTTTTTGGGAAATCTCATATTTGATCATGATTCAAAGCATGATCAACAATCCCTAGTAGTGATTTGAGATTGCTGATGGTATTATCACAAAAATATTGGGTGAAGATGTCTGCTACTTGTTCTGGATATGCACAGAAGAGTAGATCAATGGTGCCATCATGCATAAGCTGTCTAATGTAATGCAAATGGATCTCAATGTCCTTGGTTCGCTTTCTCTGAACTGGATCATTACATATTCGAATGGTTCTCTGATTATCACAATAGATAATAGTTGAAAACTCTTATTCAAAACCACATTCTCCAAGTATCCCCTACAACCACAAACATTGAGTTGCTGCATTTACAACTCCTCTATACTCTTCTTTTGTAGATGAGAGTGATATGGCACTCTACTTCTTTCTTGACCAGCTAATTGGTCCTTTTGTAAGCATGGACACATATCATGGTGTATACTTTTGATCTGTGTTGTCACCTACCCAATCACTGTTAGTAAACCCAATCAAATCAAGATCATATTTTTCCTTGTAGAAGATCCCATGCATTCTTGTTCCTTGAAAAAAATTTAGGATCCTTTTGGCTACTCTCTAGTGGATCTCATGAGGCTGATTCATTTATCTCAAAGCCACACTAACTGCATAAGATAGATCAGGTCGAGTGTGTGTAAGATAAAGCAAACACCCAATCAACTTCCTATACAGTGTCACTTATTTACCATAGGAGAAGAACCTGCTTCTTCAAGCTTAACTCTTGAAAGGAAGGGAGTCTTTCTCATGTTAACCTTTTTTAGAAAATCTAGAGCATAATTGGACTAATGTAATTTGATTCCATGTTGGGATTGATCAATTTTGAGACCCAAGAATTGGCTTAACAATCCCAAATCTATCATAGAAAATGCATGGTTCATTGCATCCTTGAAAAAGGCAATCTCTTTCTTTGATCTTCCTGTAATCAGAAGGTCATCCACATACAAGAAAATAATCATCAAAGAACCATGAATCAGCTTCAAATAGACATTAGGATCATACTTGCATCAAACACAACTCAGTGAAAGAAAAAATCCATCAATCTTGGCATACCAAGCCCTGGGGGCTTGCTTGAGCCCATATAATGATTTATTTAACCTGCACACTAAAGATGGATTAGAAACAAATCCTTCAGGTGACTGCATGTAAATCTCTTCAGTGATATCTCCATTTAGGAAAGCACACTTCACATCCATGTGATGTTACCTCCCACTGCTCTAAAGCTCTAACGGGTAAAGCTAGCTTTATGGAATCCATGTTTTCCACTGGTGCAAAGGTTTCAATGTAGTCAATACCATGTACTTGTGAGTAGATATTGGATACTAATATTGCCTTATATTTCAAAGGTGAACCATCAGCAGCAAACTTAGTCTTGAAAACCCACTTACATTGAACTAGCTTCCTCCCTGGCAGAAGATTAAGCAGTTCCCAAGTGTTGTTCTTCTGGAGTGAGATGAATTATTCTTTCATGGATGTTTACCATATTGGATCATTTGATGCATATTCATATGTCTGTGGATCTGATTCAACCATCAGATAGCACTTCTCAGCAAATAGAATATCTTTCACACAAAGGGCACTCTCAAATTGAGATCTAGTCCTCCTAGTGTCACTAGGATTTCCAGCTAGTTCCCCATCTACATGAATGGTATTTGTGTTATAATAATAAACCCATAGTTACCTACCTTAGACATTAAAATATTCATTTTTGTCTTATATGCCTAGTTCATGTGTCCCACCTTATGCAAGTTGTCATTTACCTATCCATAGTGGTCAAACTTGCCTTATTTGACTCATGTAGTGCTTGGGAAACCTCAAGGAATCAAATCTGCTTTATTCTTGGTCTCCTAGGCACCCTTCTACTTTTTCTACTTTATTGCCTCCTTTTTCAGTGTTTTAAGGAAAATGGAAAAGCTTGACTAGGTGAGGTTGACTAGTTTTTTGTCCTACACATCCTCCACTCTTTTCTCCTTGGAAAAGCATGTATGAGTTTTCATTCCATCACTCTTTAGCTTGCCTAAGTGCTTTTTCCAATTTGTGAGCTCCATGACTGATTTGGGATCAGCTTTTTACACCTATGGGGGATTTGCTTAATTTTAGTAAGCCTGCTTTATGCTAGATTCAAATTGATCCTCATGCATTTGAATCCCTTATGTAATTATTTAATGCAGCAACCTATTATGTTACAGGGTTGGTTATTGTACACTTATTCAATACAGTTTAGTGTTCAGCTCCAATTTCAGTCTCTTTTGTGAGTGATTTTGCATGATCAATTGATAATTATTGTGAGTAAAATTAATCTATCAATGGGTTCAATTTCCAAATGGTATCAGAGCCATTGTAGATCAATTTCTCTCCTTCAAAATTGTTTTGCAGGTTCGACATCAGTGACTGGGAGCCTTCTACTGACAGCCGGGACAAATTTCTAAGCTATGGATCTATCTTAGAAGATCATCTTGACTCCCTTCAATTTCTTTAAATGGAAAGCAGATATGGAGATACTGTTGAGAGTGAAAGGCCTCTACAAGGTGACTATGGCAATAGAAGCAAATCCCAATGCAGCTGTAGAGAAGATAAAATGGCACAACAGGAGGGATGAGGCCTATGGTCTCCTGTGTCTGAGTATTTCTAGAGACCTCCTTTTCCATCTTGATGGATTGACATCACCGAATGAAGTATGGGAGAATATTACTAATCTTTTTGGAAAGACAGATGAGATGAGGGGACATCAAATCGAAAATGAGCTGATATCCCTGAGTCCCAATAGCTTTGAATCTCTGCAACTCTATTTCTCCAAGTTCAAAGCACTTGTTTTGCAGCTAAAACAGTGTGGGATCAAAAAGAAGGATGATCAGCTGGTATTGGCCATTCTCTCAAAGCTTGGCCCTGACTATTCAATGTTTGTTTCGACCTTCTATGCCACAAAACTGACAGCTCGAACCTGGAAGATGCCTAGCCTTGCAGATTTCATGGAATCTCTCACACAAGAACAAGACAAGCTGGTGATGATGGGCACCATCAAACCATCCAAAGATCAAGCTTTGATTGCTGGAGATTCGAAGGTGGATTCAAAAAGAAAAAATAAAGCTAAAAATCCACCTGAACAAAAG
>LPNX011129156.1:742965-769299 GCA_001517045.1 Pseudotsuga menziesii | reverse complement strand
AGCCACAAGGTTCCAAGAAGAACTACCAGAAGAAGAAAAACAAAGGAGAAATGAGCAAGTGTGCATACTGCAATAAGGGAAATCACACTGAAAGCTCTTATATGAAGAAGAAAATAGACATGCTGACCCAACTCCTTGATAAGAATGGCATCTCCCTTCCCGACAGCTCAAACAAGAGAGAAGGAGGATCAAGTTCAGATGACAGAGAGAGAGTTCATGCATTGGTTGCTGGCACATCAACCTCTGCACCCCTCGAGCTGATCCATAGTGATGTTGCTGGCCCATTCCCTCATATGTCCATGATTCAAGCCAAATATGCATTGAATTTCATTGATGACTTTTCCATGTATTGCTGGGTTTACTTCCTGAAAAACAAGTCTGAAGTTTTTGGCCTCTTCAAAGTCTTTAAGGATTTGGTTGAAAACCAGTCTGGGAGGAAACTCAAGGTCCTCAGATCTGACAATGGTGGTGAGTATGTCAAGTTTGTGTTTATTAAATATTGTGGAGATGCAGGTATTCATATGCAACCTTCTATCCCTTACACACCACAGCAAAATGGTGTTGCTGAGAGGAAGAACAGATCACTGAAGGAGATGGCAACATGCATGATGGAGGCCAAAACTTTTCTACCAAAGTACTGGGCCGAAGCTATCAACTATGCAGCCTATATCTAGAATAGGGTGCCTCATAAATATCTTGATGGTATGACTCCTTTCGAAGCATGGAGTGGGCACATTCCAGATGTGACCCATTTCAGGATTTTTGGCTCAAGGGCTTGGGTTAGAATTCCAACAGAGAAGAGAAAGGATTTGCAGCCTCAAAGCCAAGAGTGCCTATTTTTTGGGTACTCTAAAGATTCAAAAGGGTAAAAACTAATAAATTTTAGCACAAACAAATCCTTCATCGAAAGTTGTGTTCAATTTCAAGAAGAACCCCTTGCAGCAGTGGAAGTTGGAGAAACCTCTTCACCACCTGAACCTCTGAAAGTAAGTGAAGAGTTTTTTGAACATGCTGATTCTGATTTGTCTGATGGATATGAGTTTATTGTAGACCCTAAAATCCATACAAGGCCAAAATGGGAAGCCAAGACACTACATACAGCATGAGAGCTAGCTGGGGATCCCAATGACCCAAGGAGGACTAGATCTCAATTTGAGAGTGGTCTGTGCATGAAGGATCCTATGTTTGCTGAGAAATTTTATTTGATGGTGGAATATGATCCTAAAACATATGAATAAGTAGTATGAGATCCAATATGGAAAGCATCCATGAAGGAAGAGTTCAGCTCACTCCAGAAGAGCAACACATGGGAGCTAGTGGATCTTCCCCCAAGGAGGAAGTTAGCTCAGTGTAAGTGGTTCTACAAGACCAAATTTGCTGCTGATGGTTCACCACTGAAGTAAAAAAAAATATTGGTATCCAAGGGCTACTCATAGGTTCATGGCATAGATTACAATGAGACCTTTGCCCCAGTGGCAAAGATGGACTCCATTAGGCTAGCCCTAGCCATTGCAGCCTCAAGGCAATGGGAGGTACATCACATGGATGTAAAGTGTGCCTTCCTGAATGGAGATCTCATTGAAGAGATATATATGCAGCATCCTCAAGGTTTTTCTACTAACCCTTCTCTTGTGTGCAGGTTGAGAAAGTCATTGTATGGGCTAAAGCAAGCCCCCAGGGCTTGGTATGCCAAGATCGATAGCTTCTTGCTATCACTGAATTTTTTTCAGTGCAAATCGGATCCAAATGTCTATTTGAAGTTAATTAATGGTTCATTAATGATCATTGTGTTATATTTTGATGACCTCCTCATTACAGGAAGCTCAAAGGATGAGATTGCTTCCTTGAAGGGAGCAATGAACCAAGCCTTCTCCATGACAGATTTGGGGCTCTTAAGCCAATTTTTGGGGCTTGATATTGCTCAAACAAAAGATGGAATCAAGGTGCACCAGTCCAATTATTCCTTGGATTTTCTGAACAAATTCAGAATGAAGGATTGCAAAGCAAGAAAAACTCCTTTCCTTTCAGGAGTGAAGCTGGAAGAAGTTGATTCTTCACCTATGGTAAACAATACACTGTATAGGAAATTGATTGGATGTTTGTTGTATATAACACATACTAGACCTGATATTTATTATGCATTAAGTGTGGCTTCTAGATACATGGATCAGCCTCATGAGATCCATTGGAAAGAAGCCAAAAGGATCCTTAACTTTGTTCAGGGAACAAGGACACATGGGATCTTCCATAAAGCAAAATCTGATCTTGATTTGATTGGATTTACTGACAGTGATCGGGAAGGTGATAGCACAGATAGAAAATCCACATTAGGATATGTGTTCATGCTTGCAGAAGGGCCAATCAGCTGGTCAAGCAAGAAACAGAGTGCCATTGCACTCTCATCTACAGAACCAGAGTACAGAGGAGTTGTTAATGCAGCAACTCAATGTTTATGGTTGCAGGGATTACTTGGAGAGTGTGGCTTTGAATAAGAGTACTCAACTAACATCTATTGTGATAACCATATTACCATTCAAATCTACAAAGATCCAGTTCAGAAGCAGAGAACCAAACACATTGAGATCCATATGCACTACATTAGAGAGCTTGTGCATGATGGAACCATTCACCTACTCTTCTGTTCATCTTCAGAACAAGTAGCTGATATATTCATGAAAGCATTTTGTGATAAGACCTTCAGTAATCTCAAATCACTACTTGGGATTACTGATCATGCTGTGAAGCATGACTGAAGACAAGATTTCCAAATTTTGTTTTACAGTCCATGTTTAAGGGAGGATTTTCCCATGTGGTTTTTGCCTCTTTCCTTGGTTGTATGGAAATGCAGTATGTAAAGGGTGACTAAGCCTTGTTTCTAGGCCCTATAATTTTCTGATATATTACTCATAAGTCAGGCTTAAGGGGGGGTGTTAGAATAATCAACCCATAGTTACCTACCTTAGACATTAAATTAATCATTTTTGTCTTATATTCCTAGTTCATGTGTCCCACCTTATGCAAGTTGTCATTTACCTATCCATAGTGGTCAAAATTGCATTATTTGACTCATGTAGTGCTTGGGAAAACTCAAGGAATCAAATCTACTTTATTCGTGGCCTCTTAGGCACCCTTCTGCTTTTTCAGTGTTTTAAGGCAAATGGAAAAGCTTGACTAGGTGAGGTTGACTAGTTTTTTGTCCTACACATCCTCCACTCTTTTCTCCTTGGAAAAGCATTTATGAGTTTTCATTCCATCACTCTTTAGCTTTCCTAAGTGCTTTTTCCAATTCGTAAGCTCCATGACTGATTTGGGATCAGCTTTTTGCACCTATAAGGGATTTGCTTAATTTTAGTAAGCCTGCTTTATGCTAGATTCGAATTGATCCTCATGCATTCGAATCCCTTATGTAATTATTTAATGCAGCAACATATTATGTTATAGGGTTGGATATTGTACACTTATTCAATACAGTTTAGTGTTCATCTCCAATTTCAGTCTCTTTTGTGAGTGATTTTGCATGATCAATTGATAATTGTTGTGAGTAAAATTAATCTATCACTGGGTTCAATTTCCACAATTTGATTCTATTTTTGGTCTTATATGACTGTTAGGATATGTAATCAAATCATAATTATTAGACATATCAGAATCAACAAATTCATTAGTCTCTCCAATTAGAATCAATGGATCCGGTGGTGAAGAAGACTCTCCAACTTCAACTGCTACTAAAGGTTCTTCTTGGAGATGAACACTTCTTTCAATGAAATATTTATTAGTGATCAAGTTGATAAGCTTGTACCCTTTTGAATATTCAGAATACCCAACAAATAGGCACTCTTGGCTTTGGGAGTGCAAAGCCTTCCTCTTTTTAGTTGGAATTCTAGCCCAAGCCTTTGAGCCAAAAATCCTAAAATGGGTCACATCTTGCTTGTGCCTACTCCAATATTCAAAAGGAGTCATACCATCAAATTGTTTATGAGACACCCTATTCTAGATTTAGGATGCATATTTTATATCCTTGGCCCAAAACTTTGGTGGCAAAGTCTTAGCCTCCATCATGTAGGTTGCCATCTCCATAGTGATATGTTCTTTCTCTCAGCAACACCATTTTGTTGTGGTGTGTAATGGATTGAATGCTGCATCTGAATACCTACATATTTATAATACTGAATTAACTCATACTTGAAATACTCACCACCATTTTCATATCTGAGGATCTTGAGTTTCCTCCTAGACTAGTTTTAAACCAAGGCTCTAAAGACTTTGAAGAGGTCAAAAACTTTAGACTTATGCTTTAGGAAGTAAACCCAACAATACCTGGAAAATTCATTTATGAAGGTCAGTACATATTTGGATTGAATCATTGACATATGAGGAAATGGACCAACAATGTCATTGTGGATAAGCTCAAGAGGCGCAAAGGTTCTCTGATGACTAGCTTTCTCATACTTGTTCTCTGGGTGTTTTCCTAGGATACAACCTTGACAGACTCCCTTAGAAAACTTGATCTTTGGTAACCCTATGGCCATATAATTTTCAATAAAATATGAAAGATACATATAGTTAAGATGGCCAAATATTTCATGCCAAATATTTCTTGCTTCAGTAGCATGAATCAAAATAGTATAGGGGTTTGAGTAGGGTAGAAAATGGGAAAACTTGTATACCTTCGAATTGTGATCTCCAACACCTTTTGCTATGACTTTACCATTCGAAGTCTCAATGATTACGACATCATCATGGGAGAATATCACCTTCTTTTCAGACCCAATATGAGTCATATGATACACTGACAAGAGATTAGAGGCAAGACCTATAACATACAACACATTATTGAACTTACCATGTTCAAGATAATTCATTTCCTTCCCCAAACTATCAGTGAGAGAATCATCTCCTAAAACTATTGGTGGACCTTTTGACATGTCAAGAGAGGAGAATGTCTCTTTTATAGAGACCATATGTCTCTAAGCTCTAGAGTCTATGATGAAGCTAGGTGATCTTGATGTGCTAGCAACCAAGGCATGCACTCTCTCTCTGTCCTCTGAATTTGATCCTCCTTCCCTCTTCTCTGAGAAATCATGAAGGGAGATATTATTCTTCTCCAGGATTTGGGTCAACATGTCAAGTTGATTCTTCATACAAGAGCTCTCAGGCTGATAGCCCTTACTGCAGTATGTGCACTTGCTCATTTCTCCTTTGTTCTTCTTGGAACCTTGGGGCTCCTCTTGAGACTTGTTCTTGTATCTCTTTTGCTTAGGTGGATTTTTAGATTTTTTCTTTATTTTTGAATTCATATTTGAATCTCCAACAACCAAAGCTTGGTATTTGGAAGGTTTGATGGTGCCCATCATCATCAAATTATCTTGCTCTTGTGTGATGGATTCCATAAACTTTGCAAGCTTAGGCATCTTCTAGGCTTGAGCTGTCAACTTGGTGGCATGGAAGATTGAAACAAAAAATGAATAGATAGGACCAAGCCTAGAGAGTATGCCCAAAACTAGTTTCTCTTCCTTCTTTTCAATCCGACACTGCTTCAACTCCAAAACAAGGGCCTTAAACTTGGAAAAGTAGAGTTGTAATGATTCGAAGATACTAGGACTCAAGGAGATCAGCTCATTATCGATTTGATGTCCTATCATCTCATATGTATTTCCAAAAATCTCTTTTATATTCTCCCATAATTCATTAGGTGATGTCAATCCATCAAGATGCAAGAGGAGGTCTCTTGAAATGCTTAGACACAAAATACCATAGGCCTCACCCGTCATGTTGTGCCATTTAATTTTCTCCACAGCCTTATTCATATCTACCTCAGTTTCAATAGTTACCCTGTATATACCTTTATCTCTCAACAATATCTCCATCTCAGCTTTCCACTCAAAGAAATTGAATGGAGTCAAGATGATCTTCTGAGATTGGTCCATAGCTCAGAAACTGTGCCCTCCAGTCCGCATTATGCGCTCCCATTCAAGATGTTGAACTTGAAATAGAAATAAGGAAGGATATAAATTGATCTACAAATGCTTTGATACCATGTGGAAATTGAACCCAAGAGATAGAACAATTACACTCACAAAATTGTTAATCAATCATGCAAAATTCACACCAAAGGAGACTGAAATTGGAGCATAACACTGATCTGTATTCAATAAGTGTACAATATCCAAACTTGTGAAGTAATAGGATGCTGCAATATATAATTACATGAGAGAATAAAATGCATAAATATTCCATTCGAAATAGTAAAAAAGTAGGATTACTAAATCTAGTCAAATCCCCCATAGGTGCATAAAGTAGTTTTCAAATCTATGAAGATGATCACAAATTTTCTAATTCAAGTAGGAAAGATAAATAGGGATGGAAAGAAAAATCATACATGATTTTATTTGGAGAAAATTAAGGAGGATGATGTGGGAAAAAACAAGTCAACTACACCTAGTCTAGCTTTTCCTTTTGCCTTAAATCAGAATAAAACAAGGCAACTTTCTAGAAAAAGCAAATATGCACTTTGGAGGATCTAGAATAAATTAGATATGCTCAATTGGGTTTCCAAGATGTTTACCATGCACTTCATGACTCATTTTTATAATGTGTTGACTTCTAGGACTTGTAGATGGAAACTAGCATAGAATGGAATCTAGGAAACCAGGTAATAATACAAAAGTAATTAAAATTAATGTCTAAGGTAGGTAACTATTGGTTGAATATTCTAACACCCTCCCTTAATCCTAAATTTATGAGTAAATATCAGAAAAATATAGGGCCTAGCAACAAGGCTTAGTCACCGTTTACATACTGTTTTTCCATACAACTAAGGAGAGACGCAAAAACCCAGTGGGAAAATCCTCCCTTAAACATGGACATGAAAAACAAAATTTTGGAAATCTTGTATTCAATCATGCTTCACAGCATGATTAGCAATCCCCAGCATTGATTTAAGATTTCTGAAGGTCTTCTCACAAAATTTTTTGGTGAAGATGTCTGCTACTTGTTCTGAAGATGCACAGAAGAGTACATCAATGGTGCCATCATGCACAAGCTGTCTGATGTAATGCATATGGATCTCAATGTGCTTGGTTCACTGTCTCTAAATTGGATCATTGCATATTCAAATGGTTATTTTATTATCACAATATATAATAGTTGGAAACTCTTATTTGAAACCACATTCTCCAAGTATCCCCTACAACCACAAACATTGAGTTGTTGCATTTATAACTCCTCTATACTCTTCTTATGTAGATGAGAGTGCTATGGAAGTCTGCTTCTTGCTTGACCAACTAATTGGTCCTTCTACAATCATGTACACATATCCTGATGTAGACTTTCAATTTGTGTTGTCACCTACCCAATCACTATCAGTGAACCCAATGAAATCAAGATCATATTTTTCCTTGTAGAAGATCCCATGAGTTCTTGTTCCTTGAACAAAGTTTAGGATACTTTTGGCTGCTCTCCAGTGGATCTCATGAGGCTGATCCATGTATCTCAAAGCCACACTAACTGCATAATATATATCAGGTCGAGTGTGTGTAAGATAAAGCAAACACCCAATCAACTGCCTATACAGTGTATTATTTACCATAGGAGAAGAACCTGCTTCTTCAAGCTTAACTCCTAAAAGAAAGTGAGTCTTGCTCGGCTTGAAATATTTCATGTTGAACTTTTTCAGAAAATACATAGCATACTTGGACTGATGTACTTTGATTCCATGTTGGGATTGAGGAATTTTGAGACCCAAGAATTAGCTCAACAATTCTAAATCTATCATAGAAAATGCATGGTTCATTGCATCCTTCAAGGAGGCAATCTCTTTCTTTGAACTTCCTGTAATCCAAATTTCATCCACATACAAGAAAATAATCATCAAAGAACCATAAATCAGCTTCAAATATACATTAGGATCATACTTGCATTGAACAAAACTCAGTGATAGCAAAAATCCATCAATCTTGGCATACCAAGCCCTGGGGGCTTGCTTGAGCCCATACAATGATTTATTTAACTTGCACACTAAATATGGATTATAAAAAAACCCTTAATGTGGCTGCATGTAAATATCTTCAATGATATCTCCATTTAGGAAAGTGCACTTCACATCCATGTGATGTACCTCCCACTGCTTCGAAGCTCTAATGGCTAAAGCTAGCCTTATGGAGTCCATCTTTTCCACTAGTGCAAATGTTTCATTGTAGGAAATACCATGTAATTGTGATTAGCCATTGGCTACTAATATTGCCTTATATTTCAAAGGTGAACCATCATCAGCAAACTTAGTCTTGAAAACTCACTTACATTGAACTAGCTTCCTCCCTGGGGGAAGATCAAGCAGTTCCCAAGTGTTGTTCTTCTGGAGCGAGCTGAATTCTTATTTCATGGATGTTTTCCATATTGGATCATCTGGTGCATCTTCATATGTCTGTGGATCTTATTCAACCATCAAATAGAACTTCTCAGAAAATAGAGGATCTTTCACACAAAGGGCACTCTCAAATTGAGATCTAGTCCTCCTAGTGTCACTAGGATTTCCAGCTAGTTCCCAAGCTGCATGAATGGTATTTGCTTCCCATTTTAGTCTTATAGGACTATTAGGATATGCAATAAAATAATCATTATCAGAGATATTAGAATCATAAAAATCACTAGTCTCTCCACTTAGAATCAATGGATCCAGTGGTGAAGAAGACTCTCAACCTTCAACTGCTACTAAAGGCTCTTCTTGGAGTTGAGCACTTCTTTCAATGAAAGATTTGTTAGTGCTCAAGTTGATCAGATTTTAACCTTTTGAATCTTCAAAATACCCAACAAATAGGCTCTCTTGACTTTGGGGCTGCAAATCCTTCCTCTTTTCAGTTGGAATTCTAGCCCAAGCCTTTGAGCCAAAAATCCTGAAATGGGTCACATCTTGTTTGTGCCCACTCCAAGCTTCGATAGGAGTCATACCATAAACTTGTTTATGAGGCACCCTATTTTGAATTTAGGATGCACAGTTTATAGCCTCAGCCCAAAAATTTGGTGGCAAATTCTTAGCCTCCATCATGCAGGTTGCAATCTACTTCAGTGATATGTTCTTTCTCTCAGCAAGACCATTTTGCTGTGGTGTGTAAGGGATTGAATGCTGCATCTGAATACCTACATATTTATAATATTGAATGAACTCACACTTGAAATACTCACCACCATTGTCATATCTGAGGGTCTTGAGTTTCCTCCCAGGCTGCTTTTCAACCAAGGCTCTAAATACTTTGAAGAGGTCAAAAAAATCAGACTTATGCTTTAGGAGGTAAACCCAACAATACCTGGAAAAGTCATATATGAAATTCAGTGCATATTTTTCTTGAATCATGGAAATATTAGGAAATGGACCAGTAATGTCACTATGGATCAGCTCAAGAGGGGTAGAGGTTCTCTCATTACTATCTTTCTCATACTTATGCTCCGGGCGTTTTCCTGGGATACAACCTTGACAGACTCCCTTAGAAAACTTGATCTCTGGTAACCCTATGACCACATATTTTTCAATCAAATAAAAAATATACTTGTAGTTAAGATGGCCAAATATTTTATGCCAAAGCTTGCTTGCTTCATTAGCATGAATCAGAAGAGCAGAGGAGTTTGATTAGGGTAGAAAATGGGAAAACTTGTATACCTTCGAATTGTGATCTACAACACCTTTTGCTATGACTTTGCCATTCAAAATTTTAGTGATTTCAACATTATTAGGGGAGAATATGACCTTCTTTGGAGAACCAATATGATTCATCTAATACACTGACAAGAGATTAAAGGCAAGACCTAGAACATACAACACATTATTGAACTTACCATGGTCAAGATCAATTCTTCCCTTCCCCAAACTGTCAGTGAGAGAGTCATCTCCCAAAACTATTGGTGGAGCTTTTGACATGTCAAGAGAGCAGAATGTCTCTTTTGTCGAGACCATATGTCTAGAAGCTCCAGAGTCTATGATGAAGCTAGGTGAGCTTGATGTGCTAGCAACCAAGTCATGCACTCTCTCTCTGTCGTATGAATTTGATCCTCCTTCCCTCTTCTTTGAGAAATCAGGAAGGGAGATGTTATTATTCTCTAGGATTTGGGTCAACATGTCAATTTGCTTCTTCATACAAGAGCTCGTAGGATGATAGCCCTTACTGTAGTATGTGCACTTGCTCATTTCTCCTTTGTTCTTCTTCTTCTGGGAATTATTCTTGGAACCTTGGGACTCCTATTGAGACTTGTTCTTATCTCTCTTTCACTTAGGTGGATTTTTAGCTTTTTTCTTGCTTTATGAATCCACCTTTGAATCTCCAACAAAAAAAGCTTGGTATTTGGAAGGTTTGATGGTGCCCATCATCAACAACTTATCTTGCTCTTGTGTGAGGGATTCCTTGAACTCTCCAAGCTTAGGAATCTTCTAGGTTCAAGCTATAAAATTGGTGGCATGGAAGGTAAAAAAAAACAATGAATAGTTAGGACCAAGCTTAGAGAGTATGGACAAAACTAGTTGCTCTTCCTTCATTTTGATCCCACGCTGTTTCAACTGCAAAACAAGGGCCTTAAACTTGGAAAAGAAGAGTTGTAATGATTTGAAGCTACTGGGACTCAAGGAGATTAGCTCATTCTTGATTTGATGTCCTCTCATCTCATTTGTCTTTCCAAAATATATTCTAGCTTCTCCCATACTTCATTAGGTGATGTCAATCCATCTAGATGGAAGAGGAGGTCTCTTGAAATGATAAGACACAAAAGACCATAGGCCTCATCCCTCCTGTTGTGCCATTTAATTTTCTCTTCAGCTGCATTTTTCTCTACCTTGGTTTCCATATTTATCCTGTAGAGACCTTTCCCTCTCAACAATATCTCCATCTCAGCTTTCCACTCAAAGAAATTGAATGGAGTCGAGATGATCTTTTGAGATTGGTCCATAGCTTAGAAATTGTGCCCTCTAGTCAGCAGAAGGCGCTCCCAGTCAAGATGTCAAACCTGAAACATAAATAAGGAAGGATATAAATCAATCTACAAAGGATCTAATACCATGTGGAAATTTAACCCAATAGATAGAACAATTACACTCACAAAATTGCTAATCAATCATACAAAATTCACATCAAAGGAGACTGAAATTGGAGCATAACACTGATTTGTCTTCAATAAGTGTACAATATCAAAAATTATGAAGTAATAGGCTACTGAAATATATAATTACATGAGAGAATCAAATGCATAAATATGTCATTCGAATTAGTCAAAAAGTAGGCTTACTAAATCTAGTCAAATCCCCCATTGGTGCATAAAGCAGTTTCCAAATCTATGAATATGCTCATGAATTTGATAAGTCAAGTGGGAAAGATAAAGAGGGATGGAAATACAAATCATACATGCTTTTATTTGGAGAAAAGGAAGGAGAATGATGTGGGAAAAAAAAGGTCAACTACACCTATTCTAGATTTTCCTTTTGCCTTAAATCAGAATAAAACAAGGCAGCTTTTCAAAAAAAGCAGATATGCGCTTTGGAGGATCTAGAATAAAGAAAACATGCTAAATTGGGTTTCCATGATGTTTCCCAAGCTCTCCATGACTCATTTTTAGCATGTGTTGACTTCTAGGACTTGTAGAAGGAAACTAGCATAGAATGGAATCTAGGAAACTAGGTAATAAGACAAAAATAATTAAAATTAATGTCTAAGGTAGGTAACTATGGATTGATTATTCTAACAAGTGTTTCTAGAAATATGGGAGGAGAAGAGTCAATTTATTCGGGACTCATTTAGGAAAAATCCAAATATTTATTTTTTATGCACATTTTCGGATGTACATGGGTCACAGTGGAGAAAGTTGCATGTACATACAACTTTTAAGATAAAATATGTGTATGGTAATAAACAGGTGTTTGTTAAGGGATTTCTTGGATCATCAAGGTATATTTTGAGCAAAGGTGGTCCAAAAAATCCATAGACGTACATGGAAGGCCATAAAAGTGTGATCTACCAAGTGTGGTAAAATCAACTATAACAGATTCCCCGTAATGTGTGAGGTCAGAGGGGTAACATGATTGCCGAAATACATTATATCCATTAGAGAAGTGGAGTAATGAAGACCTAGGTGGAAGAACCATCCACTCATCAGTACAATACAATGATAAATCTCAGCATGTGACTGCAAATATAAAGTGCAGCAATCTCGAATACATAAGAGTATAATAGGCATGAATAGGCATAATAGACATATGTCACATGTGGTCATCACCACGTACAATATATAGTGAACAAGATATCCATAATGGATGAATATATCTTATAATACAATGGAATCTAGGAATGAGAGCTGAAATATCATTAATACTATCATGATCAAGGATGTAGAATATGTGGAATGCCACCAAGCTCAGAGGTATTCTATGCAACCCTCTACTAGTACATGTCACATCACATGAATAAAGGTGTGAGGTCAAACATTATGGTCTATTGTGTGATTACCGGTCATTGATGTATGTCATTAACAGACGCTATATATTCCACTGATAATGAGAATGGGATTTAAGGTACAGAGTGTGAAGAAACAAGTGTGAATAGATGTGTTGAGGTCGAACACTTGAAAGAATCCATTGACCATGGGACATTGATGTGTTCCCAAAAATATCAATGGTGAGAGGACATTCCATTAATGATTGCAAGTATCAAGGTACTCAATGGTCTCTATACTCCTATGTCGGAATAGATGATCTAAATTCAATGGAATGGAATCCACTGGAAGGAGGGAATTAAGGAATCCCCCATCAACCAACATGGGGTACTCAACAAGGCTAGATAATTTGGAAGAACTCGAATGAATAAGGTGTGCATGAACTAGTAACTGTATTGAGAATGGATGACATGAAAATACAAGATACCTGAGGAATGGATGACTCAAGATAAAACTTCCTTCGAACAAGAGCATAAGGAAGATGGTGACTAACATGAAAAATAGACTTGACATGCAAACTCGGACAACTCTGTGACATGAGAGGCATTGATAGATGATCCATAGGGACCGGAAGAATAACCAGTTGGTGAAAAAAGCTAAAATAATGAATATAGCTTCCAAATTCATACTAGTAACCAAACCGATGGATGGAATATACAGTGCTCTGTTCAAAGGCGATATGACTTGAGAGATGCAAAAAGTAATATTATTTCACATTTCGTTTTTTATGTTTTTTAATTTTTTCGGTCTTTTTCAGATTAGGAAGCTTGAAAAAAAATAAAAGTTGTTATAGTACATAGCTAGGAGGAGACGAGTGTCACATGAAAGAAAACTAGTTCCAAGCAGTGGAACATACCTATGCTAAATGAAAGTGTTAGCACTTGGTAAGCACCAGTTCTAAATTTTGATGATATTTTTGCAGAGATGTTAGCACCATTCTGGGCTAAACAGTTGGCAGGGGAGTAGGCCAATCAAAGGAGGAATAAGATCCAAAAATTCCTTATCATAGGACCATGAAGGACATCATAAGGCTCTATAGGTTATGCAGTGGTAAAAAATGGACAGTGCATATTACTCACTAGTGAAAATCAATGGTTGCGAAGGATTTCATTGAGTAAAGTTTGTGCAGAGAGATAACATGCGGGGGATCGCGAAATGGGTTACACCCTTCAAGTTTCAACGGTCGCGATCTAAAGGTGTCAAATATCTATGTTCTAAAAGATTTCGCAGTGAGAACTCACACAGAGGATAAGCCAAGATGAGGTTACAAAATCTCATAGGGTCCTCATGATTGAACGACCACGATCTTAGGCGGGCTAGATCCATGGACGAGATGTGTTTTCACATCCTAAACTTGTGTGGGGTGTATCAGGTGGAAGCGATGCAAAATGTTGCTAGACCCTACATCATTGGGTGACAGAGATATAGTGAGGATTCGATCAATGACTAAAACTGGATTTCAAGATGGCCACTAAAATGAAAGATAAGACACGATGGAGATGAAAAATCCTGTAAGGCCCCACACCTTAGACAACACATATGACAGTGAAGTTTTGATCTACGAATCTATTGAGGCTTGGAAATTCACAGGCAACAACAGCAAGGGATTCTCCCCAGTCCACGTTCCCAACTAGCCCGTGACTATTTGGTATAGGGAATCTGTCTGGTTTGCGGTCTAGCTACCGTAGGTCAAGTAACACAAAACAAAGGGTTTACCGGTTGCAGGCCAGTACACCGTGTATATTTTTGTATTTTTGGCTTAAATTATGATGTGCACGTGCCTAATTAATAATGCAGGGTGATAAGGATGGAAGGAGTAGTCACAATGTGATGTGCATGTTCTTACCTCTCATCTTAGAACTCCCAAGCATCTAAATCACATATGCAGCAATGAAGTAAAACTAACTATCTATCTATCCCCAGGGAGCCATAATGTGACTTATTTTTGAGTAATTTATATTGTGCATGCATTATAAAGAGAAATTACAGATAGCTGATGTTCCTTCCCACAACACATGAACGGTTAAAGATATTTAGACAATCAGAGAGCCAATTGTTTCTGAACAACATTCATTACTCATGGTGGTAATTTCACAGAATAAACCACAAATCATTTAAACAAGAACATAGGCTCTAAGAGTTAGAACGATCTCACAATTAATGGAAAAAAACTGGAAAAATGAAATACTTCATCTTTCACCAATCCATAGCATAGCATTTGAATGTCCCACCAAAATTTCTCCGACAGGAAAACAATAATTCTTTATTGCAAAAAAAAGTAGTTCTTCTTGCAACATTTCTTTACATGTCTCACTGGGAAAAAGCCCTTTGTTCTTCTAAGCCTTCTATATTTATACAGAAAGTCAAAAGAGTGTTGGGCTGCCCACAAATAACCCTTGGGATTCCCAACTCTTTGCCTCCCAATATATCACTTACATCGAGTGTTTACAAAATTGTTACATATTACAAAAGTGAATGATCATTCACGAGGAGGGCCCTACTTGAGTATTCAGAAATTTCTTCCATGCCAAAGACTTAGAGGCGATGCCTTCAAATGCACAAGGTTCCAAGAAATGAATGTTTATCTTGAACTTCACAGCTTGGTTCTTTATGGCCTCAATTTTGGCCGCACTCAACCGAAGCTGATCCTCCAATAGTTGCACACTGATGGTGGAATGATCCACTTCACTCCTTAAGATCTGGTCGTCAAGGGCTTTAATGTGCTGTATTTTAGCTTCTTCCTCTTGATACCTCTTTTGCAAAATCTCCACAAATGAGTTGTGTTCTGGAAAAACATCTAGCCTCTACTCAGCTTCTACTTGGCACCGGTTATAGGTAATCAGGAGCCTTCTGAAGAATTCTGTGCATTCTCCTTTAGTCTTTCTCACAACCTTTTTGAATTCCTTGGCTGTGTTTATAGCAAACTCTAATAAGTCGTAATCCTGCTGAAGGGCCTGTCAATCTTTTGAGGGCAGCTCTATAGGAGTTTCTTCAATATTTTCCAACATTACCATTCTTGCTGTCAGGACTTCCAAGACGTCCTGAGATCTATCAACAAAATAAGAGGAAGTCTACAGAATTTCCTCTAATCGGTCGTCTATTTGCAAAACTTTGCATCTCTCTTCTTCTATGGCATTCTACAACTGAAGCATATTGGCCTTTTGTGCCAACACATGTTCCTTGAAAGGTTGGAGGTTAACCTGCTGCTCTTTTGCTTCCTCTAAAGAGGTTGTTAGAGAAGAGATCTTCTCTTGAAGTTTCATCTCTTGTTCTTGAGCTTGCTTCTCATTTGCCTCCAAGGTGGTTTTTTGCAACTCTAAGTCTTCTATCCTTCCCAGCAGCTATTCCTTCTCCACCCTTAGCTCTTGATACTCTTGCTACACTCTCTCCAGACACTCTTTTGTAGTTTGCATAGACCTCCTTTCTACTTGGAGAACCTTTAGTTCATCCTTTGAAGACCTCATCTCTTTTTGCATGTCCTCATATTTTCTCTTCAGCTTGCTGTTTTCTTCTCTCTCCTTTCTTAATGTGTCTTTCAGCTGAGAAGAAGACTTCTTGGATTGCTCTATATCTGTCATTATTTTGTCTACATTATCCTCCGAAGCATGGATCAATGCAGCTCCTACTCTAATGGTGAATTTGAGATCTTGGTCTATCCCATATACAATGGTTGTATCCGTTATCATCTTCCCGAACAGACCTCCTGTTTCAACCTTCTTTTCAGTTTTCTTCACTATCCTCTTTCTTTCCTTGTCATAGAAGACAGTATTAAAATCTGGGATTTCTTCCCCTATCTTCTGTTCAAAAGGGATCAGTTTAAGTGTGGGGACCATAGACTATCCAGGTGTGCTGACAGCAGGTACTTCTGGGTCCTAAACCTCAGGGTTCTCCACGTCCTGGGTCTGAGTGTCAGCTATGTCAGAGGCTGACTGTTCTGTCGCTGTCTAGGTCAGCTTCATCCTATCCGCTTCCTATTTCTGAAGCTCTTCATCAAGCTTCCTTTTCCTTTCTTCTTCTTCATTTCTCGCATCTTTTTCATCCTTTTTAGCTGCTTCTTGGGCAGCTCTTCTTTTCTCTTCCTCTTCTCCCTGCAACCACCCAGCAGCATCTTGGGCCAACCTTTGGTATTCCTCATTTCTTTTCCTGGCTTCTTCATCATCTTTTGCTTGTTCATCTTGCCCCTTCCCACCTTTGGTGGTGATCTTCTTTTTGAACCTTTTACTCAAGGCTATTATATTCAATGCACTGTGGAAGACAGACTCTTCTCTGTCCCAATGATGAGTGTATTTGAAATGAACATTTGCCTCTTTGCAGTGTTCAGCTTCTTTGTTGCGGGAGTCATTTCTATGGAAGGGAATCTCACCAAAATGAAACCTTTCCAGCTCTTCTACAAACTCATCTGATTTCTTCACTCTGGTAAACTTATAAATTCCTAACTTGAAAGGCAAAGGGGGATAGGTAGCCTTCTTATGTTCAAACAAAAAGCTTCCTATGCCAACCAGGAAGACTTGCCTAACCGCCTCTTTATTAATGATGTAGTCTATGGCATATTTGGGTAGTAGGGAGGGTGCTCTGGAGCCTCCAAACATTCTGAAATAGAGGCCATCCTCAGTCAGGTAATAATCTGCATATTCTTCAATTACTTGCAATGCCTCTTCTGACATCCAGTCACATTCCTTCAGAAATATGCGAGCATACAATGGCATGATGAAATGTTCACATACCTCCCGGTAATCACTGTGGTACTTATGCACCCACAGTGGCTTGTATGCAGAATAAATAGGCATTCTCTCCCTGTCCCAGATGCATCTTAGGCCGGGGAAAGGTTCATTGCACAGTATACAATCAACGAGTATGGAACTCATGTAAAATTCTGACCTCTTTTGGGACACTCCTCCCAAATCTAAGGCCATATAGGCTGAAATACTGTTTGATACTATGTTGGCCCAGTTGAAAATGGTCCCCTGGGTTGCAACATAAAAAATAATTGGCATCCACTCCAATTTGAAGCTCTTGCCATGAGCTCTCCCAAAAATCCTGTTAAGAATTAAGGCGATGAACCTGTATGGGGCCCTTAAGCTTGCTGTGTCATACTCTCCCGTAGGCCTGGTTGTGAAATGTCTTCAAGGAAACAACATTATTTTGAGGGTCTCAACAAGGTCCATTCTGATTTTTTTCAACCAATTGTCAGACAAAAATATTTGTGGTTCTTGAAGGTGGTAGGCTAGGGCTACATATCCTGGGCTATAGTTAGCATAGCCTTGTTTTTCAACATTCTCCAGGATCATAGTGGTTACATTTGCCCTGGGTAGAATCCAACCAATCACTTCAGAGCATGGGAAGAGCTCTGGTCTTGTGGCAATCTTCATCAATGAAGATCTCTCTATATTGGCGTATATGCCTTCTTCCTCCAGGCCCATATCAGGCACCTCTCGGCGCGTGATCAAGCTGTATATCTCTCCCCACTGGTACTCAGGCTCTACACCAGATATGCACTTGGTGTCCTCATAAATGTATTTTGTTTTGGTGACAACTTCCACATCGGGATCCTCTTCGACCACAGGGGCCTTTTTATTTTGTCGCTTCGACATTTTGAGTTCGTAATCTTCCTGTCATATATGAAATTATAATCATTAGGCCATTTTCGGCTAAGTTGCAAACATTGAGACAATAATGCGCAGTGTTTCACTTCATCTATGTTTAACATGACGAAAATTAGTTAAATGAAGCAAATATGTGCAAGCTAACACTGCTGTCTAATACCAAAATAGTTCTATCAACAAATCTCAAGCGGGGAAACAAAATCTACATTAAAGTGAAGAAACGTTGGGCTCTCTGTGGACGCCATGGTCATCACACTACGTTGGATAATAGGGGAAATTATGCAAGTTTGCAACAGTGTTCCTTTAGGATAAACACTGTTTGTGCAACCTTTATGGTCTGTCTACGCTGTGCGGTGCTATATAACCCCCAACCGGCTCGGGTTCAAAACTGACCGCGAACCGGGTCGCTTGAAACAGTGCGGCTTTGGTTTGAAGGATATGGGCAACACAAAAAGGGGGATGGAAACCAATCTAACATCACAGGGAGGTCATGAACGACCCTTCCCAAATAGCCTATCATCAAATGGGGCAGATTGGTGTGGACAGCGCACCGGCCGTCTGCACCAATCTCCCCAACCACTAAGCGCAGGGTCGAAATACATAATGGCTACGGAGGGAAACTACCCTGTGGGCCAAAAAAAATTCCCCCACTGATAGTTACGATACAAGCCCCCCACTATATATGCATGTAAATAATGAGGTGAAGGGAACACAGCCGTAGAAAAACCCTAACCGTGAACCAAAATCAAAATGCTCAATAGAACGGAACGGGTAAGGAGAACAAGATCCTACCTAGTAGTGATGCATGACCGATGGGAAGATGACTATCAAGCTTCCATGGTTGAGCCTCCTGGAAACATGGGTACAACGACAATGGGGGACCGGGCGAGCTCGAGCGAACGACAGCACACGATAATGACAGTTCATGACAATCAGAAATAACAATAGAATAATAAAACCTGACCCCATATATATATATATATGATCAACCATAGGCGGCGGGGAAATCATACGACATAAATAAAAATATCGAAGGTCGCAAGAATAATTCCTTCCGCAACGCCGGGTGGCAAAACCACTAAGCTAATGGTTAAGACATCCGCATCGAAGCTTCACAAGACTAATCGTCAGAGTGATAGCGGAATCAAGAGTCACAATGGAGGAAACATAAAGGACAAACATTCCGCAATAGGTAAGGTCTTCATCGGAGGAGAAATCAACTAAATGACCGAAAGGCTAGTGCTTTTGGAAGCCACAATGGAGGAAGCCCAAGACTTAAGGAGTGGTGAAAACAACAATGCGAGGTATGAAAAGTCAAAGCGATAATCGGGAGAATTCGTAATCTGCCGTCCGCAACTGCGGAGAACCAAGTAACAAGATGTTCTGACATGAAACCAAAGGTCAGCCAAATAAGACAAATGCATCGGAGAAAAATGTCGAAGCTAAAACTTGTTATTTCTTCGCAACGGCAGGAGCGCAAGAAAATGAACTTCCGATTCAAACACACTAAAAATGCATTCAAAGGAAATGATAAATCTTATACAAATAGTGGATCATTTCAAGCATTAGAAAGGTCTTTCTGAAGAATCATTAGATCAAATCAAATAAGAAAATCAAACCGATATAAGCAAAAGGAGGGTCCTGAATTTTTTTTGAATTTTGGGAAAATGTTGTAGCTGGAACAATTGGCGACTACCTGGTGAACCCCAGATTTCTGACTTAACTCCTCCCCAGTAAAAGACTATCTAGCACAAAATTGAAAACTTCTAGATGTTTGTATTCCTAAGCTAGCCAACCCATACATTTAAATCATTGAGAAGTAGTTCATTCATTGGGAAAAGGTAACATTAGAAATATTTGCAAGTCTAAATAACTCTTTTGAGGCCTAATAAGTGAGATTTATTTTACCCGTCCTTAGGTATTTTCTAGCTTGGACACCACAGGATCGTAACATATAGTAAACAACACTATCCCTTTGTTCCTCATTCCCATGCCAACTGCACTTTTGTGCCATTTGAAATTTAGTTCTTTTGAGTCCTCCATCTGCCTTTCTTTCTAAATTTTATTCAGGCTCCTCTATCCATAGTGTCCTTTTGTGTGAGAGAAGAATTTACTTTTCATCTCACGGATGGAGAGGAACTTTTGGCAATTCGAAATTCATTCTTTTGATTCTTTGCTTTGATATGTATTGTTTCTTTAAGGAGTTTTGACTCTTGATAGCTTTTAGCTTTTTCTGAAATCATGGCATAAGATCATTTATATATGATATATTGTTTACCTTGCTTTCTTTCCATGGGTCCTTCACTAACACTCCCTTGGACATTTTAGATGTGAAATGGATGGAGCTTCGAAATAGTATTCCATACCTCTTAATTCTGAGTTATTTATAGGGGTTAAGTAGGACTTCAATGAATACATGGCCAATTAGGAACACTGCTGCTACTAGAAGACATTCTATGTTTTAAAGCACGGTCTTTTGCTCAAGATTTTAGTTAATTAAGAACCCTGATGTTTCCATTGCAACCAAAATTTTGCCTCTTTACTCAAAACCAAAAGAACCAATAACAAAGCATTAAACCAAAAGAAAAGAGCATCAAAGCAATAGACCAAAAGAGAACAGCATCAAATTATTTATGTACAGAATCGTTAAAACAAAAGAAATGAAAAAGTGCCCACTCCTGAGAATCCTTTAACCTGGTGAGTCAAGGGGTGGGCTAGATTGTAGACATGAGATCCCTAACCATGGTCTAGCTGTACTATTTTTGAAATCAACACCATGTCTACTAGTCTACAGTCATCCTTATCAGCCTAAGGAAGTTGAAGGAGCTCAGGATGAGTGTCAATTCTAGAACTGGCCTTTCCTGAGGTATAATATCTTAGCTTGATCTCCGTTAGATAATTTCCCAGGACAGAAATAGCAGATTCATTACCTTCTCCCAGCTTAGTGACAGTATGCTTCATGTAAGGTTCTCTCAAAATTTTAATCTGATTCGGGGTACCCTTAAGAGGTAACCATAAATGAGACCAGTCTGAAGCAAAATAACCTTTTAACCTGGCAGACCAATCTTGGTTCAGAATAAGTCCATATCCATCTGGTACGTCAGCCACCATAATGTCAATAAATTGACATATCTTGTTATTTGCAGATAAGAGTATGAGAACATTCTTCATTTCTCCCACTACTTTGACACCCATTATATCTAGTTGCACTACTTCCCAGGATGTGGGCCCTAGCTGACCATTAATATTTTTGCAAACTTCAAGTGGCATAACATTTACCGATGACCCAGAATCTACCAAACAATTATGCACATTATGATTCAGCATTTCTAGAGTCAGAAGAAAAGGTAGGGTTTTAGCCTTTTCTTCCCAACTGCCTTCTTATCCCAGCTGATTTTCTGTAGGTATATCTTTTTTAAGCTCCTTAATTTTTTCAATGTTTCCTTCATCAACATCAGCCTATCCTTCCACAGGTTTGACAGCCTCATTGATTGGCTCTGTTTCCTGGTTGACAGTAGTGACTTTAGGTGTTTTATCTTCAACATTCGCATCTGCCTGTCTCTTGACATTCTCTTGCAATTTTTTAATCTTCGAAATTATTGCATTGTCTTTAATTGTTAGGTCCGTATCTTTTGTTGCTGTTGGTGTGTGTTCAGATTTAAGAGTGTTCTCTTCTGTGTTGAAAAGTGAGACACCATCCCATAAGAACATGGTATCATTATCTTGTTTCTCTATGGCCTTGTTATTATTTTCTTCTTTACCACTGTCTTTAGTCAATTTAGAGTCCAGCAGCTAATTCATCACCAATGTCATCAAATTTAACCATTGAGGACAATTCTTTTCAGAATGAGGTTGTTGGTGAAAAGTACAAAAATTATCCCCCCCTACCTCTATTATATTCATTGATGTTGAATTTGGTGGAGGGATTTTCAATTGGTTGTTATCCTCCCTTTTTTGGTGGTAGGGTTTATAAGTTTTCTGAAATTTCCTTTCTTTCTCTAGATCTATTATTCAGTTGGAGATTTTTTGAATCATTTTCAGCATTCCCTCAAAATCATGTGATTGCTCCTCTTTAGGTTTAGACAGCAATAAGGTTCTTCTCCCGGTATTTTTTTCTTTAGGTTGCTCGGGATAATCTTCTATACTTTCCTTTTCAGTCTCTATCCTTTCTGCTTCTTCATAAGTCTCTATCAACGTAGGTCTAGCTTTCATTTTGGCAAACATGGCCAGCTCGTGTCCTAGGGCTGAGGTATAATATCCAATTAGGACCTTGTCTGAGGGTCTGTCAGTTTTAGATAAGTTCTTTAGGTGTGTTGAAAACCTTTGAGTAAAATGATGCACCTTCTCGTCCTTCTATTTTTTTAGCAAACCAAGACCTTTCATTAGTGAGGCATGTGTCTTTTGGGTTGCGTATTTACTTTTGAAAATCCTTTCGAAGGTGTCCCAATCTGGAATAGAGTTTGTAGGAAAACTAAAATACCAGGATGTTGCTGCTCCTTTAATGGTATATGGGAACAATCTACAGACCACATCTTCGTACTCCCTAGCCCTTAACCCTTCTACTGCTAAATAGAAACTTTACAAGTGGTCATCTATGGCAATCCTTTCCTCGGGATCAAACTTAGGCATCAACTTTTCAAAATCTAGAGGTAGGTTATGCAAAGGAGGTGTTAGGCTCAAAGGTGATCTAGCTCTCCAAGCCGATAGTGGGTTGGGCTGATTCACATTAATACCAGCCATGAGCAAGGTGAATGAACATGACTCTTAGTAAGAAACATCGTAAGATGAAACTGGGATTACTTGCTTCAAAGGTAGAACCAAAACCTGTAGGTACTTGGGTTAGGTCAAAAGCTTCCAAATATCTGTTGGAGGGGTAATCTTGGGAAAATAGGTTTCCACGGCCAGCCATGCACTGGCGGCCCTCCTTCTAGCGCCAGAAACTATTGAGGCCTAGAAATTCACAGGCAACAACAGCAAGGGATTCTCCCTAGTCCGCGTTCCAAACTAGCCCGTGACTGTTTGGTATAGGGAATCCGTCTGGTTTGTGGTCCGGCTACCGTAGGTTAAGTAACACAAAAAAAAGGGTTTACTGGTTGCGGCCCAGTCCACCGTGTATATTTTTGTATTTTTGACTTAAAGTATGATGTGCACATGCCTAATTAATAATGTAGGGTGATAAGGATGCAAGGAGTAGTCACAACGTGATGTGCAGGTTCTTACCTCTTGTCTTAGAACTCCCAACCATCTAAATCACATATGCAGCAATGAAGTAAAACTAACTATCTATCTATCCCTGGGGAGCCATAATGTGACTTATTTTTTAGTAATGTATATTGTGCATGCATTATAAAGAGAAATTATAGATAGCTGATGTTCCTTCCCACAACACATGAATAGTTAAAGATATTTAGATAATCAGATAGCCAATTGGTTCTGAACAGCATTCATTACTCATGGTGGTAATTTCACAGAATAAACTAGAAATCATTTAAACAAGAACATAGGCTCTAAGAGTTAGAATGATCTCACAGTTAATGGACAAAAACTGGAAAAACAAAATAGTTCATCTTTCACCAATCCATAGCATAGCATTTGAATGTCCCACCAAACTTTCTCCTATAGGCAAACAATAATTATTTATTGCAAAAAAAAGTAGTTCTTCTTACAACATCTCTTTACATGTCTCACTGGGAAAAAGCCCTTTGTTCTTCTAAGTCTTCTATATTTATACAAAAATTCAAAAGACTATTGGGCTGCCCACAAATAACCCTTGGGCTTCCCTACTCTTCGCCTCCCAATATCTCACTTACATCGAGTGTTTACAAAATTGTTACATATTACCAGCTTAGATCCAGCTTTACCCGGCTCTATCATGCGCCGAGAGGGATCAAATATTTCGAGGTGCAAACCCTTTTTTGGAGTGCAATTGTTGAAGTAGGGTTTGCACCTCGAAATATTTGATCCCTCTCGGCGCATGATAGAGCTGGGTAAAGCTGGATCTAAGCTGGTTCCAGTCATGGGCGGCGACATTAATGTTTTGAATCTTATGCTGCATTGGTCGCACACTCTTTCTTTTCTTTTATTTTTTGCCTTTTTTTCTTAATGAAAAATTTACATAATTTTTTTATGGACTCCATTCATCTATGTACCTATGATGATTATCTCGATATTTCCCGAAACTACCTAAATATATCTTAATGCAAATTTTACATAATTTTTTACTACGTAACATAATTTTTCACTACATACGGACTCCATCCATCTATGTATCTATGATGATTATGGCGATATTTTCCAGAAACTCCCTGAATATACAAACCGATAAGCACCCTTATCATGAAGAACATATCAAATTAGAATATCAAATTGTTCAAAAACTATCTGAAAAATTATGTTGTTGTCTCCGTTTTGTTTATTTTAAATAGAGACCGACTACTACACATGAGCGCACAAAGGCATAATCATTTCATTAATTAATAATAGTGGAATCCATAGCCAGTAATGCTAAGAAATTTTGAATTTCCTATCAAATCAAATATCGTGTATAGTCTATTATACATATTGGCCTTAATAAATTAATCTTGGAGCAGCCTCGTTCTCCACGATATGTTCTATGGCTCTACACTGTGACATTATCTTCTACACAATTATTTCATAGCTATTAGAAGGTAGAAATCATCTCTTACTCAAAATTGCTAATAACCTTTTATATGATGTCCACAATCCCTGATCCCAAAACCCCAATCCTCAACCATTTTCCAATTCCAATTAAGGATAAAAAATTGTGCCATTGGCAAATTGGGAAATATGCAAATGTCCTTTCTTAATAAAGTTCTCCATTGAGGACCCCATTTCATCTGCTCATGAGAGTGTTCCTCCATGTGAATGGTGAATCCATATCTTAGCTATATGAGAGTGTTCCTCCATGTCAATGGTAAATCCCCATCTCAGCTATATTTATCGCCCTTACCTACCATTCTTCTTTTGTCCTAACTAAAGAAAGACCTTCACAGATTAGCATCCCAATGAAAGAACCCGTAATTCATGGATTGGATTTAAATATGAATCGTCTTAGGAAATGTCTGCATAATACGTGAAAAAAGGAATCCTCTTTCAATCCTGCATTTGAATATTGCAGAGATATTAAGTGATGTTCAATGGCAATTCTTACACCATGGCGTGATACTTTATGATACCAACTCCACCTACAGATTTAGCTAAGCTTAGCTAGTTTTTCCTGCTGCAATAGCACATCACCTTTTCAAATGGCCAATCCAGTACTGTTTGTCCACCTCTGTCTAAGCCCAACTCTTATTTAATAGATTCCCTATTGACATTTACAGTACCATTAATAGGGGATTTTGATGATTTATGAGTATGAATATAATTAGGATCATCTTGTAATATGCTGGAATTTAATTTTGTTTTCTGGAGGTAGCCATTGCAGCAATTTTGGGCATGAAATTTAGAGGATCCGGGGAAGGAAATCTATCCAAGGGATTCATTGTAGTTGTAGTCGTTCTCATCTTCCTTTACATTGTATAATTTTCTAAGCTACTCTCCCCCTAAGTTCATGAATTAGAAACTTATATATATTACATGGTCGCTTCCCTTCATCTTGCAGTAGCACGCACACCGTTTATCTTGTTTAATAAATTTTAGCGTTGAGATAAATGCTAATCATCGAGTGCAGCATTCACATTTTGAATTGAAGAATAGTTTGATGGTTGGATGTTTCCATTTATTAGCTTTTCCTTGAAACCAAAATTGTGCCAATTGAGGAATGGGGTAGGGTGAATTTAAATGGCCTGTACGTTCAGGCCATCGGAGGGCAGAGAGGCGAAGTCAACGGTTGAATTCGCCTCTCTGCCCTCCAATGGCCTGAACGTACAGGCCGTATGGAGCATTGGTTTTCAAAACATTTGTAGAAGAAGAAAATGCGGTCATTTATGGTTTCATTCAGTTAATTCAGGCATATTCATGACATACCTTAATCAAGAAAAATATTGAACATCGTCTAACCGTTTTTCCACTTAATGTGTGAGTGATCATTTTATTCATAGATAGGGCGATGAAGAACGATCTCTTACATTGTTTTTACCGTTTTTTCTTGATAAACCTAAATACTTTCTTGCTAGATCTACAAATTTTATCGTCAGATTACTGCGGATATCTGTATGGATTTGATTACTTTTTAGAATAATATGCAACTTCCAGGAAGAAAACATGGGTTTTATCTCTAGAAAATGTTATGGATGGTATTTGT
>LPNX011129156.1:718605-742846 GCA_001517045.1 Pseudotsuga menziesii | reverse complement strand
TGACTGTTTTAACAGCTGTTTCAATTTCATATTGGAATAATAGAGAGATTTGGTGACCTTATGAATGAAATAGAAAATGGATGTTTATAAGAACTACAACAAACTGACATATGAAAATTATAATGAACAGGCTTGGACGTTGAAATGAGTATGAGCAGATTTGAATTACATGAAAATTGAGCGTTTTACCTAGGTGACAGTTTCAATTGGATAATTATTTTGTGACACCGTGTCATTTGGTCAGCAATCCTTAGGTATCTATCAACAAACAACATAGTGAAAAAAGAATTTACATGGAGGTATTTGCAGCAATGGTTTACATGCATATGTCTGGCAATGCGTAGTATAATGGCCTCAATGTGAAGATTTTATCCATAGTTGGAACACTGCCAATATCTAAATCCTGGGACCTGCAGTAAGAGAATGATGCCGCCAAGCTAAGTTAAGTTTGTTAAATATTACAGAGACACCCTAAGTTGCAACATCATGGAAATTTCGTAAGCCTAAGCCAATTGTCACTCAACATAATACCAATTTTTCTGGGAACAAACACAACTATTCAGAACCCCAGTATTCCCCTGACAAACCTAAAATCGGATTGCTTTAAGGGTGCCAGTAGGAAAGAGCCTACTAACTCGCTATTTGAATTACCCTACGTTTCATATCGTGAATATATAAAAACTTAAGATCCTACCCTCCTCCATAGAAGATAAGATAATGTGTTAAGTGTTATGAGAAAAATGATGTACATGTTTGAAGAAGTTGTCTGCAATATTATTTTAGTTTTTACTAATTTGATTTTAATATATATGTTTGATTCTTTAAGAATTCAAACATATACCTATGCATTGATAAAATACTACTCTATTTATGTTAAAAAAATAACCTTTTCCCAAAATATTCACTGTACTCGTATCCAAATCCAAATAGAGAGTCCAAGACTACACCACACCTTTTTAAAAATAAGAAATCCAGTGTGTCTTAACACCATGACGACGGATAGTTATACCATATTTCATTGGCTTAATGAAAGGATAAGGTTTCTTTTCCATGTTGGCACATTCAACCGATTAAGAAACTCTAGGAACCGCAAGCATTTTAAATTTTGTATGTTTTTTCCTTTTACTTTTTGCCATATTCTTGTTGCAGAGTGACATCTGGTTAAGCTACCAATACCCCGTGAACAGAGCTTATGGTTACTTTGAAATAAATGGGCTCCAAATAATAGATTGCCCAATAATAGTTAAAATTATTCGACGGGCCTGGACCTGATAAAAGAGGCCAGGCACTGTCTATACAGGACATGACAAAAGCGAATACAATTTCAAAGTCACATCTACATGGACCTAGTCTACTTCCCTCGACAAACCCTAGAATATATATTCTTTAACTGCATCACTCGGTACTTATTTCAATTTGTCAGGATAAAAGGAAATCCAGAGAGAAACAATTCTATGATCCATGGAGCTGCAAGGAGCTTTAAATATTCTAAATGAAATTATTATCTGTAGGGTTAAGAAATGGTGCATTCCGTGGTAGGGAAAATGTGGGATTGCAGTTTATTGATTTCATGTTTACAGGGATTCAGAGCTTCGCTTCTCAGTCCGAAAAGCCTTAGTAACGCTAGTCTGCTAAAGACCGTATTTCTTCTGCCAAGGAAGCAATGGCCGTGCATTGCTGTGTATATATATTAAGCCTAGTTTAATCTTTAAGTCGACATTGTGCGAGCTTCAAATATATATTTATTATGAGCCGACATTGTGGGAGCTTTAAATATATATTTATCATGAGCTGACATTGTGACACATGTCACTTCCACGTTGAGCACGAAATTACACTTCTACCTCATACCGGGCTGTAGAATACGCCTCTCAGTGCAACAAAAGTGAATGATCATTCACGAGGAGGGCCCCACTTGAGTATTCATAAATTTCTTCCACACCAAAGCCTCAGAGGCGATGCCTTCAAACGCACAAGGTTCCAAGAAATGAATGTTTATCTCGAACTTCACAGCCTGGTTCTTTATGGCCTCAATTCTAGCCGCACTCAAACAAAGATGATCCTCCAATAGCTGCACACTGATGGCAGAATGATCCACTTCACTCCTTAAGATATGGTCATCAAGGGATTTAATGTGCTGTATTTTAGCTTCTTCCTCTTGATACCTCTTCTGCAAAATATCCACAAATGAGTTGTGGTCTAGAAAAACATCTAGCCTCTGCTCAGCTTCTACTTGGCACCGGTTATAGGTAATCAGGAGCCTTCTGAAGAATTCTGTGCATGCTCCTTTAGTCTTTCTCACAGCCTTTTTGAATTCCTCGGCTATGTTTATAGCAAACTCTAATAAGTCGTAATCCTGCTGAAGGGCCTGTCGATCTTTTGAGGGCAGCTCTACAGGAGTTTCTTCATTATTTTCCAACCTTGCCATTCTTGCTATCAGGACTTCCAAGACGTCCTAAGATATATCAACAAAATAAGAGGAAGTCTCCATAATTTCCTCTAATCCGCCATCTATTTGCAAAATTTTGCATCTCTCTTCTTCTATGGCATTCTGCAGCTGAAGCATCTTGGCCTTTTATGCCAGCACATGTTCCTTGAAAGGTTGGAGGTTAACCTACTGCTCTTTTGCTTCCTCTAAAGCGGTTGTTAGAGAAGAGATATTCTCTTGAAGTTTCATCTCTTGTTCTTGAGCTTGCTTCTCATTTACCTCCAAGGTGGTTTTTTGCAACTCTAAGTCTTCTATCCTTCCCAGCAGCTGTTCCTTCTCCACCCTTAGCTCTTGATACTCTTGCTACACTCTCTCCAGACACTCTTGTGTAGTTTCCATAGACCTCCTTTCTGCTTGGAGAACCTGCAGTTCATCCTTTGAAGACCTCATCTCTTTTTGCATGTCCTCATATTTTCTCTTCAGCTTACTGTTTTCTTCTCTATCCTTTCTTAATGTGTCTTTCAGCTGAGCAGAAGACTTCTTGGATTGCTCTAGATCTGTCATTATTTTGTCTACATTATCCTCCGAAGCATGGATCAATGCAGCTCCTGCTCTAATGGTGAATCTGGGATCTCGGTCTGTCCCATATACAATGGTTGTATCCGTTATCATCTTCCCTGACAGACCTCCTGTTTTGACCCACTTTTCAGTTCTCTTCACTATCCTCTTTCTTTCCTTGTCATAGAAGATAGTATTAAAATCAGGGATTTCTTCCCCTATCTTCTGTTCAAAAGGGATCAGTTTAAGTGTGGGAACCATAGACTATCCAGGTGCGCTGACAATAGGTACTTTTGGGTCCTGAACCTCGGGGTTTTCCATGTCCTAGGTTTGAGTATCAGCTGTGTCAGAGGTTGACTGTTCTGTCACTGTCTGGGTCAGCTTCATCCTATCCACTTCCTGTTTCTAAAGCTCTTCATCAAGCTTCATTTTCCTTTCTTCTTCTTCATTTCTTGCATCTTCTTCTGCCTTTTTAGCTGCTTCTTGGGCAGCTCTTCTTTTCTCTTCCTCTTCTCCCTACAGCCACCCTGCAGCTTCTTGGGCCAACCTTTGGGCTTCCTCATTTCTTTTCCTAGCTTATTCATTGGATTTTGCTTGTTCATCCTGCCCCTTCCCACCTTTGGTGGTGATCTTCTTTTTGAACCTTTTCCTCAAGGCTGTTATTTTCAATGCACTGAGGAAGACAGACTCTTCTCTATCCCAATGATGAGTGTATTCGAAATGAACATTTGCATCTTTGCAGTGTTTAGATACTTTGTTGTAGGAGTCATTTTTATGGAAGGGCATCTCACCAAAATGAAACCTTTCCAGCTCTTCTACAAACTCATCTAATTTCTTCACTCTGGTAAATTTATAACTTCCTAACTTGAAAGGAAAAGGGGGATAGGAAGCCTTCTTATGTTCAAACAAAAAGCTTCCTATGCCATCCAGGAATACTTGCCTAACCGCCTCTTTATGAATGATGTAGTCTATGGCATATTTGGGTAGTAGGGAGGTGCTCTAGAGCCTCCAAACATTCTGAAGTAGAGGCCATCCTCAGTCAAGTAATAATCTGCATATTCTTCAATTACTTGCAATGCCTCTTCTGACATGCAGTCACATTCCTTAAGAAATATGAGAGCATACAATGGCATGATGAAATGTTCACACACCTACTGGTAATGACTGTGGTACTTGTGCACCAACAGTGGCTTGTATGCAGAATAAACAGGCATTCTCTCCCTGTCCCAGATGCATCTTAGGCCGGGGAAAGGTTCATTGCGCAGTATACAATCAACGAGTATGGAACTCATGTAAAATTCTGACCTCTTTTGGGACACTCCTCCCAAATCTGAGGCCATACAGGATGAAAGACTGTTTGATACTATCTTGGCCCAGTTGGAAATGGTCCCCTGGGTTGCAACATATAAAATAATTGGCATCCACTCCAATTTGAAGCTCTTGCCATGAGCTCTCCCAAAAATCATGTTAAGCATTAAGGCGATGAACCTGTATGGGGCCCTTAATCTTACTGTGTCATACTCTCCCATAGGCCTGGTTCTGAAATGTCTTCCAGGAAACAACATTATTTTGAGGGTCTCAACAAGGTCCATTCTGATGTTTTTCAACCAATCATCAGAGAAAAATATTTGTGGTTTAGGCAGGTGGTAGGCCAGGGATACATATCCTGGGTTATAGGTAGCATAGCCTTGTTTGTCAACATTCTCTAAGATCATAGTGGTTACATCTGCCTGGGGCAAAATCCAACCAATCACTTCAGAGCATGGGAAGAGCTCTGGTCTTGTGGCAATCTTCATCAGTGAAGATCTCTCTATATTGGCGTATATGCCTTCTTCCTCCAGGCCCATATCAGGCACCTCTCGGCGTGTGATCAACCTGTATATCTCTCCCCACTGGTACTCGGGCTCTACACCAGATATGCACTTGGTTTCCTCATAAATGTATTTAGTTTTGGTGAAAAATTCCATGTCGGTATCCTCTTCGACCATAGGGGCCTTTTTATTTTGTCGCTTCAACATTTTGAGTTCGGAATCTTCCTGTCATATATGAAATTATAATCATTAGGCCATTTTCGGCTAAGTTGCAAACATTGAGACAATAATGCGTAGTGTTTCACTTCATCTATGTTTAACATGACGGAAATTAGTTAAATGAAGAAAATATGTGCAAGCTAACACTGTTGTCTAATACCAAAATAGTTCTATCAATAAATCTCGAGCGGGGAAACAAAATCTACATTAAAGTGAAGAAACGTTGGGCTCTCCATGGATGCCATGATCATCACACTGCGTTGGATAATAGGGGAACTTATGCAATTTTTCAACAGTTTTCCTTCAAGGTAAACATTGTCTGTGCAACCTTTATGGTCTGTCTACACTGTGCGGTGCTATATAACCCCCAACCGGCTCGGGTTTGAAACCGACCACGAATCGAGTCGCTTGAAACAACGCGGATTTGGTTTGAAGGATATGGGCAACACGAAAAGGGGGGGGGGACCAGTCTAACATCACAGGGTGGCCATGAATGACCCTTCCCAAACATCCTATCATCAAACGGGGCAGATAGATGTGGACAGCGCACCGACTGTCTGCACCGATCTCCCCAACCACTAAGCGCAGGGTCGAAATACATAATGGCTATCGAGGGAAAATACCCTGTGGGCCAAAAAAAATGCCCCCACTGACAGTTACGATACAAGCCCCCCAGTATATATTCATGTAAATAATGGGGTCAAGGGAATGCAGCCGTATAAAAACCCTAACCGTGAACCAAAATCAAAATGCTCAATAGAACGGAATGGGTAAGGAGAATAAGATCCTACCTGGAAATGATGCGTGACCGACGGGAAGAGGACTGTCAAGCTTCCACGGTTGAGCCACCTGGAAATGCAGGTACATTGACAATGAGGGACCGAGCAATCTCGAGCAAACGACAACACATGATAATGACAGTTCACGATAGTCCAAATAGCAATAGAATAATCAAACTCGACCCCATATATATATATATGAACAAAAAAAAATTGGACGACGGAAATAAAAGGATCGAAGGTCGCAAGAATAATTCCTTCTGCAATGTCGGGTGGCAAAACCACTAAGCTAACCATCGAGACATCCGCATCGAAGCTTCACAAGACTAATCGTCGGAGTGATAGCGGAATCAAGAGCCGCAACGGCATAAACATAAAGGACAAACATTCCGCAATAGGTAAGGTCTTCATCGGAGTAGAAATCAACTAAATGACCGTAAGGCTAGTGCTTTTGGAAGCCGCAATGGTGGAAGCACAAGACTTAAGGAGCGGTAAAAACAACAACGCAAGGTCTAAAAAGTCAAAGCGATAATCGGGAGACTTCGCAATCTACCGTCCGCAACTGTGGAGAACGAAGTAATAAGATGTTTCGACGTGAAACCAAAGGTCAGCCGATTAAGACAAATGCATCGAAGAAAAATGTCGAAGCTAAAACTTGTTATTTCTCTGCAATGGCGGGAGCGCAAGCAAATGAACTTTTGATTCAAACACACTGAAAATGTATTCAAAGGCAATGATAAAGCTTAAACAAACAGTGGATCGTTTCAAGCATTAGAAAGGTCTTTCTGAAGAATCATTAGATCAAATCAAATAAGAAAATCAAACCGATATAAGAAAAAGGAGGGTCCCAATTTTTTTTTGAATTTTGGGAAAATGTTGCAGCTGCAACAGAATCAAAGGTATTTCGCAAGGAAGAGATGCTTGAAGGTTAACAAGATGGGGCACTATGAAAGGTTTGTAGCATCCGCGTAGTTGAAGGACGGATATTTGGTGGGGATCTGATCGGTGGTCCTAGGTAATTTCACAAGCACAAGGTGCATGAAGGATAAAAAAATAGAGGGTCACAAAATTGTGTAGGGGCCGCAGTGTCGAATGATCAATATTTCTCATCAGAGAGATCTACGGCTATGGTGTATTTTGCACAACCAAAAGTACGAGGGGGGGAAGGATTAGTGTAGGTGTGGGATGAAGTTGAAGAATGGGAAAAAATCAATGATGCATATTTTTTCTAGAGGAATAAAACCATTAGAATATGTTCTAGAATGTCACTATCAAAGCAAGCGATCCTACCCCTCAGACGTTACATTGCCATTTTTTATCCATCATGTTTGTTACATCATATTGCTTGTTTTAGGAATAAATTGTGGTGATTTTCTGCCTCAGGAAGTTTGTTAGGATTTATAATGACGATTTGGTATTGATTCCCCCATTTTGTAACTGAATTCGGCTCTGTTTCGAGGTTGGTCTCAGGATCCCATAGAACTATAAATATAGCCTCAATTGATGAGAAAAGGGTTGGTACTATCATGTAGAAAGCATTATGCTCTTTGTTTTTCCATCTCTATAAAATTTCTTGGAATTGTTAACGAGAAACATTCTATTTTGTTTTTGAGATTCATCATGGTGTTCTACATTATGTTCATCTTTCCTATTTGTTTCATGTCCATTTCTATGATTTTATGATAATGCTCTCTAGTTTCATATGAGTAATTCATTTCATTAAGTGCTCCTTGTATCAGATGTCTCCTTTGTGATATGTTTATGATGAATGTTATATAATTCACTCCCTGTTAAGTGCTATGTATCAGTTATTAACCTTATTGTTGTTGCTTCTAAAGGTGCTGCAAGAGATTCATCCACATATGGGTGCCTCTTGCCTCACTGGGATTCTTCCTCTTTCTCCCCTTTAAAGATATTTGACTATTTGTGACACCTTATTTTCCTTAGAGTACAAAGGAAATTCTCCTCTCATTTTCACTATAATACAATCTATTGATTCAATATTTGACTCCATTTCCCAAGGACTCTTCCCATCTTTCTATTTTACCATCTTTAAATCTACCAACACCTTGTTCTTATAAGAAATATATCCTTCTATGTACTTGTTTAAAGCCATATGTATATGTGAATTTGTTTTTGTGACAAAGAGAGAGCCCTCTTTGACTGTATTGGCTAGAATACAGTCTAAAGGTTGGTTGAAATGCTTACCGCTTTGAATTCCTACCAAAACCATAGGAAAATTACAGGGTGATAACATCTTGGCATCGTTGTCGGGGATAGTGATGATCTCCTTGGAAAACAACATTGTTTAGCTCCGCGACCTAGTTGAGGAACCGATCATAGAAACATAATGGTTGTACATGCTTTGGTGAATCCACACTAATTTTGAAGGTGAATCCATTGGGAAATATTGGTGGCTAGAAGAACCCACACGAGGAAAAATTTCGATGCAGAATCCTTCCAAGAAATATTTGATCCAGAGGGCCAATAGACTGCAAAGGTTTGTCAGAAATATTTCCTTCCCTACTGAAGGTTCTATTTATGTTAATGATATATCCGAATATTTTAATGAGGATTTTGGACTAACCTTTCCTAGAACTAAGTCTAAGTCCAACCTCTTTGACTTGGTTTTGGATACCTATGCATTTGATTTTCCCCGCATTTCCTAGTCATCCCTGACCTCAAAGCCTCTAGGGGAGGATTTCCAACACCTTCTTGACCCAGACTACCCTACACTTACTACTGATTCAACCTTGCTAAATTCCACTGTCATAAGGAAATATGTTTCCTCATATCTATCTCCCACTGCTCCCAAGTAGGAGCAGCATTCATCCTCCAATTTCACATCCCCCTACATCCCTCACAACTTACCAATATATGTCCCACTAGTATTAATCCCTCTTCTAAACATTATTATACCTCTAAGGATGGAAAATATATTTTCTCCTCTTCACTTTCCTGCTGCTCTTCATGACCTCCCTCTAGGATATTCCCAGAGGCTCAAGCAATTTAATGGGAAAAGGGGATATTCTATTATATTTTTATTGTTTAATAAATAAGATCTAGGATCTTATCTGAGAGAATAACATGCAAAATAATAATCACAAGAGACAAGAGACACAAATATTTTTCCTCGGGGAATCCATAAAGGAGAAAACCCGCAACTTCCTTAGAGATAGAATGAGTACCAATAGAAAAATTAAAACCCAAAACTACAAAGATGATCTCAGATAGTTGTTCTCTATCTCTCTTGTGCGAGTTACTCTTCTCTCACTCATGCGCTATTTTTGAGTGAGTGTATGCTTCAAATAGAGAGTCTCACTCTCTATTTATACCTAATTTCAACTTGAAAATTACTCTACAGGGATGACTTCTCTAGGAGACTATAATAACCCTAACATGACTTAAGTGTGGGGTATATTGCCCTGACTTACAATGGAGGGTTAACCTCAATGACTTTACATGTCTTAATTATATTAATGACTCTCTTGATTGAAGGAACAGCCATCTTTGTCAGGGTACAATTAAATACAATAAGAAATATACAAGTGAATACATTTCAAAGTTACAAATACATCAACACTCCCTCTCAACTAGGAAGGTATTCTCTTGACACAGTTCATTAGCACAAGTCTTCGTCACTGGATCATCATCATCATTGCTGTTGCTATCTCTTAAATCTACTTGTCATATGAAGTTCTACAGAGCCAACCTTTTTTCATTATGGATGTAGGCCTGGCCTCCATGTAAGTCTTCATCATCTTTGTGAGCAAGACATCAAGTAGTTACATCTGAGGACTTATTATATGCCTTTTGAAAAACCTGCAAGATCTCTTAGGACTGACTATATGCCACTGCAAAAAATGAAGGAGCATCCTAGGATTGATTACATGCCTTGCAACACCTGTGTGCCCTACTATTACCTCATCATCTTCACACCATCTCATCATCACACGAATCACAACCCAGATACACATAACACAACACTTACATTAACCGGCATGGTAAAACACACCTACTACCATCCGAGAAAAGGATTTAGCACTTAAATCCATCGCCATGGTAGGAAACACCTACTACCATCTGAGGAAAGTCTCTGCACTTACATTCATCGACATGGTAGGACACACCTACTGCCATCTGAGGAAAGGATCTGCACTTACATCCACTGGCATGGTAGGAAACACCTACTACCTTCTAGGGAAAGGCTCTGCACTTACATCCACTAGCATGGTAGGACACATATACTACCATCCGAGCAAAGGATCTGCAATTACATCCACCGACATGGTAGGACACACCTATGCAAGGAAAGGCTCTACACTTACATCCACTGACATGGTAGGATACACCTACTACCATCTGGGGAAAGTCTCTGCACTTACATCCACCAGCATGGTAGCACATACCTACTACCATCCGGGGAAAGGCTCTGCACTTACATCCAACCATGGGAGTCCCATCCTATGACCATGTTGGAAAGGCTCATGTGTATCTACATCTTCCTGACTCATCACTTCCCTTTGGAGGGAACCTCAATCTGAAGAACATCGAGCTTGTCTCTGAAGTACTTGAACTTCAATTTGGATAAAGGCTTGGTCAATACATTGGCTATCTTCTCATCCATCACAACATACTGGAGCTTCACTGCTCCTCTCTACACCATATCCTTGATATAGTGATACTTTATATTGATATGCTTCAACTTGTCATGGAAAATTGTGTTCTTTGACAAATTCACACAACTCTGGTTGTCACAATATATACAAGTAGCATCCAACTTGATATCAAACAAATTAGATAGTAAATTTCCTTTGCCACACTGCCTCACAAATAGTCAAACAAGCTGCAACATGCTCTTCTTCAGCTATACTCTGTGCCACGCAGGAATGCTTCCTACTAAACCAAGAGATCACACCTCATCCCATACTAAAGAAACACCTCGAAGTTCTCTTCCTATCAATGTAACTACTTTCCCAATAGGAATACACATAACCATACAAGTTAATCTTCTGATTCACCTCATACTTGAGCCCATAATCAACTGTACCCTTCAGGTACATCAAAATATTGTTTGTAGCAATTAGGTGAACATGTATCAGATCCAACGGGAAGTGGATCAATGTGTTCACAACAAAACAAATATCTTGTCTCATATTCATCAGGTGCATCAAGGACCCAATCATCTGACGATACATCATGGCATCAACTGAATTTGATGAAGCATCACTCAATAGCTTTAGGTTCAATTCCATAGGTGTGGACATGGCCTTGCAGTGCATCATCCTGAACCTCTTCAGGATTTCTATTGCATACTTCCCTTGTCCAAGGGATATTCTATCCACACTCTGCCACACCTCCATTCCTAGAAATTAATGCATCATACCCAATTCATTCATCGTGAACTCAGCAACAAGCTTCCTCTTCATGTCAGTAATCAACCCAACCTCACCTATCACAAATATGTCATCTACATATAGTAGTATTATCACTGGGTTCCCTTCCCCAACCTTGTAGTAAATGTTGGAATCTGTTTTACTCTTGGTAAAGCTCAAACTAGTCAGGAAGCTATCCTTTCTTCTGTACCATGTCCTAGGTTCCTATTTCAAACCATATAGTGCCTTCTTCAATTTGCACACATGATTCTTGACATGCATCCATTTTATCTTCCCGAGAAAGTACTGATATGATGGAAGTGTATCTGGCTATAGGTGAAATTTTTTCTTCATAATAGATTCCTCCCTTCTGTGAGAAGAGATGTGCCACAAATATCACTTTATATTTATCTATGCTTCCATCTACAACATGCTTGATCTTGTTTATCCACTTGGAAGTCACAATAGACTTCCCTTTTGGTCTCAGGACCACATCCTAGACATCATTCTTCATGATTAGCTGGTACTCCTCAATCATCACATCCTTCCATTCTTTATTTTCTACTGCTTCTTCATAGTTGGAAGGTTATTTATCAATGGTATCACACAGTAGGGCTACATAACTAGAGTAGGATCTAGTTATCTTCCTTTCTCTATGCATTTCTTCTTGAGCACCATATCTCTCTACATAATTCCTTGAATTCATCTGATGTGAATTCATGCCTCCATTGTCTGATCAAAAGGTCTTGATTTTCTTCTCTGTGTGGTTCTTGATCAAGGCTTTGAATTCCTTGAACTTACTCAATACTTCATCCTCACTTTTCAAGAAATATATCCATGTCTTCCTAGAAAAATAATTAATGAAAGAAACATAATATACATACCCACTCATTGAAATTGATGACATCATACCGCATACATCGAAGTGAATGATTTCCAAGATTCCTTTTTCCTTGCTCTCACTGCTTGGAAATGTCTTCTTTGTGTTCTTTCCCTTCACACATACTTTTCAAATTCCTTCATGATTTTCCTGTATTTCTGGAAGGCCTTCAAAATATTTTCTTGCAAGTGGTAGTGCCCTATAGTGTACATGTGCAAGCCTTCTATGCAAAATTTCACTTGGATCTACTAAGTCATGGAACAAAGCTTGTTTTGGTTGGCCCTTTAATTTGTATAATCCTCCCTCTTGCTCTCCAATCACTATTGCATCATCCATGGTATTTCCCTTTGATCACATAAGGACTTAGCCATATACAAATGCAACCCTCGTACCTTTCACATCCAATGCATATATGGAGAGAAGATTATTCTTTAGTCTTGGTACAAACAAAAAATCCTTCATCTTCATAGATTTTCCAGAGTCTAGCTTATAGGAAGCCTTGCCACATACTTTTATAGGATACTGATAGTCATCCCCAAGTTTCACTTTGTGGGGTGACTAGTCATCCCCAAGTTTCACTAGGTTCGTGAATAATTCTTTAAATCTTGTCATATGCTTGGAATCCCCACTATCTATGAGCCAATCATTGCTTCCATATGTTACGGTTTCTATGAGGGAAGAAATCAAAACATATTCTTCATCACTTGAAAACTCTTCACTTTCTTCTTTGATTCTCTTCCTAGGAGGTTCATCATCCTCTGTAGTGTGAGCATGATGTCTTCTTTTGTTGTTCTTCTTCTTGTGGGAGCCACCTCTATTTCTGGGACAATCTCTGGCGAAGTTTCCTTTCTCATCACTTGTATAAAATATGATACTAGATAGATCTATGTGATATCTTCTAGGGTTATCTTTTTTATTTTGGTGTGGATGCTTACCTTTCTTGAGATGATGTTCCCCTCTCTCATTTTCTTGGTGTGTGCTGTGAGAGATTGATCTTCATTTCCCATATTTTCTTCTCGAGCTATTATTCCAGTTTCTTCTTGTGAGAATTCCTCCCATGTCCTACTAAAGGTGATTAAATTTCTTCTAGCACAAATCGCTTGAATGAAGGAGTCCCATGACCTAGGGAGACCATTCAAGGTGGTCATCATAATTTCTCCATTCTCTACTTCTTTTTCCATAGCTTCAAGTTGTTCTTTGATTTGAGATACCCTTGTAAATTATTATTGTTTGGTCTCTACATTCTAGATATTTACATTCTTCAACTGATTTCATGAACTCATCTTCTGATTTATGTTCTTCCCTTCAAATAGCTTGGTCAATGAATTAAACATCTCTTTAGGTGTATTTAAAGAGGAAACATGTGGTATAAGGTGATCCTTGGTAGAATCAGCAATAATCCTCTTGGACTTGAACAAGTTCTTCTTGTGTAAGGCTTTAGCCTCATCTCCCTATAGAACTAGAATCCCTCCACTTATGTAGGTGTCCAATTCATTTTCTTCAAGAACAAGTGAAATCCTATACTTCCATGCTCAGAAGTTATCAACTCCTTCAATATTTTAATCAAGCTTGGTGTGATGAGACATATTTAATGAGAACCTCAAATGGAAATATAAGATATTTAGATCTTACCAATTTGAAATGCCCAAACTAGATCTAGAGATGATCTTTTGCAGTGCTGATTTTTTGGTCCAGGGTCAAATTAGGGTTTGACTTTCCTAGAGTTATACCCAACCAAAAATTTCGATTTTGGTCTCTAAATTTTGATTTTGAGGAGGAGAGAAATCCTATGCTCGGCTCACTCAAAAAATCTCCTTATGTGAAAAGCCCTAATTTCCCACGGTAGTGACAAGTCAAAAACATAAAAATGCCCAGAATCGGATTCTGCTTCGACAGGAAGATGTGCCCTTCAATGGAGAGTTATACTAGCCTCCTTTTGTTGATGATCCATGGAGAGAAACCCAAAAATTAAGAATCTCTAGATTCTGCAGCTACATAGTGTCTTCTTCTCAAGTTAGCTATGATACCATGTTATATTTTTATCATTTAATCAATATGATCTAGGGTCTTATCTGAGAGAATAACATGCACAAAAATAATCACAAGAGGCAAGAGACACAAATATTTTTCCTCAGGGAAACCATAAAGGAGAAAACCACGCAACTTCCTCAGAGATAGAATGAGCACCAATAGCAAAATTAAAACCCAAAAGTACAAAGATGATCTTCGAAAACTATTGTCTCTCTCACTTGTGCAAGTTACTCTTCTCTCACTCATGCTCTATTGTTGAGTGAGCGTATGTTCCAAATAGAGAGTCTCACTCTCTATTTATACTTAATTTTCACTTGACAATTACTCTAGAGGGACAAATTCTATACGAGAGTATAATAACCCTAATGTGACTCAACTATGGGGTCTATTGCCCTGACTTCCAATGGAGGGTTAACCTCAATGAATTTACATGACTTAATTATATTAATGACTCTCTCGATCAGAGGAACAAACATCTCCATCAAGGTAAAATGAAATACAATAAGAAATATACAAGTGAATACTTTCCAAAGTTAAAAATACATCAACATATTCAGCTAAAGAAAACCTGGGGTGGTTTTTAGATTGGATAGACCTGGAAGAGGCGGACCATGATGATGTTAGGGTTAGATTATTTTCCCAAATTCTAGCAGGAGAAGTAAGAAAATGGTACAAAAACCTTGCAAATGACTCTATCTTGAGTTATCAAGCCTTTCAATATGCTTTCAAGGATAAGGAGGTAGGCTAGAATAATTCTAAACAATATCTCTCTCAATATCATTCCATGAGGAGGAGGGAGAGTGAATCTTTCCAAGAGTTTTTGACAAGTTTATGAAAGTATATAATTCCATCCTTTCCCAGTTTAAATAGTTAGATTTTTATCAATTTGATAGTATTATATTAGGATCTTATCTAAGAGAATAACATGCACAACAATCAATCACAAGAAACAATAGACACAAATATTTTCCTCAGGGAAACCATAAAGGAGAAAACCCTGCAACATGATCAGAGATAGAATAAGCACCAATGGTAGCAGTAAAACCCAAAGAAAGTAACATGATCTCTAACAAATTTTTTATCTCTAATCCTAGCTCCTTCTCTCTCACTTATGTACTACATCTAAGTGTGAGTGACTGTGTGTTAAATAGAGAGGCTCACTCTCTATTTATACTAATTCCTGACTTGACAATAACTTACATGGGCTGAATTCTCTAAGAGAGTCTGATAACCCTAGTGCCCCAAAAATGCAGGGACTTTAACACTTGAACAATGAGGGTTACCCTCTGTGACTTTACATGAGTTTTTGACATTATTGATTCTCCCAATAGGAACATCAAGGTATGACATGACTCAATTACATTATAGATACTTCTCGATAGGAACATCAGGGTACAATATATAAGACATACAAGTGAATAGATTCTGAAGTTACAAATACATCAACACTCCCTCTTAACTAGGAAGGTATTCTCTTGACATAATTCATCAACACAAGTCTTATTCTCTAGATCAAGTCTAGATCATGATCAATACTGGATCATCACTACATCATCATCGAAGCTAGATCATCACTAGATCACAGAAACTAGATCATCACTAGATCATCATCAAAGTTGGATCATCACTGGATCATTATCAACATCATTGCTTCTACCATCTTGATCAATTGGTGCTATCTCTGAATTCTTCTCATCATAGGAAGTTCTATAGAGCCAACCCTTTGTCATGCTGGTTGTAGGCCTAGCCTCCATGTAGGTCTTCATCTTATTTAGCAATTATATTTTACTGTGGGAGGAACACATCCAAAAACCATGTCAGAAAGGCCCGCCCAACACTTATATCTAACCATGGAAGGAACACATCCAACAACCATGTTAGAAAGGCATGCCTAGCACTCACATCTAACCAGGGGAGGAACACATCCAACAACCATGTTAGAAAGGCCTAGCACTCACATCTGACCATGGGAGGAACACATCCAACAACCATGTCAAAAAGGATTCAACACTTATATCTTACCATGGGAGGAATAAATCCAATGACCATGTAAGAAAGGCTGAGAACTTATATATTACCATGGGAGGAACACATCCAACAACCATGTAATAAGGGCTCTGCACTTACATCTGACCATGGTAGGAACACATCCAACAACCATGTCAGAAAGGCTCATCACTCACATCTGACCATGGGAGGAACACATCCAACAACCATGTTAGAAATGCTTTAGCACTTATATCTTACCATGGGAGGAACACATCCAACAACCATGTAAGAAAGGCTCAACACTTATATCTTACCATTGCAGGAACACATCCAAAAACCATGTAAGAAAGGATCTACACTTACATCTGATCATGTGGGAACACATCCCTCAGTTGCATTAGAATGGCTCTGAACTTACATCTGATCATGTGGGAACACATCCGTCAGTCACATCAGAATGGATCTGCATTTACATCTGATCATGTGGGAACACATCCCTCAATCACATCAGAATGGATCATGGACTCATCACTTCATTTTTAGGGAACCTTGATCTGGAGAACACCAAGCTTGTCCCTGAAGTACTCACACTTCACTCTAGATAATGGCTTGGTCAACACATTAGCTATCTGCTTATCCATCGCAACATATTGGAGCTTCACTACTCCTCTTTGCACCATATCCCTGATATAGTGATATTTGATCTCGAAATGCTTCGACTTGTCATGGAACACCTGATTTTCAGACAACTTCACACAACTCTGGTTGTCACAATATATACAAGTAGCATGCAACTGGAGATCAAATAAATAAGATAGTATCTTTCTAAGCCACACTACCTCATAGCTAGCCGAACAAGCTGCAACATACTCTACTTTGGCTGTATTCAATGCCACATAGGACTGCTTTCTACTAAACCAAGATATCACACCTGATCCCATACTGAAGAAACACATTGAAGTGCTCTTCCTATCGATGGCACTGCCTACTCAATCTAAATCAACATAACCTTCCAGGTTAATCTTTTGATTCACCTCATACTTGAGCCCATAATCAACTGTACCCTTTAGGTACCTTAGAATATGCTTTGCACCAATCAAGTGAACATGTATAGGATCTATTAGGAAATGGCTCAATGTGTTCACAACAAAGAAAATATCTGGTCTCGTATTCATCAGGTACATCGAGGACCCAATCATTTGATGGTGCATCACATCATCAACCAACTCTAATGAAGCATCACTTAATAGCTTTAGGTTTGATGCCATAGGTGTGGCCATGGCTTTGCAGTCCATCATCCTGAACCTCTTTAGGATCTCTATTGCATACTTCCATTGTCCTAGGGAGATTCCATCTATACTCTTCCCCACCTCCATGCCTATAAAGTAGTGCATCATACCCAAGTCCTTCATATCGAACTCAGCAGCAAGCTTCCTCTTCGTATTAGTAATCAACCCATCCACACCTTCTACAAACTTGTTACAAACAGATCATGTACATACAGTAGGAGTATCATTGGGTTCCCTTCTTCAACCTTGTAGTAAAGGTTGGAATCTGATTTACTCTTCGTAAATCCCAAACTAGATAGGAATCTATCAATTCTGTTGTACCATGTCCTAGGTGCCTATTTCAAACTGTACAGGTATTTATTCAATTTACACACATGAATATCCTTGTCATGTCTCTCAAAACTGAGTGGCTCTTCCACATACACTTCCTCTTCTATTACACAATTCAATAAAGCAGTCTTGACATCCATCTGGTGTATTTTCGATTTCATCACTGTAGCCAAAGCAAGTACTGATCTGATGTAAGTGTATCTGGCTACAAGTGCAAAATTTTATTCATAATCTATTCCTTATTTTTGGGAGAAGCCATGAGCCACAAATATTGCTTTATATTTCTCTATGCTGCCATCTGCAGCATGCTTGATTTTGTAGATCCACTTGGAAGTCACAACAGACTTCCCCTATGGTCTAGGGACAACATCCCAAAAATCATTCTTCATGATCGACTGGTACTCCTCGATCATAGCATCCTTCCATTTTTTATTCTCTACCACTTCTTCATAGTTGGAAGGTTCTTTATCAATGATATCACATAACAAGGCCACATAACCGTAGTAGGACCTATTTCTTTTCCTCTCTTTGTGTATTTCTTATGGATCCCCATATCTTTCTACACCTTGGATAGCCTCTCATACCCATGCAAGTTTCGTCTTGTGAGGATTCTTCTCTTGGGGTGGATATACAGGTTCTTTGTGTTCTTCTATTTCTCTATATTCATCTTGATTTGTATCATTCATAGTTGTATTTTGAACTTTGGGTGCATATGTTTCTTCAGAGTCTTCAACTGGTCTCTTTCTGGATTTCTTGTAAGCTGAATCTTTGTCAAATGTTACATCTCCGCTTATGTCGATATTCTTGAATCCTGGGAAGTATATTGTGTAAAATTTTGAGCTTTCACTATATCCCACAAATATACCCTTCTTTCTAGAAGGATCTAAATTTGTCCTCTTTTCTTTTGGAATGTGTATGTACACAGGACAATCGAATATTCTGAGATGGTTGACCTCTATTTTCTTGCCGAAAAATACTTCTTCAGGTGTCTTATTCTTGAGTACTCTGTGTGGAGTACGGTTCTATACATATACTATTGTTCTGGAAGCTTCTACCCATAGATGCATGGGAAGATATTGATAATGAAGCATTGCCCTTGCAGCTTCCATGATTGTTCTATTCTTCCTTTTTGCAACCCCATTCTGCTATGGATTATATGGAGTGGTTAACTCCCTATTAATCCCTGAATCTATGCATAACTCTTTGAATTCATTTGATGTGAATTATCCACCATTGTCTGATAAAAAATCTTGATCTTGTTTTCCGTGTGGTTCTCGATCAAGGCTTTGAATTCCTTGAACTTGCTGAATACTTCATCTTTGTTTTTCAAGAAGTATATCCATGTCTTCCTAGAAAAATCATTAGTGAAAGAAACATAGTATACATACCCTCTTAAATAACTAGATGACATCAAACCACATACATTAGATTGGATGATTTCCAAGATTCTTTTTTCCTTTCTCTTGCTACTTGGAAATGTCTTCTTTGTGTTCTTTCCTTTTGCATATCCTTTGCGGACACCGTCATGTTTTGTCTATATTTCTAGAATACCTTCAACAACTTTTATTGCAAGTGGTAGTGCTCTATAGTGCACATGTGCAATCCTTCTATGTGAAAGTTCATTTGGCTCTACTGAGTTATGGACCAAAGCTTGTTCTGGTTGGCCCTTCAATATGTATAGACCTCCTTCTTGTTCCCCAATCACTATTGCATCATCAATAGTCTTTCCCTTTATCCACATAAGAACTTGGTCATCTACAAATTAAACCCTTATGCCTTTTGCATCCAAAGCGGATATGGAGAGGAGGTTCTTCTTTAGTCCTGGAACAAACAAGACATCCTTCATCTTCATAGGCTTTCTAGAGTCTAGCTTATAGGAGGATTCACCACTACCTTTTATTGGATACTAGTATTCATCCCCAAGTTTCACCTTGTGAGGTGACTCATGTTTAGATAGTTTCACACAGGATTCTTTGAATCCCGTCATATGTTTGGAAGCCCCACTGTCTATAAGCTAATCATTGCTTCCATGTGTGATAGTTCCCGTGAGAGAAGAAATCAGAACATATTCTTCATCACTTGAAGAATCATCACTTTCTTGTTTAATTCTCGTTGTGGAAAGTTCATCATCCTCTGCAGCATGAGCATGATGTCTTCTCTTGTTTCCCTTCTTCTTGTGAGAGCCATTTTTGTTTTTAGGACAATATCTAGAAAATTGTCCTCTTTCATCACATGTATACCATCTGAATTTAGGTAAATTTCTGCTAGATATTCTAGGGTTATCTTTTTTGTGGGAGTGCTTACCTTTGCGATATTGTGTTCTACTATTCTTGGATTGTATTGTGAGAGCTTCATATTAACTTCACATCTTTTCTTCTCGAGCTGTTATTCGAGCTTATTCTTGTGAGAATTCTTCCCACAACCTACTAAACTTGAATAGCTTCTTTCTTGCACAAATCCCTTGAATGAAGGAGTCCCATGATCTAAGGAGACCATTCAAGGTAGTCATCACAATTTCTGAATTCTCCACTTCTTCATCCATTGCTTCAAGTTGTTTTTGATCTAGGAGACCCTTGTGAAATATGGTTGTATGGTCTTGCATTCTATATCTTCACATTCTTCAACCGGTTCCTCAAAGTCATCTTTTGATTTATGTTCTTTCCTTCAAACAGTTTGGTCAGGGAATCAAACATCGCTTTAGGTGTCTTTAGGGAGGACACCTGTGGTATGAGGTGATCCTTGATTGAATCAGCAATAATCCTTGATTGAATCAGCAATAATCCTCTTAGCCATGAAAAATTTATTTTTGTGTAAGTCTTTATCCTCATATCCCTATGGAACTGGAACCTCTTCACTGATGTAAGTGTCCAACTCATTTTCTTCAAGGACTATGGAGATCCTATACTTCCAAGCTCAGAAGTTATCAACTTCCTCAAGATTTTCATCAAGCTTGGTGTGATGAGACATCTTAACTTAGAACCTCAAATGGAAATACAAAATATTTAGATCTTACTAATCATGAGAGGAAATTTCAATTTAAAATGGGCCTTCCAAAAATAATACAAATTCCATGTCATCATGTATTAGCCAATCAAAATGCTTTAAAATTCAAAAAGAGAGCACCTCTTAACTAATTTTTTAATTTAAATTTGGGGATACATATCATAAAAAAATTACTTTTTTGTTCGTATATTTGATATATCTCCCTTTGTTTTTACTCAAATTTCGATCGGGAGAGCTCAATGGATGCAAAATTAAATTCTCCATCCAAAGAGTACCCACTCGGAATACTTTTCATGGCACTCACTACCCAAAAAACAAGAAATACCTGAAAAAACATCATGATGATGTCATCATTACATTTTTTCAGGTCTTTCTTGTTTTTGAGATAGTGGGTCCCGTCAAAAGTATGCCAAGTGGTTACTCGTTGGATGGAGAATTTAATTCCGCATCCATCGAGCTCTCCTGATCAAAACTTGAGTAAAAACACAGGGAGATATGTCGAAGATACAAACAAAAATGTATTTTTTTTTCTTCCTTCAAAATTAATAAATATTATTTTATTATTTTAAATATTATTTTATTAATTTTCCTTCAAAGGCTCATTTGAGTTGAAATTTCCTCTAATGTTGAAAACCTGAAAACTGGATTTGGAGCTGATCTTCTGGAGTGCTGGTTCTTTGGTTCTAGGGAATATTAGTGTTTGGCTTTATTGGAGTTCTACCCAACAAAAAACCTTGATTCTTGTCTCTAAACTTCGATTTTGAGGAGTAGATAAATACTAGCCTAGGCTCACTCAAAATATCTTCTTCAGTGAAAATTCCTAATTTCCTGATGTAATGGTAGGTAAAAAACTGAAAAATGCTCAGAATCATATTCTTCTTCAACAAAAAGATGCGCCATTCAATGGAGATTCAACATAGCCTCCTTTTGCTGATGGATTGTGGAGAGAGACCAAAAAAGTAAGAATCCCTAGCTTCCATAGTTGGACAGTGTCTTCTTATCAGGTTAGCTCTGATACCATGTTATATTTTTATCAATTTGACAGTATTATCTTAGCATCTTATCTGAGAGAATAACATGCAGATGAATCAATCACAAGAAACAATAGACACAAATATTTTCCTCGAGGAAACCATACAGGAGAAAACCCTGTAACTTCCTGAGAGATAGAATAAGCACCAATGGAAGCAGTAAAAACAAAAGATAATAAGATGATCTTTGGTAACTATTTTATCTCTTATCCCAGATCCTTCTCTCTCACTTATGTGCTACAGGTAAGTGTGAGTGACTATGTGTTAAATAGAGAGGCTCACTCTCTATTTATACTAATTCCCAACTTGACAATAACTTACCAGGGCTGACTTCTCTAGGAGAGTCTGATAACCCTAATGCCTCGAAAATGTGGGGACTTTAACCCTTGAACAATAAGGAGGGTTACCCTCTATGACTTTACATGACTTGTTTACATTATTGATTCTCCCGATAGGAACATCGGGGTATGACATGACTCATTTACATTATAGATACTTCCCGACAGGAACATCGGGGTACAATACATAAGATATACAAGTGAATACATTCCAAAGTTACAAATACATCAACATAAACCTCCCATTGGTTCAGCTCAACTCCAATATGTTGAAGCATTTGATAGTGAGTTTACCTTATGGCTAAGTGAAAGAATATCAATCTCCTTAGCAGCTATGATGAAATATGCCAGAGAGGTGGAGGTAAACCTCACTGTTGCAAGAAAGAAAAAAATATATGAGGGAGAATGGAGAAGGGAGGATGGAGAGAGGATAAGAGACAAGGGAGAATGGAGACAAGATGAGGGAGAGAGAGGATAAAGAAGAAAGGACAAAGAAATTGAACAACCCTATACATATAGCTCGAAGGAAGCCATAATAGATACAAATATGATAACCATGGAAAGAATAATGGAAAGGATATATGTAGATGGTATACCACCTCCAAGGGAGAATCAAGAACAATAGAATAGGAATCAAAATTATAGAATACCACAGGTTCTCCAGAACAAGAAGAGAAACCCTCATGACCCACTTGTCAGTCCTCTGTTTCAAGAAAAATTTGTGGATCAGGATGGTGAAAATCAAGCCGAAGATGAAATCCACTAGCTCGATATTGACTCTCCCACCACTTAACTCACCAAATAAGAACATTATAATTCTTTTCTTGAGAGGGGAGAGGTTCCCCCAGAGGAGACAAAGGATTTTAGGAGGGGATATCAACTCGATGTCCTAAATGCATAGAGATAGATCGGCCTGAGGAACATAGATGTCCCTGTTGTGAGAAATAACGATGTGGGAAATAGGGCTTCTACCAGCAATCCTAAAAATTACACACCTCTACTTTTGAGTGAGTTTATGTTTCAAATAGAGATTCTCACTCTCTATTTATACTTAATTTCCACTTGACAATTACTCTACAAGGCCGAATTCTCTAGGAGAGTCTAATAACCCTAATATGACTCAACTGTGGGGTCTATTTCCCTGACTTACAATGGAGGGTTAAGCTAAATGAATTTACATGACTTAATTATATTAATGACTCTCCTGATCAGAGGAACAAACATCTCCATCGAGGTACAATGAAATACAATAAGAAATATTAAAGTGAATACATTCTAAAGTTACAAATACATCAACATATTCAACTAAAGAAAACCTAGGCTGGTTTTTAGATTGGATAGACCCGGAAGAGGTGGACCATGATGATGTCAAGGTCAGATTATTTTCCCAAAGCCTAGTAGGAGAACCAAGAAAATGGTACAAAAACCTCGCAAACGACTCTATCCTGAGTTATCAATCATTTTAATATGATTTCAAGGATAAGTGGGTAGGCCAGAAGAAACCTAAACAATATATCTCTCAATATCATTCCACGAGGAGGAGGGAGAGTGAATGTGTCCAATATTTTTCTGACAGGTTTACGAAAGTATATAATTCCATCCTTTCCTAGTTTAAACCTCCCATTGGTTCTGCTCAACTCCAATATGCTGAATCATTTGATAGTGAGTTTACCTTGTGGCTAAGTGAAATAAGACCAAACTCCTTAGAAGCTATGATGAAATATGCCATAGAGGTGGAGGTAATCCTGACTGCTGAAATAAAGAAAAAATGAGAGGAGGGATAATAGAGAAGGGAGGACGGACAGAGGAGAAGAGAAGAGGGAGAAAAAAGAAGAGATGAGGGAGATAGGTGTGGAAATTGAACCCAGGTGTTAGAACAATTACACTCACAACAATTGCCAATTACACATGCAAATTACTCACAAAAGAGATTGAATATGGAGCTGAACACTAATCTGTATTGAATAAGTGTACAATAGCCAACCCTGTGAAGTCATAGGCTGCCACAATAAATAATTACATGAGATATTTGAATGCATAAGGATTCCATTCGAATTTAGTCAAAAGTAGGCTTACTAAATCTAAGCAAATCCCCCATAGGTGCATAAAGCACTTTCCAAATCTGTCTAGGAGCTCACGAATTGGTAAAATCAATTAGGTAAGCTAATAGGTGGTGGAAG
>LPNX011129156.1:586564-717864 GCA_001517045.1 Pseudotsuga menziesii | reverse complement strand
ACAGAAGAGTAGGTGAATGGTGCCATCATGCACAAGCTGTCTGATGTAGTGCATATGGATCTCAATGTGTTTGGTTCTCTGCTTCTGAAATGGATCATTGGATATTTGAATGGTACTCTTATTATCACAGTATATAGTAGTTTATTATTCTTATTTGAATCCACACTCTCCAAGTAACCCCTACAACCATAAACATTGAGTTGTTGCATTTACAACTCCTCTATACTCTGCTTCTGTAGATGAGAGTGTAATGGCACTCTGTTTCTTGCTTGACCAGCTGATTGGACCCTATGCAAGCATGAACACATATCCTGATGTTGAATTTCGATCTGTGCTATCACTTGCCCAATCATTGTCAGTAAACCCAATCCAATCAAGATGAGATTTAGCTTTATAGAAGATCCCATGAGTCCTTGTTCCCTGGACAAAGTTAAGGATCCTTTTGGATTCTCTCCAATGGATCTCATGAGGCTGATCCATGTATATTGAAGCCACACTTACTGCATAATAAATATCAGGTCTAGTATGTGTAAGATACAACAAACATCCAATCAATTTCCTATACATTGTATTGCTTACCATAGGTGAAGAATCAACTTCTTCAAGCTTAACTCCTGAAAGGAAAGGAGTCTTTCTTGGCTTGCAATCCTTCATTTTGAATTTGTTCAGCAAATCCAAGGCATACTTGGACTGATGTAATTTGAGGCCTTCTTTGGTTTGAGCAATCTCGAGCGCCAAGAATTGGCTCAACAAGCCCAAATCTGTCATTGAGAAGGCATGGTTCATTGCATCCTTCAAGGAAGCAATTTCATCCTTTGAGCTTCCTGTTATGAGAAGGTCATCAACATAAAAAAAAATGATCATTAATGAACCATGAATCAGATTCAAATAGACATTTGGATCTGATTTGCATTGAACAAAATTCAGTGATAGCAGAAAGCTATCAATCTTGGCATACCAAGCCCTGGGGGCTTGCTTAAGCCCATACAATGACTTCTTTATCCTGCACACAAGAGATGGGTTAGTAAAAAATCCTTGAGGCTTCTGCATGTATATCTCTTCAGTGAGATATCCATTCAGGGAAGCACACTTCACATCCATGTGGTGTACCTCCCACTGCTTTGAAGCTGTAATGGCTAAGGCTAGCCTGATGGAGTCCATCTTTGCCACTGGTGCAAAGGTCTCATTGTAGTATATGCCATGAACCTGTGAGTAGCCCTTGGATACCAATATATCCTTGTACTTCATAGGTGAACCATCAGCAGAAAATTTGGTTTTGTACACCCACTTACACTGAACTAGCTTCCTCCCTGGGGAAAGATCAACCAGCTCCCAAGTGTTTCTCTTCTGGAGTGAGATGAACTCTTCTTCCATGGATGTTTGCAATATTGGATATTTTTATACATATTCATATTTCTATGGATCTTATTCAATCATCAGATATCATTTCTCTACAAACATAGGATCTTTCATGCACAGAGCACTCTCAAACTGAGATCTAGTCATCCTAGGATCATTAGGATTTCCAACTAGTTCTCAAGCTGCATGAATGGTCTTGGCTGCCCATTTTGGTCTTGTAGGAATTTTAGGATATGCAATAAAATCAACATTACCAAACATATCATAATTAGCATGTTCAACTATCTCTTCACTTACATTCAGAGGTTCTGGTGGTGAAGAGGATTCTCCAACTTCCACTGCTGCTAGGGGCTCTTCTTGAAACTGAACACACCTTTCAATGAAGGATTTTATTGTGCTCAAATTGATCAGCTTGTACCATTTTGAATATTAAGAGTACCCAACAAATAGACACTCTTGGATTTGGGGCTGCAAATCCTTCCTCTTTTCTGTTGGAATTCTAGCCCAAGCCCTTGAGCCAAAAATCTTGAAATGGGTCAGATCTGGTTTGTACCCACTCCATGCTTTGAAGGGAGTCATACCATCAAGATGTTTATGAGGCACCCTATTATATATATAGGCTGCACAATTTAGAGCTTCGGCATATTACTTTGGTGGCAAAGTATTACCTCCATCATGTAGGTTTCCATCTCTTTCAATGATCTATTCTTCCTCTCAGCAACACCATTATGCTGTGGTGCGTAAGGAATAGAATGTTGCATCTGAATACCTGCATTTGAACAATATTGAATAAACTCAAAATTGACATACTCACCACCATTTTCATATATGAGGACCTTGAGTTTCCTCCTAGACTGGTTTTCAACGAAAGCCTTAAAGACTTTGAAGAGGCCAAAAACTTCAGACTTGTGTTTCAGGAAGTAAACCCAGCAATACCTGGAAAAGTCATCTATGAATGTCAATGCATATTTTTCCTGAATCATTGACATATGAGGAAATGTTCCAGCAACATCATTGTGGATCAACTCAAGAGGTGCATAGGTTTTCTCATGACTAGGGTTCTCAAATTTATGCTCTGGGTGTTTTCCTAGGATGCAACCTTGACAGACTCCTTTGGAAAACTTAATATTTGGTAACCCTATGACCATTTATTTCTCACTAAGATAAGAAATATGCTTGTAATTTAGGTGGCCAAATATTTCATGCCAAATATTGCTTTCCTCATTAGCATGAATCAGAAGAGCAGATGGGTTTGAGTAGGGTAGGAAGAGTGAGAACATGTATACCTTCGAAGTGTGATTTGCAACTCCTTTTGCAATGACTTTACCACTTGAGATCTCTGTGATCTTAATTTCATCAGGGGAGAATATGACCTTCTTTGGATACCCTTTATGGGTCATCTGATACATTGATAGTAGGTTAGAGGCAAGACCTAGAAGATACAACACATTGCTGAACTTACCATGGTCAAGATCAATCCTCCCTTTGCCAAAACTTTCAATGAGAGGGTCATCTCCCAGTACTATTGGTGGACCTTTCGACATGTCAAGTGAAGTGAATGCCTCCTTAGTAGAAACCATATGTCTTGAAGCTCCAGAATCAATGATTTAACTAGGTGAGCTTGATGTGCCAGCAACCAATGCATGAACTCTCTCTCTTTCTTCTGAATTTAATCCTCCTTCTCTCTTCTTTGAGCTGTCTAGAAGGGAGATGCCATTCTTCTCCAGGAGTTGGGTCATCATGTCTATTTTCTTCTTCATGAAGGAGCTTTTAGAATGATTTCCCTCACTGCAGTTTGCACACTTGCTCATTTCTCCTTTGTTCTTCTTCTTCTGGGTGTTCTTCTTGGAACCTTGAGGCTCCTCTGGAGACTTGTTCTTGTCCCTCTTTTTCTCAGGTGGATTTTCAGCTTTCTTATTTCTTTTTGAATCCACCCTCAAATCTCCAGCAACCAGAGCTTGGTATTTGGATGGTTTGATGGTGCCCATCATCACCAATTTATCTTGTTCTTGTGTGAGAGATTCCATGAAATCTGCAAGGATAGGCATTTTCTAGGCTCGATATATAAACTTTGTGGCATAGAAGGTCGAAACAAACATTGAATAGTCAGGGACAAGATTTGAGAGTATGGCCAAGACCAGATGATCATCCTTATTTTCGATCCCACATTGTTTTAGCTACAAAACAAGTACTTTGAACTTGGAAAAATAGAGTTGCAGGGATTCAAAGCTATTTGGACTCAGGGAGATCAATTCATTTTCAATTTGATGTCCCCTCATATTATCTATCTTACCAAAAATATCAACAAGCTTCTCCCATACTTCATTCGATGATGTCAATCCATCAAGATGGAAAAGGAGGTCTCTGGATATGCTCAGACACAGGAGACCATAGGCCTCATCCCTCCTGTTGTTCCATTTAATCTTCTCTGCAGCTGCATTGGGATATGCTTTTGTTGCCATAGTCACTCTGTAGAGGCCTTTCTCTCTCAACAGTATCTCCATCTCTGCTTTCCATTCAAATAAGTTAAATGGAGTCAAGATGATCTTCTGAGATTGATCCATAGCTCAGAATTTGTCCTGTCAGTCAGCAGAATGCTCCCACCCAATGATGTCGAACTTGCAAAATAAATTGGAAGGAGAGAAATATATCTACAAAGGCTCTGATACTATGTGGAAATTGAACCCAGGTGTTAGAACAATTACACTCACAACAATTGCCAATTACACATGTAAATTACTCACAAAAGAGACTGAATATGGAGCTGAACACTAATCTGTATTGAAGAAGTGTACAATAGCCAACCCTGTGAGGTCATAGGAATCCACAATAAATAATTACATGAGAGATTCAAATTCATAAGGATGCCATTCAAATTTGGTCAAAAGCAGGCTTACTAAATCTAAGCAAATCCCCCATAGGTGCATAAAGCACTTTCCAAATCTGTCTAGGATCTCATGAATTGGAAAAATCAATTAGGCAAGCTAATAGGTGGTGGAAGGACAACTCATGCATGATTTTCATAGGAGAAAAGAGTGGAGGATGTTGAGGACAAAAAACAAGTTAACTTCACCTAGTCAAACCTTCCCAATTGCCTTAAAACTCAGAAAAAGCAGGCAATAAAGTAGAAAAAGCAGACATGCACTAGGGAGGCCAAGAATAAAGCACATTTGATTCCAAGAGGTTTTCCAAGCACTCCATGACTCAAATTTAGCAAGTTTGACCACTATGGATGTGTGGAGGACAACTTGCATAAGGTGGAATATGGAAACTAGGCAAATAAGACAAAAAATGGATTAATTAATGTCTAAGGTAGCTAACTATGGCTTGATTATTCTAACAAGAGGAGAGAAACAAGAAAGGACAAATAACCTGAACAACCCTCTACATCTAGCTCACAGGAAGCCATAATAGATACAAATATGATAACCATGGAAAGAATGATGGAAAGGATCTCTGTATATGGTAGAACACCTCCCATGGAGAATCAAGAACAAGAGAATAGGAATAAAAATGCTAGAAGACCACAGGTTCTCCAGAACAGGAAGAGAAACCCTCTTTACCCACCTATTAGGCATCCATTTCAATAAAATTTCATGGATGAGGATGGTGAAAATCAAGCCGAAGATGAAATCGACCAGCTCGATACTGACTCTCCCACCACCTTACTCACCAAATAAGAACATGAAAATTCTTTTCTTGAGAGGGGAGAGATTCCCTAGAGGAGACAAAGGATTTTAGGAGAGGACATCAACTCGTGGTCTTGGATGCACAAAGACAGATCAACCTGAGGAACAGGGTTGTCCCTTTTGTGAGAAATAAATATGCAGGAAACAGGGCTTCTACTAGCAAGCCTAAAAATGACACACCTCCCAGGGATTCTACCAGCAAGCTCCAAAAAAGTTTTGAAGCCCAAAGGGAAGGAAAGAAGGGAATACAAATAGAGGAATGTTTATCATACACAAAATTATTTCATCTTCGAGGCCAAAATTTCCAAAATCAAAATCTTTGTCCCTCTCACTGAATTATTAAAAAACTCTGAATACCACTCCAAGATTGCCACAGTATTGAAGCCCCTAGAAGAAATCTCTGTTGTATCTAATAGACTGAATCTATAAGATGATAGGCCTACCATCATGTTTGGACCACATGTAGATGTGTCTTTCGATGAATAAGTTCCCTCTTTCTATGTTAGCTTGAACATCCATAATGCTATCCTACACAACACCATTCTCGATTCAGGAGCCTCTCATAATCTGATGCCTAGGTGAATCATGGATGAGCTAGGATTGGAAGTGACCAGACCCTACAAATACCTCTTCTCATTCAATTATAATAAAGTCAAGTTCCTAGGCTTAATAAAATACTTGGTCATCTCCTTAGCCCAGATTCTTGCTAAACCCCTTTTCATGGATGTAGTGGTGGATGACATCACTCCAAAGTTCAGGATGCCATTGTCAAGATATTGGGAAACCAAGCTCAAAGGTGCCCTCTAGATGGAAATATCATAGGCCACTATCCCTGTATTTGGGGTACATAGAAGACTATTCAGAGAACAAAAGTTGGAACATATGGTAACCAACGTTGAAAGGCCACACAATCACCCCATCTATTCGCTAGACATTGAGATGGGATCTTCTATCTTATTTATTGAAGGGGACAAAGATGGTTCCTATTCCCATAATGATTCTTCCGTTCCTACTAAGGAGGAACTAGAAGGTGTGTGGGAGATGAGTTTTAATTGGTCAACATGTAGAGAAGGGGAAGGAGCTGGGGCATGGGAAATTAATCAAGTGTGGGCCTTACTTATCTTTGAACATTTCTTATATATGCTTGTTGAACATTGTACATCTCTCTTCCAACTCCGGTACGTTGATGGCCTCTTAAATGCTAGCCATAGGAAACTTTCCTATACAATAGAACTAGAAACTCTATTGGGGAGAGCCTTGTCTGTTTGGGGTTTCTCTTTATTTATTCCAGTTTTTTGCAAAGTTTTGGGTTCTTCTTTCCACTTAGGGACACCTTCTGAGTCTGATAGAACACCTCCCCTACCTCCCTAAGGCAGGTTTTTTACTTTTTTGGGTTTTTTCCCACCCATAAGCAAGTTGCAGACTCCACAGTTGCATGTCTAGTATGTACACATGACCTACTATACTGTCAAACCATGTATGCCATGTGACCTATTAGTAGGGTAACTAGCCTATTCCCCTGAAACAATGTTTTTCCCTCATTTTTGTGGTTTTTTCTACTATTTGGTAGGTCTTTTGGGGTATTATCTACGTGCATGAATCCAAGGAGTTAGCGTCATCCCTTTTGGGTGTTCTTTATCTAGGTTGAAATTCCTTTTGTAGAATTGGTTTTTTCTCTTTGCTCATCCCCCCGACCCGCTTTGCTTGGTTTTATTTTGGCTTATGTTTCTGGTTAGCCTATGTTAGTGATATTTTTTCTGAACTTAGAAGCTTATTGGTCTTTGTTTCATTCTTCTTTTGTTGGTTCACTTCACCATGCCAAAGTATTTGACTTGTCTCTTATGCAAGCCTTCGTTCCAAGTAGGGTTTATACTAACTTTAGGGCATTCTATATTTTGTTTGGTGGTTGTATAGTAGAGTTCTTTTTGTGTTGTTCTTGTTATCTGCATACTTTACTTTGTAGGTAAGTTTTTTCTTTTGTATTTATAAAAGAAAAATAAAATAACTTATAGTTGTTTAATATGCATGTAGATTATGGTTTTTTCTTTAATGCATTGCATATCTTTATTCTTGAAAAAAATAAAAATAAAAATAGTTCTTTTGTGGCTTTCAAGTTTTTTGTTTGAAAAAGAAAGAGAATGGTTTTTTCTTTTTTGCAATTCAATGCTCTTTCCTTAGTCACTTTGTTTCAACATTGATTCAAAACACCATTGGTTTCACCTTTGCCACCCCCTTTGAGTAATTAACAACCTTTTAAAATAAACGCTTAATATTTAAAATTTATTAGTAATTGTTTATTCTAGAGACGACACACACTAGTCTATGATAGTGTTTTGGGTTAGGAATACCTTAATTACCCAAAAATTCAAACTCAAACATAGTGGCCTATCTATTAGGAAATCCAAATTCGTTGGGAAAGACACCGAAAACCTCCTCTCACACAAGAGTCAAACACGAGGTCGTGCGATACTGAGATGTTGGAGATACCCATCCACTCCTCAGTAAAGCATACACCATAGTTGTTGCATGTTTGAGGAATCACCTAGCACCTCCTCTTGGCCCCTTGTGGTGCCTAGTACTGCTTGAGTTTCAGGATTTTCTACCCTTCCCATGTGCATCGACTAGACTGATGACTGTTCCACTAGAATTTCTCTGTTATTTAGGTATCCTTAGTATCTTGTTTGCTAGGATCTTACACGGGTTGAATTGAAAGGCTATTTCTAGTACACCTAGAATAAACTAGGAAGGTAACCTCGATAGACAATTTGGGAGGGAGGTTGGGTGATTACAATGCTTGCACCCAGAGGGCTCTTCATGAGACTCCAAGTAACTACTCTCCGTCCTTCACTGGTTAGTTCTAGGCCCTCATCATCCTAGACTTTCCTTTGGAAGGAATCTTTGTTTTCCTGAATTGATACTTAGGTATTTTTCTAGTAGTGTTTTCTTTGTACTGTTGGTTTCCTATCGACCTTAGAATTTGTCTTATTGTTTGAAACTATGGCTACCACCCCTTTGAACACCAACCAAGATATCATCATGTTGGGAGCTCCTTGTATTATTCCTCTCAAAGGGAATGTTGGTTTTCCTTTGATGGCCACATTCAATCTACCTGGATTCACCCTAGTGCTACTGGTGTGGTTTTTTTCCACTCCAACTGTCCTAAATGATCCTGATGCTTCTCAAGTAAGCTCCTTATATCAAGGGCATCAAAACACTACTTTCCCTTCACCTGTAGCTTCTTCTCCTTCTCCTTCTACCTCATGCAGTGGAAGTAATAATACAAGTAACTGAGAATATAAAAGGAGTAAAAGAAGGAGGAATAGGAAGAACACTCGTAAGAAAGGGGGAACTTGTTCAACCTATGCAGGTAAAGTTGAACCTCATCACCCAACCTATGCAGTTCATGATGGGGGCACCTATCCGACCTCTGCAGGTCATGTTGGATCTAAGCACTCAACCTCTACAAGTCAAGTTAATATTCACCATCCAACCTCTGTTGATCATACTAGTGGGATCCTTCCAACCTTTCTAGGTCATGTTGGATCCAGTCACTCAACCTCTACAATTCATGCTTAGGGAACCCATTCAACCTTTGTAGGTCAAGTTGAAAATCCCCATCCAAACTCTGTAGATTATGTTGGATCCATCCACCTAGCCTATAAAGGTCATGATGGGGGCACACACTCAATTGTTGCAAAGAATGTTGATCCTACCCGTCCAACCTATGCAGGTCATGTTGGACCCAGTCTCTCAGCCTCTGTGGTTCATGCTAAGGGAAAACAACCAACCACTGTGATTTATGTTGACACTGTCAAAAAGAATAACCTTTCAAAACACAAGCCCAAGTTTCCTTGCAATCTTTTTGAGGGAGACCAGCTTACTTATCAATGCCCTTCCATCACAAATGTATGAAGAGTTTGGTTCCAATGTCATCCCTTTTTTTAACATATTGAAGTCTCTCAACAACCAACCTCTCTTAGTCAGGTTGGAACCAGTCTCTCAACGTCCGTAGGTCATGCTGGGGGAAAAATATCAGCCTCTGTAGATCATGCTAAGAGGAAATAGTCAGACACTGCTATCCATGTTGACACCATTGAGAAAACTGGCCATTTCAAGTGAAAACTTAAGTTACCTTGTAAGTTATGCAAGGGAGATCATCTTACTCATCAGTTCCATACTATCACAGTGGTGTGAAGAGTGTGGTTCGAGACTCAAGGATTTACTTCTCTTGAAAAACCTGTAGTTTCTCAACAACCTACTCAACCTTTGGTTGATCTAGTGGGTGAAGCTTCCCACTATTTGGTTCACCCCACTCTTCTTTTGTAGAGTGATCCTTATGTGATTGAACCAATGTCATATTTTATTAATCCCACTCTCCCTTCATAAAGTGACTTTCATGAAGAGGTTGAATATACTCCATTGTCGATCAATCCCACTCTTCCTTTGGAGAGTGAAGTGTTTTCTAGTCACATTTTATTCACTATCATTTTAGAACTTACTGAACAATGGGGAACTGAACTCGCTTCGGATCAACCCCAACCAAGCTCTTATATTGCTTCCTTTGATTGGGATAGCCTAGTTGAGTCACTCCTTCCTTCTTATGCACCTTTCTAGATAAATATCAAAGTTGGAAAATACATGATTTCTCATTTTATTGTTGATGAAGGAGCCTCAGCTAGTATCTTGTCTTATCATTCTTGGAGAGGCATGGGATCTCCCAGCCTTGTGTTGAATTCTAGTCAGTTACTGGCGTTTGATAGAAGAACTAGTTTAGCCATGGGAATTATTGCTCAAACACTTGTTAATTTGGGTGGGAAGAATGTTTTAGTTTATTTCATGGTGATTGAGGACCCCTTGGACTTCAATATGCTCCTTGGGTGTGATTATGTTTATTCCATGTAGGTTGTGGTGTCAACATTCTTTTGTGTGATGTACTTTAATCATGGTGAAGAAATTGTCACTATCGATTAGTTGTATTTTCTTGATCTGCCTCCTGACCCAACTAGAGACAATATCTTTCCTTTATTGATTTGCACTATTTCTATAGACACTACCTTGCCATGGTTGAGCTATGTGGCCTCATGTCCTTTGCGTTCAATTTCCCCTGAGGACAAGCCTTTGTGTTCATGCTTACCTTCTCAGGAATCGATCCTAGCAGTTGACCAAGTGATTCATCCTATACAGACTATGGATCCTGCTCTCCACTATGTCGATCCATTTGAAATTTTAGACATGTGTCCTATATCAGATGATCTCCTTCCTTCGGATGAAGTATTCCTAGAGTGTTTGATACATTCTAACCTTGTTCTGGATGTTGGTTCAGTTGTGACTAAGTATAACCCTGATTTTCTTAGTAAGTGATCTTCCCATGGATTAGTCTTTTTATGTTGATATTTTTGAGTCGTTTGACTCTCTGATCAAATAGCAAGTCGATGATCCTAATGATTTTGATTTTTCTTATGAATTTTTCAACTCCTTTGATACTGAGTTTGTTCCTGCAGACTCTATCTCCCTTGTTGATTTTCTCTCTTCTTCTGAGTTTGATCTTATTGATTGTGAACCCTTAAAGCCTTGGAGCAATATATTCCTCTTTACTTGATTCTCACTTGACTACACCTTTTGTAGAAGATAACAAAGTCACATGAGTTTCTGCCAAAGTGACCTGCATCATATATTTTCTTCTGAATGTGATTCCGATGTTGTTGTTTCTTGGAGCCTAGGATTTGTAGTTGGATCCACAATTGTTTAATGACCTCCCCTTGTTATTCAATATTTAACTACATTTGCATGTACTCTGCTCATGCTTATGAGCCTGATGTTGGATTCCACACTTTTAACTCATTGTATAATCCCTCATCTTTTCTCTCATCATCGCTCAGCCTTGTACCATTTTTCCTTTGCAACTTGAAACCCTTTACCTTGAGGAGATGTTCCTCAAGTGTCTATATTCATCTCATGTTCCTTACATTATGCATAGGTTTGTTCCTCGTGTTTGGAACTAGTTTTTCCCTCCTTTGACACTCATCTCCTCGCATTTAGAGCATTCTTTCTTCTCTCCTTTAAGCTCGTTAAAAATAGTAAGGAGGCCTTGAGTTGAATTTTTTAGACTCGTTAAAATTTCACAGGAAAGATATGGATTTATATTTGAGCCCTGGTCCCACTCCTTAAATTTGACTAGATTGCTGAGTAAACTTGTTTATTCAAACTCGTTAAGGTAACATGAACAATAATCCACATCGATGGTAGTTTATTTCTTTTTCGAACCATAAAAAAAGGAGCACTCTATTTTCTTCAGAATCTAGAAGAGTATCTTCAAGTATATATTTATCTCTTTTCCATGCCTGAAGGACTAAACTTACGGAAAATGAACATTTTCAAGCTTAGTTTTCTTTTTTTGGTGCTCTATACCTAAAAAAGAGAAATATTTTGAGTGTACTTTATGTCTTTTTCATGCTCGCTAAAACCTAAAGAACAAAGCATTGAGTTTACTGTTGTAAGCCCCATTTCTCGTAATCAAATGGATCTTTCTAAGTGATCTTTCCTTCCCTCACACTCATTAAAATCTGGATACATGTCGCTTCTGAAGGTGCGTCAGTCTGGTGATAGTTTACCCCTTTTTCGGACCTTGCCGACTAACTAGGAAAAAGGCATACCTTAGTTCTCCTAAGATAAAACAGTTCTCCTCTATATTGTTTTACATTTTTTCAGGCTTAGGATACTAACTTTATGAAAAAAAACCCCCCTAAAGTCTTCTTTGGAGTTTCCAGACTCTCAAAACTATGAAAACACTGTTGAGCATTCACTAGTTTGGGTTCGTAAAATCCACGAATCGATGGTTTATCAAGCATTCTTTTGTCTCTTCTTTGATATTTCCAAAGATGAATAAGGTCCCAAGTTGGCTTTCTTGGGCTCGTTAAACCTTTACAAGAAAGAGGGAAGGGAATTTCATTCACATATTTTTACATCATGGCAGAAAGTCTTGTCTCCTTGAACAAAGCACTAGTTTTGAGTCCATCAATAGTGGGGTCTCAATTTTTTGACTTTATCTCGATTCAAATTTTTTTACTCCTCTAGTTGGTCGCTTTTCCAATTATTTGGAGAGTCTGTTAATATCTCTTATATTGCATATTTGTTTCGTTGGTCTCTTTATGTCAAAAGCACCTAAGTCACTTTTGTGTCATGCTCACTATTCAAGAATAAAACTTTTTCGATCATTCTGCAGTTTCCTTGACCTTTTGTGTCGGTCATTCCCTAGTATCAGTTCATTACATCATGTCTTGGGTGGTTCTTGTCATGAAATTTAGTACCATTTCTAGATCCAATTATTCTTTGACTTAACTCATGTTGGATGATGGAGGATTCGTTAATGCCTTCCTTCCAATGGATCTCTTCCTATTGATTGTAACACATATTGCTCTCGGAATGATATTTAGAGTTTATGACAGTACCGTGGGGATTGCAGTCATCAGTGGCAATTTACCTCACTATTGAGTAGTGGGAATACCTTACTATCTCCTACTCTATGGATTCTTCAAGTACTTGTATTCACACTTGTTAGAATGTACTAGGTACCTTGGGGACCATTTCCATTAATGGTGGTTTCCCTCACATTTTTTAACGGTTCTCAATATTGGCCGGTAATCAAATGGTTTCCTCCATGTTTGACTTCAACTCCTTTATTCAAATGGTTAGGATTCGTACCTTTTGGGCGGTTTGGATTGAATATATTGGACTAAAATTAGCATCGTCATATTTTTCTATTTCTCGAGTTGCACATGACCTTGTCACACTTCATATGAAATTTTGATGAGACATAGATTCGCCTTGTATTCTTGTGGCTATGATTTATTATTGAGCATGGATCCACCTTGTTCGTTTGTGTCCATGACTCCTTTAGATTTGATATGGAAGATTTTTGCATATTTAGAAACCATGATAGTTACATCAGTTATACATATGTTGGATCCTCCTGTATCCTTATGGAAATGATTTTGAAATGGACTTGTATGTCCCATAGATTAGTTTTGTTTTACATTTATCTCTCTTTCAGGTACCTCTATTTGAAGCTTTCGATCTTGGATTCTCTGCATTCTCCATACTCAGTTGTTTACATTATAATGTATTTCATATATCATCTTCCCCTATAACCTCATACATTAGGGGGAATCTGTTATATTCCAAAATTACACATCTCTTCCTCTCACCACTTTCCCATGATTCTGTCGCATGTCAACACTTCCATGACAACACTTCATGAAAGTCACTAAAAAAAAACTTATATTGAAGGATCCATATCCAATGTTTTGTAACTTTGTTTGAACTCCTCTATACACTGTTGGAAAGGTATTTGAGTCAGATAAAAATTTCTTGAAGACAACAAAGTCTGAAAATTCCCATAAGTACCCTTAAAATGAGAATATATGACTTATACACGACTTGTCATACATGGTACCTGTGTATTCCACTTTGTATACATGATTTGTTCTACATGATACCTAGTATTCACCTGTATTTGTGACTATTTCCATTCAAATCGGTGGATCATACGCAAGTATTGTTACTGTAACCCACGTATATCACTTGTATATGCGATTGTTGTCTCTACATCTTGCGGATTTTTCCTGTAGATGTCAAAAATAAATGTTTCTCGAATTCTTGGTAGTTTGGGTGGTTATGCAATTGACTCCTTTGGTTGTAACTAGTTTGTCTTTGACCCTATCTCTTCAGAAGAATATAAATAGAGGTAGAGAGGTCCATGAGAGGGGAATTGAATCCTTGCATTTTTGAGCTGGAGGAATTAGGACTCTCATTCCCCCCACCATTTCCCTATAATCTTTCTCCTTGTGTTGTGGATCTTGGAGACTAATTTCCTTGGAAAAGAGAAGCAATAGAACTAGATCAAGGTTTCATGAAGTGCCCAACTTGAAGGGAAGGTATATTTGTACTTCTTTTCATGATTAATAAAGATGTGATGTCCTTCTTCTTCCCAAATCATTGTTCAATGTGTGCTTGAATCTCTGTTTATGATCACATGTTTATGTTAATCAGGTTAGGATTTCATATTAATTTGAGTATCATTGTTTTGCATGTGGTCATATTGGTTTGAGGAAGGTATAATTAATTTTGAAGGTCTCTTGGGGAAGAGGAGTAGGAGAAGGGCTATAGAAATCTTGGACCATCCTTCAGTTAATCAAGTATGGAACTTACTTATCTCTGAATATTGATTATATATGCTTGTTGAACATTGTACATCTCTCTTTCATCCCCAGTACATTGATGGCATCTTAAACCCTAACCATAGGAAACTTTCCTCTACAATAGAACTAGGGTCGAAACATCCATTTTTGACATCTGTAGGAAAAATCTGCAGGCTGCAGAGACAATAGTCCCGTATACAAGTGATATACGCTAGTTGCAGTAACAATACTCGTGTGTGATCCATGGGTTGCAATTGAAATAGTTGCAAATACAAGGAAATACACAAGTATCATGTAGAACAAGTTGCGTATACAAAGTGGAATACGCGGGCACCATGTATGACAAGTCACATATAATTCAAATATTCTCATTTTAAGGGTAATTCTTGGCATTTTCATACTTTGGTGTCTTCTAGAAAGTTTTATCTGACTCAAATATCTTTCTAACAATGTATAGAAGAGGTCAAATAGAGTTACATAACTCCATATATGGGTCCTCAAATATAGGTGTTTTTTCAGTGACTTTCATGAACTGTCATCATGGAAGTGTCGACATGCGACATAATCATGGGAAAGTGGTCACATCCATAGATGTGTCATTTTGGGCTATAACAATTAGTGTTCATGATTTTAGAAGTATTATATAAATTCACCAAAGTTGTTGCAGTTTATATTAACTGAATGCTAATGTTGTATGGAGGTAATTAGTATTTAGTAAATTGCTTCCATAAGTCACAAATTCTAATGTAGGTAAAACATATGGACTATTATAGGGCTTACGAGGTGTTAGATTTGAATACATTAAATTCATTTTTATGGATGACAATTGATGAAGTGGTTTGACCTAGTCATGGGTTTCTCTAGTGGACCTCATTCAAAAAGGCCTAATGGACTTGACTGAAAATATTACATGCTAATTGGACTTTGTTCGTATTGCATGAGATGTTGGTTTATATTAAAATTTCTCCAAATAAAAAGTATGTATATTTACCTCTTTACTTATTTTGCGTTATTACCAAATTTTAATTTGACTAGGGTCATTTCTTAATTAGGTTAAGCTTTGAAACTTTTTTCATGTTGGGAAATATTTTTGGGAAGTATATATCATCTTTAGACAAAAAGAGCCAATGTAATTGTTGCTTTTAATGGTGGCTCACAAACAGTAGGAGAGAATGGTTAGAGTAGGTCTCTTCAGCTTGGGAAACCTTATTATGGAAGAAGATATGTAGAAACCTGGAAAAAACCAATTTCACTACAACAATGCAGACATGCATTTAACTAATTAATATTGATGATTTTTGTATATGAGTCTAAGTATGCTCTGCTTGCTATAAGTTTATTTTATTGAGCATTATTTGAGATGCTAAATGAAAAACTTATAAATATCTATAAATGTTCCTATGGTTGAGGTCTTGGTAATTGGTTTATAATGTGTGAGATTTTGCAATCAGTTTAAACTTGAAATATGTATTGATTGCATAAACCTGTCCATGTATGAACTTCTTGGTGTTATGTGTTACTTTAATTTCTTGATGTTCATGTTGTTGATGTAATTGAATTGGTATATTTGTATTCATGTTTACAATATATAATGATGCAATTTGAATTCAATTCTTAGAATAGGATTCTTCCAAAAGGAAGTGTAAGGGTATTTGTTGTTTGGGTGTGTGTAGGTGTTTAAGGAATTTAGGCACTAAGGATTCATCGAGTTGTTCAACATTCAAGAGAAATGAATGATAATTTATTCACAAGTACTCTATACCCCTATATTCTAATATTGTGTACTAGTAGAACCTATGGGTTTGGTTTCATCTCCATTTACAATAGTCCATACATTCCATGCTTCAAAAATAGTCAAGTCTAGGAGGTAGAGCAAAGCCACCTACATTTAATGAGTTAATAGGAAATATTCTACAAGAAGAAGAATGAATGAAGGTGTTTGATATGGACTCTCATACTTAAGAATTAGTGTTAGTAGCCAAAGGAAAAAAACCATACAAGGGCAATCCATGGGACAAAAACAGAGCAGGAAATTTTCAGCCAAGGAATGGAGGTATGAATCAATCAAAATTTGATGCACATGATAAGAAAAATGATGGTTTTTTTTACTATGGTGAACCTAGTCATTATGCTAAAGATTTATATAAAAGGAAAGCTAATGAATCCAAACAGTAGTTCAAAAAACATAATGGAAATTATGTGAGAACTAACACATCTATCAATGATGATTTTAAGAATTTAAAGTTGTTTATTTTTGAAACTGCATTGTCTATAGAAAATGATGATGAAAATGCATGGTTCATAGATTCAGGTGCCTCAGCTCATATGTCTCGTGCCAAAGAGTGGTTTGATGAATATCTTGAGAGCAAAAATGAAACACACATATATTTAGGATATAATAGATATCATAAGATTTAGGGTTATGAAGTAATATGTGTGAATTTACCTAATGGAAAAATGAAATAGATTCACAATGTGTTGTATGCTCCAGGCATCAAAAAGAATTTTATTTTTGTTTCCTTAATAACTCATCAAAATTTGAATGTAGAATTTATGCAGTCTCATTGTCTTGTAAAGTATATTCAGAATCATCATAAATTCATAGCCATAGGGACAAGAATTGGAGGACTGTATAAACTTGATGTAACAATGTCCAATCATCAAGCATTAACATATACAACAATGACAACTGAAGATTTATGGCATTGCAGGTATGGACATGTTAATCAAAATTACTTAGTACTACTTTAGAAGAAATTTATGGTTGAAGGGCTCCCTATTTTAAAGAATGAGCATATAGAATGTGAAGCTTGTGCACTAGGTAAGTAACATACAGATGAATTTCTAGTGCATAAAGAGAAGCAACAGAGAGAGATAATTGAATTAATACATACTGATGTTTGTGGTCACATACAAACAATGTCACTTGGTGGTATAAAGTATTTTATTATATTTGTTGATGACAGATCGAGATTTACTTGGGTTTATTTTATTAGGAAAAAGAGTGACGTATTTGAATATTTTAAAGAATTTAAAACTATGGTGGAAAAGAAAACAAGAAAATGCATTAAGATTCTTAAATATGATCAAGTTGGCGAATATACATTAAGAGATTTTAAAAGCTACTGCAAGAACAATGGGATCGTTCAACAATTCACAGTGCCTTCTACACCACAGGAAAATGGTGTAGTTGAAAGGAAGAACAATACATTAGTGGATTGTTCTCGTAGAATGTTAAAAGGTAAAAATATCTCTAATGGTTTTTGGGAAGAAGCCATTAATACTGTTGTTTATTTAAAAAATAGAAGTCCAACTAATATTCTATATCTAAAAATTCCTTTTGAACTCCTTTATGGCTATAAACCTGAAGTTGGTCGTTTAAGAGTATTTGGTTCCAAGGTTTTTTCTCATATTCCCAAAGATGAGAAAAGAAAACTTGATGCAAAATATGTTAAGTGTACATTCCTTGGCTATTGTCATGATCATAAGGCATACACAGTGTTTGATATTAGTACACCTAAGCTCATAGAAAGCAAAGATGTGATTTTTCATGAGAATACAGTTGATTAAATAAGTAAATATGATGTATGGCATACTCCTTATGACAATGATGTTCATTTTACATTTGATATAGATGGTGAACATGAACATGTAGAAGAACAAGTACACAAGCAGAAACAGGTACAAGAACAAAGTGAAAGCAGTATGGATACTACAAACACTCCTCTTAGAGGGGATCCTACACCTCATAAAAGAAGAAATGAAAGTGAACAAAGTGGTGGATCGTAGAGCAAGTCATCACGAACAATTTACGTACCCTTGAGGTATAAATATTATGCATTGATGACACAAGTAATGAATATTGAAGAACTTGTTACTTATGAACAAGCCAAAAATCATGAGGAATGGAAAAATGCAATGAATGATGAATATGAATCAATAATGAAAAATGAAACATGGGAATTAACAGAGCTTCCTGGAAACAAAGTTCCCATAGGATGTAAATGGTTGTATAAAACCAAATTTCATGCAAATGGAAGTATTGACAAATATAAGGTCATATTATTTGCAAAAGGATATTCACAAAAGGAAGGAATTGATTATGAAGACACTTTTGCACCTGTAGCTAAGTTAAATACAATAAGATTCATGATTGCATTAGCTACACAACATAATTGGAAAATACATCAATTAGATGTTAAATTTGCATTTTTGAATGGTGATTTAAAAGAAGTTTGTTTTGTTCATCGTGATGGATTTATAAAGAAAGGACAAGAGGATCTTTTTGGTAAGCTAAAGAAATCTTTATATGGTTTGAAACAAGCACCTAGATATTGGTATATTAAGACTGATTCATTCTTTTCTTAGCAAGGTTTTGTGAAAAGCAAAAACGATCCTAATATGTATGTAAAAAAGGATGAATAAGGTGTTAGAATAATCAACCCATAGTTAGCTACCTTAGACATTAAATTAATCATTTTTGTCTTATTTTCCTAGTTTCATGATTCCACCTTATGCAAGTTGTCATCTACCTATCCATAGTTGTCAAACTTGCCTATTTTGACTCATGGAGTGCTTGGAAAACCTCAAGGAATAAATTCTACTTTATTCCTAGCCTCCTAGGTGCCCTTCTATTTTTTTTACTTTATTGCCTGCTTTTTCAGTGCTTTAAGGCAATTGGGAAAGTTTGACTAGGTGAGGTTAACTAATTTTTTGTCCTCCACATCCTCCACTCTTTTCTCCTATGAAAAGCATGTATGAGTTGTCCTTCCATCACATTTTAGCTTGCCTAAGTGCTTTTTCCAATTAGTGAGCTCCTTAGTTGATTTAGAAACTAGTTTATGCACCTATGGGGGAATTGCTTAATTTTAGTAAGCCCGCTTTTGACTAGATTCGAATTACCTCCTCATGCATTCAAATCCCTTATGTAATTATTTAATGCAGTAGCCTATGTTATTATAGGGTTGGCTATTGTACACTGAGTTAATACAGTTTAGTGTTCAACTCCATATTCAGTCTCTTTTGTGAGTGATTTTGCATGTACAATTGATAATTGTTGTGAGTAAAATTGTTCTATCACTGGGTTCAATTTCCACATGGTATCAGAGCCATTGTAGACTGATTTCTCTCCTTCAAATTTGTTTTGCAGGTTCAACATCAGTGACTGGGAGCCTTCTACTGACAGCGGGGACAATTTCTAAGCTATGGATCAATCTCAGAAGATCATCTTGACTCCCTTCAACTTTTTTGAATGGAAAGCAGAGATGGAGATACTGTTGAGAGTGAAAGGCCTCTATAGGGTGACTATGGAAATATAAGCAGAGCCCAATGTAGCTGCAGAGAAGATAAAATGGCACAACAGGAGGGATGAGGCCTATGGTCTTTTGTGTCTAAGTATTTCTAGAGACCTCCTTTTCCATCTTGATGGATTGACATCACCAAATGAAGTATGGGAGAATATTGTTGATATTTTTGGAAAGACAAATGAGATGAGGGGACATCAAATCGAAAATGAACTGATCTCCCTGAGTCCAAATAGCTTTGAATCCCTGTAACTCTATTTCTCCAAGTTCAAAGCACTTGTTTTGCAGCTAAAACAATGTGGGATCGAAAATAAGGATGATTAGCTGGTATTGGCCATACTCTCGAAGCTTGGCCCTGAATATTAGTGTTTTTTTCAACCTTCTATGCCACAAAGTTGACAGCTCAAACCTGGAAGATGTTTAGCCTTGCAGATTTCATGGAATCTCTCACACAAGAACAGGACAAACTGGTGATGATGGGCACCATCAAACCATCCAAAGACCAAGATCTGGTTTCTGGAGATTCGAGGGTGGATTCAAAAATCAAAAAGAAAGATAAAAATACACCTGAGCAAAATAGAGACAAGAACAAGTCTCTGGAGGAGCCATAAGGTTCCAAGAAGAACTACCAGAAGAAGAAGAATAAAGGAGAAATGAGCAAGTGCGCATACTACAATAAGGGCTATCATACTAAGAGCTCCTACATGAAGAATCAAATAGACATGCTGACCCAAATCCTAGAGAAGAATGGCATCTCCCTTCCAGATAGCTCAAAGAAGAGAGAAGGAGGATCAAGTTCAGAAGACAAAGAGAGAGTTCATGCATTGGTTGCTGGCACATCAAGCTCACCTAGTTTCATCATTGATTCTGGAGCTTCAAGACTTATGGTGTCGACCAAGGAGGCATTCTCCTCACTTGACATGTCGAAAGGTCCAACAATAGTACTGGGAGATGACTCTCTCACTGAAATTTTGGGCAAAGGGAGGATTGATCTTGATCATGGTCAGTTTAGCAATGTGTTGTATGTTCTTGGTCTTGCCTCCAACCTCTTATCAGTGTATCAGATGACCCACACTGGGTCTCCAAAGAAGGTCATATTATCCCCTGATGAAGTTGAGATCACAGAGATCTCAAGTGGTAAAGCCATTACAAAAGGAGTTGCAAATCATACTTCAAAGGTATACATGTTCTCACACTTCCTACCCTACTCACACCCCTCTGCTCTTCTGATTCATGCTAATGAGGCAAGCAAGATTTGGCATGAAATATTTGGTTACCTAAATTACAAGTATCTTTCTGATCTTAGTGAAGAAGAGATGTTCATAAGGTTACCAAAGATAAAATTTTCCAAAGGAGTCTGCCAAGGTTGTATCCTAGGAAAACACCCAAAGCATAAATTTGAGAGAGCTAGTCATGAGAGAATCTCTGCACCCCTCGAGTTGATCCACAGTGATGTTGCTGGCCCATTCCCTCATATCTCCATGAGTCAGGCCAAATATGCATTGAATTTCATAGATGACTTTTCCAGGTATTGCTGGGTTTACTTCCTGAAACACAAGTCTGAAGTTTTTGGCCTCTTCAAAGTCTTTAAGGCTTTGGTTGAAAACCAGTCTGGGAGGAAACTCAAGGTCCTCAGATCTGACGATGGTGGTGAGTATGTCAAGTCTGATTTTATTCAATATTGTGCATATGTAGGTATTCATATGCAGCATTCTATCCCTTACACACCACAGCAAAATGGTGTTGCTGAGAGGAACAACAGATCACTGAAGGAGATGGCAACATGCATGATGGAGGCCAAAACTTTGCCACCAAAGTACTAGGCTGAATCTATCAATTGTGAAGCCTATATCAAAAATAGGGTGGCTCATAAACATCTTGATGGTATGAATCCTTTCAAAGCATGGAGTGGGCACAAGCCAGATGTGACCCATTTCAGGATTTTTGGCTCAAGGGCTTGGGCTAGAATTCCAACAGAAAAGAGGAATGCTTTGCAACCCCAAAGCAAAGAGTGTCTATTTGTTGGGTACTATGAAGATTCAAAAGGGTACAAGCTGATAAATTTGAGCACAAACAAATCCTTCATCGAAAGGTGTGTTCAGTTTCAAGAAGAACCCCTAGCAGCAGTGGAAGTTGGAGAAGCCTCTTCATCACCAGATCCTATGAACGTAAGTGAAGAGTTTGTTGAACATGCTGATTCTGATATGTCTGATAGTGATGAGTTTATTTCAGATCCTAACATCCCTACAAGGCAAAAATGGGCAGCCAAGACCATTCATGCTGCAGGAGAGCTAGCTGGGAATCCCAATGACCCTAGGAGGACTAGATCTCAATTTGAGAGTGCTCTGTGCATGAAGGATCCTATGTTTGCTGAGAAATGTTGTCTGATGGTGGAATCAGATCCTTAGACATATGAATATGCATCAGGAGATCCAATATGGAAATCATCCATGAAGGAAGAGTTCAGCTCACTCCAGAAGAGCAACACTTGGGAGCTAGTGGATCTTCCCCCATGGAGGAAGCTACATCAGTGTAAGTGGGTGTACAAGACCAAATTTTCTGCTGATGGTTCACCTTTGAAGTACAAGGAAATATTGCTAGCAAAGGTCTACTCACATGTTCATGGCATATATTACAATGAGACCTTTGCACTAGTTGCAAAGATGGACTCCATCAGGCTAGCCTTAGCCATTGCAGCTTCAAAGCAATGGGAGGTACATCACATGGATGTAAAGTGTGCCTTCCTGAATGGAGATCTCACTAAATAGATATACATGTAGCAGCCTCAAGTATTTTTTACTAACCCATCTCTTGTGTGCAGGTTGAGAAAGTCATTGTATGGGCTAAAGCAAGCCCCCAGGGCTTGGTATGCCAAGATTGATAGCTTCTTGCTATCACTGCATTTTGTTCGGTGCAAATCAGATCCAAATTTATATTTGAAGTTAATTAATGGTTCATTAATGATAATTGTGTTATATGTTTATGACCTTCTCATTACAGGAAGCTCAAAGGATGAGATTGCTTCCTTGAAGGGTGCAATGAACCAAGCCTTCTCCATGACAGATTTGGGACTCTTAAGCCAATTCTTGGGGCTTGAGATTGCTCAAACCAAAGATGGAATCAAGGTGCAACAGTCCAAGTATGCCTTGGATTTTCTGAACAAATTCAAAATGAAGGATTGCAAGCCAAGCAAGACTCCTTTCCTTTCAGGAGTGAAGCTGGAAGAAGCTGATTCTTCACCTATGGTAAACAATACACTGTATAGGCAATTGATTGGATGTTTGTTGCATCTTACACATACTAGACCTGATATTTATTATGCAGTAAGTGTGGCTTCTAGATACATGGATCAGCCTCATGAGATCCATTGGAAAGCAGCCAAAAGGATCCTTAACTTTGTTCAGGGAACAAGGACACATGGGATCTTCTATAAAGCAAAATCTAATCTTGATTTGATTGGGTTTACTGACATTGGTTGGGTAGGTGATAGCACAGATAGAAAGTCCACATAAGGATATGTGTTCATGCTTACAGAAGGGCCAATCAGCTGGTCAAGTAAGAAACAGAGTGCCATTGCACTCTCATCTACTGAAGTAGAGTACAGAGGAGTTGTAAATGCAACAACTCATTGTTTATGGTTGCAGAGGTGGAGAGTGTGGCTTTGAATCAGAGTACTCAACTACCATATACTGTGATAACCAGAGCACCATTCGAATCTGTAATGATCCAGTTCAGAAGGAGAGAACCAAACACATTGAGATCCATATGCACTACATCAGAGAGCTTGTGCATGATGGCACCATTCACCTACTCTTCTGTTCATCTTCAGAACAAGTAGCTGATATCTTCACCAAAGCATTTTGTGAGAATACCTTCAGCAATCTCAAATCACTACTGGGGATTGCTGATCATGCTATGAAGCATGAGTGAAGACAAAATTTCCAAATTTTGTTTTACAGTCCATGTTTAAGGGAGGATTTTCCCATGTGGTTGTTGCCTCTTTCCTTGTTTAAATGGACATGCAGTATGTCAAGGGTGACTAAGCCTTGTTGCTAGGCCCTATAATTTTCTGATATATTACTCATAATTTAGGCTTAAGGGGGGGTGTTAGAATAATCAACCCATAGTTAGCTACCTTAGACATTAAATTAATCATTTTTGTCTTATTTTCCTAGTTTCATGATTCCACCTTATGCAAGTTGTCATCTACCTATCCATAGTGGTCAAACTTGCCTATTTTGACTCATGGAGCACTTGGGAAACCTAAAGGAATCAATTATGCTTTATTCTTGGCCTCCTAGGCACCCTTCTATTTTTTCTACTTTATTGCCTGCTTTTTCAGTGCTTTAAGGCAATTGGGAAAGTTTGACTATGTGAGGTTAACTAGTTTTTTGTCCTCCACATCCTCCACTCTTTTCTCCTATGAAAAGAATGTATGAGTTTTCCTTCCATCACATTTTATCTTGCCTAAGTGATTTTTCCAATTCGTGAGCTCCTTAGCTGATTTGGAAACTACTTTATGCACCTATGGGGGAATTGCTTAATTTTGGTAAGCGTGCTTTTGACTAGATTTGAATTGCCTCCTCATGCATTCGAACCCCTTATGTAATTATTTAATGCAGCAGCCTATGTTATTACAGGGTTGGATATTGTACACTGAGTTAATACAGTTTAGTGTTCAGCTCCATATTCAGTCTCTTTTGTGAGTGATTTTGCATGTTCAATTGATAATTGTTGTGAGTAAAATTGTTCTATCACTGGTTTCAATTTCCACATAAGGGAATGCTGTTTTGATATCCTCATATGTTGATGATTTGATTATCACAGCCAATTATTCTCACTTGATTGAAGATAGTAAAATTCAGTTACCATAGATGTTTGAAATGAAAGATCTTGGTGAAATACATTATCATTTAGGTCTAGAAATATGGAGAGAAGTCAGTAAAAAAATGATCACTCAAAGTAAATACATAATAAAAATACTATAAAGATTTAATATGAGTGGAAGCAAGCGAGTGATAACTCCTTTAGAACAAAATGTTAAGTTATCTAGTTTTGATGAAACTAAAGAGGTAATTGGTACTTTGTATCAAGAGTTGGTGGGAATTTTGAACTATCTCACTACTACCATGAAAGATATTGCATATTCAATCAGTATTCTTAGTCAATTCATGCTAAGCCACTTGAAATTAATTGGGTAGCTGCGAAGAAAGTTCTTCGATATCTAAAAGGAACTGTTAATTTTTTTATTATGTATACTGATAATTGTGATGTTGAGTTGATAGGTTACTCTGATTTAGATTGGGCTGAAAATCCTTATGATGGGAAATCAACTTCAGGATATGCATTCAACATAGGTACAAGGGTTGTGTCATGGAGCAGTAAGAAACAACCAACTGTTTCTTTATCGTCAACAGAAGCTAAATAAAAAGCTTTATGAAATGCTACTTGTGAAGCTATTTGGTTAAGGATAATTCTTGAAGATATTGGTAATAAACAAATGAAGCCAATTGTTCTCAAATGTGACAATTAGAGCTCTATTGAATTGGCACACAACCCAATTTATCATTCCAGAACCAAGCATATTGAAATTCAGCATCATTTTATAAGATAAAAGATTCAATCAAATGAAATTGACTTGATCTGTTGTAATACCACTAATAATGTGGTTGACATCTTTACCAAGCCTCTTGAAAAGAACAACTTTGAAGAATGCATGAAACAATTAGGTGTGGTAGAAAATTCATTTCTCCATTAAGGAGAAGTGTTAGATATTAATGTAGAAATGAATAAAATAGAAACAAAATAAAATAGAACAACAACTGAATCCAAGTTTAGAAAGAGTTGCAATTGAATCCCCACTTTCCTTATTTATTATTTATTATTACCAGATCCATTTTTTTAGGGATTTGTTGCTTGTGTGACCAGCTAGATATGTAATGCATTTCCTCCTTAAAAAATAAAGTAAGTATGAGAGATTCATCTCTCTGGTAAACTCTATCATACTCTGTTTGTTTAAAATTTAAAAGAAAATATGACTAGCAAGATCTAAAAGTGAACATATGAATGAAAAATAAGCAAATAGAAGATGATGAAATATACCAAACCCCAAAAGATGTCCTTCACACTTCACACTCTCTCAATCCTAGTTATTCTCCTTATGAGCTCATGAGTGGACTCAAAGTTCAAAGAAAACATGAAAAGCAACATCCAAGAGAGAAGATATTGATGAAAATGAGGCAACTAAAGGATATAATATGGACAAAATGGAAGATTAAATAAAACCCCCAAAGGTAGTTCTTCTCCTTATGATCTCATAAATGGACTTTAAGGACTTCAGTTCAAAAAAAGTATGACAGAAAACATCGGAGAATGAATATATGGACGAAACTTAAGGATATAATATGAAGAAAAACAACTATTATATAAAATGCCAAGAGTTACACTTCACACTACAAACTGTGTCCAAACTGACTCTATGTAATGTTCCAAAACCCTTGGATCACAAACACATGCATTCCAAGTGTAGCATTGGGGGTGGTGCACAACTATTGATTGCAAGATTCTCTATAGTAGCATTGAGACGTGCATATTTATGAAGACTTGAGAAAAGAGAAAAAAGCAGAATATTATATAAAACCCCAAGATTTAAAAAAACCATATGGTGTACTTACCGTTTGAACTCCACTGTAAGCAAGCCATGGTGAAATTCCAATTGTCAATAGCTGAGTGTTTTATCAAGAACTGCTTTAGATGGACTATTGGGCCAGGAAAAGGGCCAAGGAAAGTGAATAAGGAAGAAGCATGCATGCAATTAATAAATAGAAAAAGGCACATGCAACAGAAGGGAAAATTAGGCTAAGAAGGAATCGGCACAGACAAGATGAAAACATGCGCGCAATGGAGAAAGAATAGGAGGAAAGTTGTGACAAGGAAGGCATATTCGAGTCGATGGAAGAGACAGGTGGAGAAGTTAAAGATGGAAGTCAGAAGTCAAGGAAGACTGTAGAAGGACGAGCCAATAGAAGAAGGCAGGACAATTTTGTATCTAGTTATGAATGGTACAGACGAGCTAAAAGACATTTTCGCGGTAAGTTAAAGCTATGGTTAATGTCTTCTAGGACTTTCACATCTAGGTATGGGGTGACATTTATGTAACAAATTATATTTTGTAAGTTGTTGAGTATATAATAACTGAGTTGTACTCAATCAAACTTGTGAGGTCTTGTAAATATTATAAATATTAGGAGGAACCCACTCGGTATAAGGGTTCATTCGGAAATATAGATAAGGGGCAGTTAGAAAGTTGGTTAGAATCCACTGGGTTTTAGTAAGACTGAGTAGAAGTAGGAGGCTGTTGAGTCATGGATCTTGCTGCTGTGTGCGCAGACTGCTAGAAGTAGAAGGAATTTGCAACTAAGTGTGCGGATAGTAGGATAGAAGAGTCGATCCAAGCTATGTGCGGATCAGTAGGAGTAGATAGAAGAATAATAAAGAGAGCATGAGATCAAGAATATTGAGTCAAATACATATCTTAAGAACAGTCTGTAGGTCACAGAAAACAAGGTGCTATATCCAATTCTCATGCCAGATGAAGAGCACCTTGGTGGTTTTTCCCAGATTGGTTTCCATGTTAATCCTTGTGTATATGAATGAATATTGTTGAATGGTGAATGTTTACCTAAATATTTGCTGATGGTATGGTATTACAGTTAATAGTGAATGTATGTGATAATCTAGTTTATCTATAAATGAATGGTTAAGTGTTTGTTGAAATGGTATGTATGAATCAGGGTTAAGTTACTAAGTCCAAATATAGTCATTCACTGCCTGATTGAGTATAAGGTATCAGCTGCGCCACATTTTCACACTAGCTACAGGGTTATAATGATGAGGTTGGGTCGCACGCACGACGTGACGCCTCTCAGTATTGTTGATGAGTTGCTGTAAGACTCCATATTGTCACCTTTGTCGAGCGCCTTGGCCCCGTACAAAGGGACTATACTCCCTCATGAACTATGGAAACATGGTTTTGGTAGTTACCCATTAGATATCTCAAGTGAGACTATGCCTGCCTCGTAGGTGTTGCCGAATGATATTGCTCTGTCAGGTCAATGTCTTGTGGTTTATTGTTGGTATTATGGTTTTCTTGAACCACGGGTCAACAAAAGAAAGAGAAATAGGCCAACAAATGGTTCCGTTTCTAGGAACTAATCATTTGAGTTGAGGGAAATGTTGTGGAATTTGACAAAGAATGAGCTAGAGGGCTGGCTAGAGTCTAAGATGCTAATATTTGCGCAAGAAGGGAGTGTAGGATCTCAGTTAAGCACATAAAACTAGGTATACTGGTACATATATTATGATGTTCATCAAGTATTCTTTGCATAGTTCCCTGTTATACTACATGAGTGTTTGTCCAAGTTGGAAAGAAGACATACGAATTTCCAGAGAAAAGGGACAGTTGAGTGGAATGATCAGTTGGTTTGCGAGGTAACAAGTGTAAGTAACACCATCTCTAGAGATGTTGATTTATGGGTTGACATTATTTTGCAAGGATATATTATTGAGTTTGAAGTAAAGGCTATAACCTCATATAGTGAGGCAGAAAGAAAAATTTTCCAAGGACCACGAAGAAGGTATTTGTTATTTATCAACACATGGATTAAAAAGCTCGTTTATGAGAAGGGTATCCTATAATTGAGTAGTTGAGTTGCATACCATGGAGGAAGGATATGTCAAAGATGACTTGTCAAGAAAAAAGGGGAATGGTGAGTTGAGATGTTCCCTGGAAGTGTGGAACCTGAACTAGAGGCTGGATTCCTAAGGAGTGGAAGGAGATTCAGATATGGGAATAGGAGAAAGACAGAGGAAGGTCGATGAACCCCTATTTTGTTCGAGGAAAGTGAAAATGAACTTCATTCGTAGGAATACAAAGGATATTACGATGAAGAGGAGGACTACAACCCAATTTTGGAAGGAGCAGAAGACTCTGAAGAGTCTGATGAGACACCAAGGTCAGAATTGAACTACATCACACCAGGAGTATCATCATAGGTAAGTTCTAGAGCCTCATCTCTTGAAATAGTTATTAAAATTGATAGTGTTATTACCAGAACTAATGTGGATGAAGGAACACCTCTGTTAACCCCATTACCAAAAAGTACTGATACTGACTCAATAGCTGGGCATGATATTCGGTTACCAAACTTCAATGGAAATGGATCAGAGGATCCAAAACAACATTGCTTCATTTGTTAAGCTATATGGATGGTTCATTTAGTTCAGAATGCAGAATTAAAGAAAGAGAAGATGATCATGACTCTAAGGGGTTGTGCACTGGACTGGATTATGAAGTACTTCATAGTACCATTAGGAGCACCGCATAAGACCCTTGAGGAGATAAGGGCTGCAATGATCTCTAAGTTCCGAAAACCTAAATTTGAGTCACAGTGTATCACTGAGATCAAGAAAATAAAATAAGCATTAGCAGAGTTAGTATGGGAATTTGACCAAAGATTTAAAAATTTCATGGCCAAAGTTAGTTTCCAGATGTCAGATGTTCAGCATAAAGAGTGGTTCATTGCTGCACTATTACCACACATCCAAGGGCTATTCATGTAACAAAATATCGAGTCATAGAATGAAGCACTAGAACTGGCAATGAAGCTGGAGGCCTTCCCAATCAGTGATGGTGCCGCATGGATGGTGCAGATCCAATCACAGTTGGCTAATTGGATGATAGAGCTTTAGGATATAAAAAGGGGCAAGGAAGCACAATAAGATTTGTGGTGCATGAAATGTAGAAGGGATGGACACACCAAAGACAATTGTCTGACCTTCATGAACTATATCTCATCTGGTGCACCAAACCCTTTAAATAACCATGGACTACCATGGTGTCACATATGCCAGTCTAGAGGACATCGTGACGAGGAGTGTTTATATTTTCAAAAAGTTGTAAGTACCCTAGAAAACCTATTTTGTAAATTCTGTAAGTCAGTAGGACATGAAGAGAAAGATTCCAAAGCATACCAACTCTTGAAGGAAAAGACGTTAAACACATACTTGGTGAATAATGAGGGGTAGGCTTAGGTTGAATTCGTACAAGCATCATATCAGCCTACGCAGTTCCCACCCACATAGTATCAGAATCAGTATCAGCCCCAGTATGCACCACAGCAGCCATATGCACAAGAAAATCACTACCGGCCTCACTACCAATAGAATCAGTACCCTCCACAGCAACCGCAACTGTAGGGAAGTGGTGGTGGAAAATTCAGAGGCCGAGGAGGAGGAGGATTTGGTAGAGGGAGAGTTCAAGTTACTTTCTATAACTATGGAAAACTAGGTCACTATGCTAGAGATTACCTAGAACTTGCGAACGCATGCTCCTACTATAAGGGATGGGACCATAATGTGTAGCAATGTCCTCAGTTGATCACAAAATGGTAAGCAAGGTCTATCACAGGTCCTACTCCTATGCAGAGTCCAAATATGAATCCTGAATTAAATGTCCAGATGATTTCTTCTAAACTAAGCGATTCAATTGTTGTTGTCGTAACACGAGGAGGTGATGCGACCAGAGCCGATCAACAAGATTCGAAAGAACAACTGTAGCTGCAGGTATGACCTGCAGCATAGAATAAGGTGTCATTTGACATCCAAAAACAAAAGGAATTATTCTTAGACGTGTGACTAGAGTTTGTAGATCCAGAAGAACCATTGACATCATAAGAAGTCAAGGAGATGCTTGAACGATTCCAGCACATCTTCTAGAAAAGGGCCCCACAAAAGGTTAGTAAACTTAAAACCTTTTTGTCAAGTTTCTTAGTGCTAATAAAAGATAAAGGCACCATCATATAACTACAAGCACTAATAGAAGAAACATCGGAAGAGCCACAACCTGAGAAAAGAGTTAACCAGGCTGGAAAGAAATTCAAAACTGGATGCGAGTTAAGAATGACTGTGTAGATAGGAAATTATGATATGGACTATATTATTTTAAACCTAGGTACTGATGTCAATATTTTGATGTGAAAAACTTGAAAAAGTATGGGCAAGCCACGCTTGGACTAGTCTCCTATCCAGTTGCGACTTTTCAATCAGGAGAAGGTTTTCCCAATTGGTCGGTTGAGTTAGGTCCCCGTTGACATTGAATGGTTGTGCACATTTGGAGACTTTGAGGTCATTAAAAGTGTGGATGACACAAATCCATATCCTACATTGTTGGGGATAGATTGTGCTATAGACAACCAGACCATTATAAACTTCAAGAATAGGATTCTCTCATTCGAGGATAATGAGATCAGAGTGGTGTTGCCAATTGATCCATTAGAGGGATAGAGACACGTTGAACCTGTCTATAATGAGGGATAGGGTGACTATCTTGACCAAATATCGAGAGACAAATAATTCTTAAACTCCAATATTTAGATGGATTTTTATCAGTTGCCACTTTCAAAAGTCTTATAACTCTTAACCTCTATCTGCAAATTCAATCCTTTCTCTTTCAAGAGAGGATAATTTCACTCGCTCCCCTCTAATTTGATCTCTAACATTTTTTGGATAGTGTGGATTGGTTGATAGTGTATTTCTCCTCACTCCCCCATGAGAGGTACTATTGTGGACCTTATAAATCAAGCATGCACTATGGTATTAAAAAAAAACAAAAATCAACTTTTTCGATAATTTGAAAAATAATATTACTGGATCCAAAACTTCTTTGTATTCAAGTAAATTCCAAACTCCACATGTGAGAACATGAGGCCAAATGTGGATTGAAAGATAATTCATTCCAATTAGACCTAAAATAATTTAACTTACCTCAATCCAAGTGAAGTATATAACTTAATTATAAAATTTGGTTTTGGTGCTAATACCAACTCAGGTTCCATTGAAACTATTTAGTCATTAGTTAGATATCAACAGGAAAATATAAATACAAACAAACCAACTTATTTGCAGATTGTACTCAAGTAGGAACTTCTCAAAGAGTGTTTAACATGGCTTATTTTTTTAATCACCTAGCGTATTTACTCCTTAATGAAAAACTACTCTTGAATATGTGAATTCCAATAAACTACTTCATTCAGCAGGGTTTCCTTGATATGGGATCTACTTTGGGAATATATTTATTAAGGTCAACACCAAAATAGATCTTAATCAGTTCACACATCATTATGTTAATAATTCCTAACAGGTTTTAATTTTAGTGTTGTTGTAGACCACCTAAATCAAAAAAATTATTGCAATTTACCTTAATTCTTTCTTCCTCGTAATCTCACCATATGTTTGTTTGAAGTTTTTAAAGCTGCAAAATAAAAATTCCTTAAATTGACATATCTCCAATAGCAATAAAGTGAGAATACATTCAAAAATATCAACTGCAAAATGAGGATAGTTGTTCTCCAAACATAGAAGTTAAAGCTCAAGAATCATTATCTTATACTACAACTTCATCTCCTTCCATACATCACTTTCATATGAGATTGATAAAAACAATAATTACAAGTTAACATCATTTCACTTTAACTTGAATTCCAAGAATGATAAAATGGATTTTTTAATACCTTAGTGCTTTATGGATTCATGGTTGAGATGAAATTGTGATAATCAAGACTGGAACTCACTAATTCCTCTCACGACATCAGAAAGAATCCACAAAGAGAACAAGGATATGCATTAAGTCATTGAGTTATATTTAACTCAAGTTCAAAAATAGTTTTATCAACATGTATACCTTAAGTTATCATAATCAAAACTTCATAAAATTTATAATAATAAAAAAATCCATCCTTCTAGGAGCCTAATAACCATGAATTATGTTTGAGAAGGATTAAAAAACATAGAATCCAAATATAATAATAATGATGCACACTACAAGCCCTTATTTTTGTAAAGAAGGCTCACTTACCTGAAATTAGAGAATTCATGGGCTTCTATTGGCACTATGAACATCACTATTTTTCTTTAGTATACATAATGAATTTCAATTGATTGCACAGGAACAATAACCCTAGGTGCATGGGATCCTTTGAAATATTATTAAATTTAGAAACCACTACCAGAACTTGTTAGGTGCAGCTAGTTAGATGGTCTCGTCAAGGAATTTATTTGGTTCGCTACCCTTGCCTCCCTGATTTTGGATGAAATATATCCTCATATCATTAAGATTACATTCAAGTGATATATTTGACACTACCCTATGTTTCCTGATAAATCATAAATAATGCTACTCAACTCTAGTAATAAGTAATCAACCAATAATCATAGTTGCTACAAGGCCGAGTGAGTTGACATATACTAGGGTAAGTGGAAGGAGAAAGTACATCAACAACTTACTTTACTTCAATATTTGGCTAAGTAAAATGCATCTTAAAATTAGGTTGATTTATTCAGTAACATGGGATGGATGATGGTTAATGAAAGATCCTTTTTGGATGGGCCTTCATACTACATTTCTAGGATATCGATGCCTCGAAAACCAACATTTCCATGAAATATATGCTTTTATTACATTAATTAACCTTCTTATAAGGGGTACATTATTAACTATCCCACCAAGGAGCCACATTGTTTTAGATCTCTCCTCCTATTTTCGGTAATAATGGGTTCACAAGACTTAATGGCCAAGTAAATCCAACCATGATTCCCAAGAATTCATTATCCATAGGGAATGGTATATTAAACATTTATATGAAAGAAACTTGAAATAAGGGGTCTCAATAAAAACCCACCCATGTATTTCGTTTCTATCTCACTGGTGTTGATCTGCAACCACCCTCACAAATTTACTTGGTTTACGAGTGTGTTTCATGCAATATTGACCACATCTTTTGGTGTAACTAGTTATTCCTTATCTCATGACCAAATTGGTTAAGGGAGAGTTAAAATTGTAATAATAAAATTACAAATAAACAATAAATGAAAAAAATGCAGGTAAGCTTGAGATATGTTTGACCAGGATTAAACAACTGAGAAACCAATAATAATGCACACTACCAAGATTGATTTTGGATAAGAACAAAATAACAAAAATGTAGATAGGGAAACTCATATTAAACAACTCATAGCCCAAAAAAAATAATAATATAAAACAATATGGCTACTTGAATTCCCCTTTAATCATTTTTTATTGATTGTAAATCACAAATTGATCTTCACTTGCGATCATCTCTGGTGCGATAAAATATCAGCACCAGAGATGTTTAATAGTGAAAATTCAAAATTGAAGATTGAATTTAATAGTCCACGCCTAGGGTTTATGTAGAGATTTAAAAGTTTTCATCCATTTCCATCTGAGATCCATTCGAAGCTAACACACAAATTTCACAGTTGAAGTGTCTGCGACCTATTATCACCCTGTAATTTTCCTATGGTTGTTGTAGGAAGTCACATGGGTAAACATTTCAAACCAATATTTAGATTGTATTCTAGCCAATACAGTCAAATAGGGCTCCTTCTTGTTAGGAAACATTCACATATACATATGGCTTTAAAGAAGTATTCAGAAGGCTAGATTTCTTGTAAGAATAGGGTATTTGCAGGTTTCAATATGGTGAAACATAAATGCAAGAAAAACCATTGGGAAATGGAGTCACAACCTATAGATATTCAAGGGACTTACAAAAATAATGAGTGGTGATTTTCCTATGAAATATGGATTACAACAATAATGAGTGGTGATTTCCCTATGAAATATGAGGCAATGGGGCTATTATGTTCAGTCAAATGATCTTGAAGTGAGGACGGATGTAAATGATGAAAGAACCCACTGAAAATGAGAGGAATCTATCAAAGGATGAATCTCTGGGAACACCTTTAGTAGAAGTACAAAAAGGGACAATAATTGAAACAAAGCACCTATCTGTGGATGAAGTCCATCATAGTCATTACCAACACATAAAAAATACGATTTCTGATGGAAGTAATGTTATCTAAAATGAGTTCCTTGCATACAACCTAGAAATGTATTGGTAGAAAACAAATACATGAAAATGAAATATAGGGAACTAGGACTGAATAGGAAACGACTTGATGAATCTCAGAAAACTCAGAGCATACTTTTCATTAAAGATTCCAAGAAAATAACAGGGCTACAAAACCCGAGCATTAAGGCCTCTGATTGAAAGTTTTCAACCCTTTGTTCCTTTATCGAGGGTACGTTTATAGTTTCATGGGATCCCGAGACCATCCTCAAAACATAGCCCTAAAATCAGTTACAAAAATGGGGATTAAATCTGAATGATCATAAAATACCAACAACCTCTCATTTGGCATATTTGTCGTGATTGTTAACAAGATAGGAAAGCAAGCTGGGACACGCATGCTAGAAAAAAATGGAGAATTAAACACCTAGAAACCATGCCTGTCGGCTGAAAATGTTGGCTCTTTTATGATATGTAATAGCTTCACTCCATGCGTGCATTTTCACCTGCAAAATTTCTTTTGGACTGTAGATCTTAACTCGAGATCCATTCTGGGCCGTCGATATGGGGTCTGTGGGAAACAAAATATGATCCAACAACTTTCTCAAGGTTTGATTTGGTCTTTCTTCCCTTTAGCTTTCTGCACCATTGATCTCCGCATGATTCATTTCCAGCTGTCAATGTGAGATTAAGCCACAGAGGGAGAAAATCGAAACTCTAGCTTTTCATAATAAAAACTTTACATATCCTCTTTTCTTCTTCCGCCTTTAGAGGAAAACGGAATGCACATCTTTGAAATTTTCTTCATCGAACCTCTCTTCTTCCGCCTTTGTATTTCTACTTCTACCATTTTCTTTCCACACCATCGATATTTAGAGGAATTTTTCTCTACCACCGATCTTGTGAATTGCAAAAAGCAGAAGTTCAACCCTTCATACCTGGAAATCTTGGGTTTTCGCCTTTTTCCCTTTGTGCCCTTCTGCACTATTTATCTGTGTGGGATGTCTATGAACCATATATCTATCAGATCCTAGAAAGAGAGACTTCAACATTTGACAACAAATCCGTTTGGTATTTCCTCTTTCCGATCTCTTCCCTGTTACTTCTTTTTTAGCCGTTGATCTTGGAAGGAAATGCTATGGACCGTTGATTTGGCGTATCATGAAAGGAGAAATTTCCACCTTTCATGAGAAAAAAATTTCTTCTACTTCCCCCCTTTGACATGTGGAATACTCCTGGACCGTTGATCTTATTCAGAGATTTTATGGACCGTCATATCCCGGATCGCAGAAGGAAGAAATCTGGATTTGAACCTTCTGTGGTTAAAACTTTGTATTTCCCGCTTCTGACTTCTACCTCCCTCTTTTTCCTAGGCTGGTGATCTCTTTTGTGGGTTGGATCTCCACCGTTATTTCTCACCAAGAACTATCCTTAACTGGATTTTTCATATCAGGCTCATTTCCAAGGTCAGTCCTAAGGATTTTTATCCATTTTGACCTTCAGGATTAGGAATAAGCCTCCAAAGCAACTTCAAAAACCATTTTTTCATGCCTCTAGGTCAGAAGACATGAAACATTTTTTACCTCACCCCTCATTTTTCACTGGTATAGACCTTTGAAGGGGAATTAGTGCAGATTCCTTATGTAGAAATATTCAAAATTTAGCACAAGTGCTAGCAGCAACTCCAACTCAGGATGCTATCCTCCCTGTGAGGTAGCAAAGAACCTTGTATACCAAGTTCCCACAACTTCCAATTCATTTGAAAAACAAAACTAAATGACATCCCCTGCTGGAGACCTTACTGACTTCACCTTAGGATTTAAGTCTAACAAGGTGGGTTATCCACACATGCAATGTTAAAATAAAATGGTATATACAATGAAAATCGAGCTGAACTTACTTTTACAGAAAATAATGTTTAAGGATCCTCCCATTTATAGGAGCTCCAGATACTAGACTTCCCTCCATCTCATCCAAAACATAGGTATTATTTCCTCTGAAGGCTACAATTTTATATGGGCCCTTCCATGGGTGATCAAACTTACCATGCTTTCCTTTGTCCTTATGTGGTTCACCCCACAACAAAACTACATCTCCCAATTGGAAATCATCAGGCTTTTTCCTCGTCAAAGATTTCTTTCATTTTCTCCTAAAACTCTCAAGTTCTATCAAATAAATGCTCCCTCTGCTGCTGTAGTTCAACTAACTGATACATCCTCCTTTGGGTTGGACATGTCTTTGTTTCCTCTTCTTGTAGCAATTTCATCACCGACAAGCTCAGGGAACTAGGAAAAATCACCTTAGATCCATAAACTAGCTAGAAAGGGGAGGTTCCAATGGACTTCTTCATGCTGATTCTGTCATCCCACAAAGCATGCATCAATTTTGTGTGCAAGGCCTTCTTGTTATCCTATAGAATATTCTTGATGATTCTCATGAGGCTCTTGTTTGAATATTCAAGCAACCCATTTCCTTATGGGTAGTAGGTCATCGAGTGTCCCAATTGTATGTGATATTTGGAACAAAAATCAACCATTTTCTTTGATTTGAACGTAGGTGCATTATCATTGATTATCTTCCTGGGAACCCCAAATCTTGACAGGATATGCTCCTCCAGAAATTGCATAGTTACTGTCTTGGTATCTTGTCTTGTGGGGATGGCCTCAATCCATTTTGTGAAGTAGTCAGTGGTAGCGAGGATCCACCTATTTTGTCCTGAGGAAGATGGGTTTATTTATCGAATGAAATCTAGTTCGCATTGTTGGAAAGGGGCTTCAACCTGTATGGGTTTCAAAGGTAATGGTAATATCTTACTTGTTCCCTCAAAGATTGGAAATTTGTGGAAGGAAACAACTTTCTTGTGAGTATCAGAGAATATGATGGCCCAATAAAACCATGCCCTTATGATTTTGTTTATAGTGGAATTCCAATAATGATGACCTCCACATTCTCCTTCATGGAATTTCTCGATGAGCCTCTTTTCCTCCTGCTCATCCACATAGTTCAGCAACACTCCTCCTGGATCCTTCCAATACAATTTCCCCTCTAGGATGTAAAACCCAAATGCCTTCTACTTGAGGAATCTTGCCCTTGTCCTATCCATACCCTGTGAGGCTTGTAGATGTTGTAACACAAAAGTGATATCAGTGTACCACGTGGATGACAGAAAATCATCACCTACTAGGGATGTTGGTTGTCCTTGAGGATTTCTCTCTTCTATTGATAATTCAACAATCATTTGCAGGTTGAGAGCATCATAGTTGGATTGGTCCATAAGCTTGGATAGTCCCTGGCCTTTGATTAAATTTGTAGGATTGACCTCCAGGTCATACTCAAGAAAGAATACTATCCACTTTCCCCTTCATCCCTCAGGATCAGGTTGGGTTAGACTATCCTTCACGACGCTGGTGGGGATGTGGGAAATGATATGGGAATGTAGGATGTATACCTGGAAATACTTTAAGGTGTGCACCCGAGCATAATATTGCTTATCCAAGATATTACACTTCAGGTGAGAATCTCTCAAGGTCTCTCTATAAAAATAAATGGTTTTTTCATGTCCCTCTTGATTCTTCTGTAGCAATACCCCTTCCACTGCGCACTCTAAGGAAAATTAAAATATGAGGAAGTCTCTAGAAAAATTAGGGTTGGTCAGCATAAGAGATTTAGAAATTGCCTTCTTTATGTTTTTAAAGGATTGTTTGGATTCGAGAGTCCAATTGATTTCCTTATCCTTTCCCAACATGTCTGTTATATATTTCACTATTTCAACAAAGGAAGCAATAAATCATCTCAGAAAATTTACCTTCCCCAGAAAATATTGAACCTCGACTTTATTCCGAGGGAGCTCGATTTTTTTGACCACATCAACGCTCTTTGGATATATCCTAATGCCTTTTTGGGATATTATATGCCCCAACAACTTCTATTCTTTCATCGAAAATACTGAATTTTTTGGATTCATGGAGATGCTGAGATTTCTGCATTTTCTGAACATTCTCAAGAGGTTTGCGACATGTTATTCATCAGATTTATAAAAGATAGTGATGTCATCCAGATATATCACCAACGAAAGCTATGTCCATGGCCCATTGGAAGGTTGCTCCTGTATTCATTAGTCTGAATGACATCTTTCCATACATGAACGTGCCCTAGGGTGTGGTGAAGGTTGTCTTCTCCTGGTCCTTCGAGTGCACCATGATCTAGTTATAACCTAAGAATCCATCCAGAGTGGAGATCCTCTGTGAACCCACTACTCTCTGCAAGATATGCTCCATTTTGTGAAGTGGGTAATGGTAATTCAAGGAAACTCTATTCAAGTTCCTGAAGTCAATGCATATTCTTATTTCCCCTTTATTCTTCTTGACAGGGACCATATTTTCCACCCACCACGAGAATCTGAGGGACACAATGATTTTGGCCTCAAATAACTTATTGATATCCTTTTCTATCAGGGTCAGCAGTTTTGGATTCATCCTTCTCAACTTCTGTTTGAAAGGCATATCATCCTTCTTTATTGGTATGGTATCATGGATTATTCTTGGATCATTAGCCTTCAAGTTACTATAGCTCTAGGAAAAGACATATGAATATTCTATCGTCAGTGAGATGTATTTCTACTTGGCTTCAAACAAGAGGTTTCTTGATATCTTGATGACCTTGGGCTGATCCTCTGTCCCAATATTTACATCGTCAACATCTTCACACCTTGGAACCAGTTGAGATTCTTTAGCCACATCATTAGGATCAATTTTTTTTAGAAAGGAACTAGAGCCTTGGAGATGGAGTTACCTTTCAACTGCATGATCTCTTTTTAGCAGAGATTTTTTACATATTTTTTCTATCCACCAGCCTCCTATCACTCTGGCTCACACACTTCCTTAGTCTCTCCACCACCAACATATTCCACAATATAAAAATCCTCCTGTCGGGGCATTTATTGGGGAGCAACGATTCATTTTTTCAAGGTTTTTGGAGTGGTAGTAGCTTCCTCTAGAAGCTCATTTTATTCATCAATACTAAACCCATAAAAATCCCCAGTGAGACAGAGGAACATCAAGATCTGTTTGTCATCATCCAACACTTTCTAGCTCTTCACGTTATCAGGGACAAAAGGTCTATGCCTAATATCAATCTCATATCTTCCACCAGGGTGCATGGGGATCTTGGAACCAGCAGTAGAGGTGGCTAGAGAGTCAGCTACATAATTCTGCAACCTGGGGATTAGATTAAAATTTCACTCTTCAAAAACTCCTATCAAGTCCTAGGAAGCATTCCTGTAACTTCTCCTTTTGGGGTGTCTAGCATGATATTCACCTGTCATTTGTTTAATGACCAATTCATAATCTCCGTGTATCATTACCCTCCTAACCTAAAAATCCTTCAGGATCTGAATTTTTAATACCATAGCCTCATATTTTGTCTCATTATTTGTACAATAAAAAATGAGTTTGTAGGATTAGTTTAAAGTTTTTCCTCATGGGGGTCTCACCCAAATTACATCTACTGCCCCCTCTCTACACACTGCCCCATCAAATATTACCTCCCATACTCCATCCAACTCCTCTCGAGTGGGTACAAAGGAAGAGTTCTGGGAACTATAGCTTTATGTGTCTGCTTCTGCAAAGAAAATAACTGATCCCATCTTGGTATCCAATGCATAGATGGAGTGATTGTTTGTACTTTCAGCACTGGTCCCCATGTATTCCAAATTTTCCTCCCTAAAGAGACTTCTCTGTGCTCCAAATACAAGAATGGTGGAATAGGACATATCCATTTGAATATTACCTTTAAGTTTGGCTGCCAAGGATCTTGATAACAACATCCCAAACTTTGGAAGGACTTAATCTACAACTACATCCATGACCAGGTTTTTGGCAGGGATTTGGGCTAAAGAGATGACTAGATCTTTGATCAGTTCTAGACATCTCGACTTTTATGGAATCGAAAGAGAAAATATATTTGTAAGTTCTAGTCACTTCCAATCCTAGTTCCTCCATGATTATCCTGGGCATTAGATTATGGGAGGCTCCTGAATCATACATGGCATTGTGTAAGATGGCATTGTGAATGTTCAAACTAGTATAGAAAGGGGGGGTATCTTCATCAACAAACTCTTCTACATGGGGTCCAAAAAGGAAGGTGGGATTATCCTATTGGATATTTAGGGAGTCTGACATTGCAGAAACTTCTCTTGGAGGCTTCAACACCGAGGAAACTTTGGAATGATATTCAAAAACATTTAATAGCTTAGTGAGAGGGACACATATTTTTATCTTTGTAATTTCAGCCACTAGACTGAAAGAGTTCTGCCCCTGATGTGAGCTACTTAGATTGTCTTCTTTTTTCTCCTTCCCTTTGGGTTCAACTTCATTGGTGGAGGTTTCCATATGGGGTGGAATTATCTTTGGTTTTCTCATAGATTTGTTTTACTGCCTCTTTATTTCTTGTAACAGGAACATCTTTGATCCTTAGACCAATCTCTCTATACACCTTCATGAAAAGAAGTTGATATTGTCTCTGAAATTCCTTTGTTTCCCCAGCATGCATCTCTCCCCTTTCAAGACAAGCATTATCATGTTCTTCTTTGGTCAGAAAGGTGAAGGGTGAGTCAGTGTCCAACTGATGGATTTCCTCTTCAGCTTGATTCTTAGCACCCTGATCTAGCTTGATTCTCACTGTCCTGATCCACATAATTTTGTTGACATGGAGGTCTCACAAGTTGAGTAGGAGGGTTTTGCTAGTCTCTCTACCTGTTTTTGGGAATTTGTGGTCTTCTAGCATTTTGATTCCTATTCTGCTTCTCTTGAGTTTCCTTGGGAGATGGTCTATTATCTACAAAGAGTCTCTCCATCATCCTTTCCATGGTTCTGAGAATTGCATCTATTCCAGTCTCCTGTGAGCTAGAGGTAGAGGGTTGTTCAATTTATTTATCTTTTCTTCTCTCTCCTCTTTCTCCTTCCAATCTTATCTATTCTCCTTCATCCCTTTTCCTTTTTCTTTCAATAGTCAGGTTTACCTCCACCTCTATGGCATATTTCATCATAGCTTCCAAGAAGGTTTCTCTCCTTTCACTCAACCACAAGGTAAACTCACTATCGAAGGCTTCAACATAGTGGAGTTGGGACGAACCAATCGAAGGTTTGAACTGGGTAGGGATGGCATTGTACACCTTCATAAACCTACCAGAAAAATCTTGGGAAGACACTCTCCTTTCTCTTCATGGAATTGTATTGGGACATATATAGCTCAGGGTTCTTCTTGTCTTCCCACTTGTCCTTCAAGGCATCTTCAAATGATTGATAGTTCAGGATGGAGTTAGCTGGGAGGTTTTTATACCATTTTCTTGCTTCTCCAGCCAGATTTTGAGAAAAGAGTCTTACCTTAACATCATCATGATCCACTTCCTCTAATTCTATCCAATCTAAGAACCATCCTAAGTTCTCCTCAATTAAATACGCCCTCTCCCCATTGAATTGTTTGAGTCTTTGGGAGTATTCGAGAGGGAGTTCATGGAGAACAACATGGAGATGTAAAGGGGAAAATCTATTTTCCATCCTTGGAGGTATAGCAGGGTTTACAAGGGGGGATAAGATTGGTGTGGCAGAAATCGGTAAGCTATGAGGAACTGTAAGTATGTGGGGAGTTGTGAAACTGGAAGATGTATTTTGATTAGGATTGGACACAGTGGGAGGAAAATAAGTGGTAGAAAATTTCCTTATGACAGTGGAATTTAACAGGGTAGATTAACCAGTAAGAATAGGGAAATATGGGTCAGGAAAGTGTTAGAAATCCCTGCCTAGGGGCTGTGAGGTATGAGGTGACCAGGAAATGTAGGGGAAATCAAATGCAGAGGTATCAGAGACCAAATCAGAGAGGCTAGACTCATATTTAGTTTTAGGGAGAGCTAGTCCAAACTCCTCATTGTAATGTTTAGATATATCATTAACAGAGACAACACCTTCAGTAAGGAAGGAACAAGTTTTGACTAACCTTTGAATCCTATTGGCCCTTTGAATCAGGATTTATGGATCAAAAATATCTTGGAAATATTTTGCATCAAGATTTCTCCTCGTATTGGTTCTTCTATCCACCACTATTTCCTAGTGGAGCCACCTTCAAAATTTGTTCAGAGTCACCAGAGCATGTACAACCAATTTTGTGTCTAAGACCCACTGCTAAACCAAGCCATAGAGCTAAGACAATGTCATTTTCCCAAGAAATAATAGTGATTATCCTTGAAAATGATGCCAAGATGTTACCACCCTTTAATTTTCCTATGGTTGTGGTAGAAGTCACAGGGGTAACCATTTCAAACCAATATTTATACTGTATTCTAGCCAATACAGTCAAAGAGGGCACTCTCTTGTCACGAAAACATTCACATATACATATGGCTTTAAATAAGCATTCAGAAGGCTATATTTATTGTAATAATAGGGTATTTACAGGTTTAAAAATGGTGAAATAGAAAAAAAATAAAAACCATTGGGAAATGGAGTCACAACCTGTAAATATTCAAAGGGATTACATCAATAATGAGTGGTGATTTTCCTATGAAATTTGAGGAAACATGGCTATTATGTTCAGTCAAATTATCTTGAATTGATGATAGATGGAAATGAGGAAAGAGACCAGTGAAAACTAGAGGCATCTATCAAAGGATGAATCTTTGGGCACACCTTTAGCAAAAGTATAACAAGGGACAATAACTGAAACATCACACCTATATGTGGATGAAATCCATCACAGTCATTACCAACATATAACAAATACGATTTCCAATGGAAGGAGCATTATAGAAAACAAATTCCTTACATACAACCTATAAATGTATTGGAAGAAAACACATACATGAAAATGAAATACAAGGAACATAGACTGCACAGGAAACATTTTGATGGATCTCATAAAACTCAGAGCATACTTTTCATTAAAGCTTCCAAGAAAATAAGAAAATGGTACAAAAACCTTCTATCATTTTGGTTCCTATTCTACTGCTCTTGATTTTCCCTGCGAGGTGGTCTACCATCCACAGAGAGTCTCTCCATCATCCTTTCCATGGTTCTCAGCATTGCATCTATTCTGGCCTCCTTCGAGAATAGGAGGAAAGATACGACAATGAAGGTAGATCTGAGTCAATGGAAGAGATAGGTGGAGAATTTAAAGATGGAATTCAAAAGTCAAGGAAGACTGTAGAACGCTGAGCCAACAGAAGAAGGAAGGACAGTTTTGTGGCTAGTTATGAATGGTATAGACGAGCTAAAAGACGTTTTCGCGGCTAGTTAAAGCTGTGGTTAATGTCTTCCAGGTCTTTCACGTCTAGGTATAGGATGACATTTATGTAACAAATTATATTTTGTAAGTTGTTGAGTCTATAATAACTGAGCTGTACTCAGTCAACCCTGTGAGGTCTTGTAAATATTATAAATATTAGGAGGAACCCACTCGGTATAAGGGTTCATTTAGAAATATAGATAAGGAGAATTTAGAAATTCGGTTAGAATCCACTAGATTTTAGTAAGATTGAGAAGAAGTAGGAGGCTGTTGAGTCATGGATCTTGCTGCTGTGTGCGTAGACCGCTAGAAGTAGAAGGAATCTGCAACTAAGTGCACGGATAGTATGATAGAAGATTCGATCCAAGTGGTGTGTAGATCAGTAGGAGTAGATAGAAGAATAATCAAGAGAGCATGAGATCAAGAATATTGATTCAAAGACGTATCTTAAGAACAGTCTACAAGTCGCAGATAACAAGGTGTTATATCCAATTCTCATGCTAGATGAAGAACACTTTGATGGTTTTTCCTAGATGGGTTTCAATGTTAATCCTTGTGTATATGAATTAATATTGTTGAATGGTGAATGTTTACCTGAATATTTGCTGATGGTATGGTATTACAGTTGATAGTGAATGTATGTCATATTCTAGTTTATCTATAAATGAATTGTTAAGTGTTTTTTGGAATGGTATGTATGAATCAGGGTTAAGTTACTAAGTCCAAATATAGACATTCACTGCCTAATTGAGTATAAGGTATCAGCTATGCTGCGTTGTCACACTAGCTGTGGGGTTCTAATGATGAGGTTGGGTCACATGCACGATGTGACACCTCTCATTACTATTGATGAGCTGTTGTAAGACTCCATACTGTCACCTTTGTTGAGCACCTTGGTCCCGCACTACGGGACTATACTCCCTCACCATCTACGGAAACATGGTTTTGGTAGTTACCCATTAGATATCTTGGGTGAGACTACGCCTTCCTCGCAGGTGTTTCCAAATGATCTTGCTCTGTCGGGTCAATGTCTTATGGTTTATTGTTAGTATTATGGTGTTGTTCAATTGTGGGTGAACAAAAGAAGGAGAAAGAGGCCAAAAAATGGTTTCATTTCTAGGACCTAATCATTTGAGTTGAGGGAAATGTTGTGGCATCTAACAAAGAATGCGATAGAGGGCTGGCTGGAGTCTAAGATGCTAATATTTACACAAGAAGGGAGTGTAGGATCTTAGTTAAGCACATAAAACTAGGTATACTGGTACATATATTATGATGTTCATGAAGTCTTCTTTGCATAGTTCCCTGTTATACTACATGAGTGGTTGTCTAAGTTAGAAAGAAGACATACCAATTTCCATAGAAAAGGGACAGTTGAGTGGAATGATCAGTTGGTTCGTGAGCTAACTAGTGTAAGTAACACCATCTCTAGAGATGTTGATTTCCAGGTTGACAGTATTTTTCAAGGATATATTATTGAGTTTGAAGTAAAGGCTATAATGTCATAATGAGGTGGAAAGAAAATTTTTCGAAGGACCACGAAGAAGGTATTTGTTATCTATCAGCACATGGATTAAAAAGCTCATTTACGAGAAGGGTATCCTACAGTTGAGTAGTTGAGTCGCATACCATGGAGGAAGGATATGTCATAGACGACCTGTCAAGAAAAAGGGGGAATGGTGAGTTGAGATGTTCCCTGGAAGTGCAGAACCTAAACTAGAGGTTGGATTCCTAAGGAGTGGAAGGAGATCCAGATATGGGAATAGGATAAAGAGAGAGGAAGGTCGACAAACCCCTATTCCATTTGAGGAAAGTGATCACGAAATTCAGTCATAGGTATACGATGGGTATTGCAATGAAGAGGAGGACTACAACCCAATTTCAGAAGGAGCAAAAGACTCTGAAGATTCTAATGAGACACCAAGGTCAGAATGGAACTACATCACACCAAGAGTATCATCATAGGTAAGGTCTAGAGCCTCATCTCCTGAGATAGTTATTAAAACTGATAGTGCTAGTACTGGGAATAATGCAGATGAAGGAACACCTCTGTTAACCTCATTACCAAAAAGTATCGATACTGAATTAATGGCCGGGCATGATATTCCATTATTGAACTTCAATGGAAATGGATAAAAGGATCCATAATAACATTGGTTCATATGTGAAGCTGTATGGATGGTTCATTTAGTTCAGAATGCAGAATTAAAGAAAGAGTAGATGATCATGTCTCTAAGGGGTTGTGCACTGGACTGGCTTATGAATTACTTCATAGTACCATTAGGAGCACTGCAGAAGACCCTTGAGGAGATAAGGGCTGCAATGATCTCTGAGTTCAGAAAAACTAAATTTGAGTCGTAGTGTATCACTAAGATCAAGAAAATAAAATAAGCATTGGCAGAGTTAGTATGGGAATTTGACCAAAGATTTAAAACTTTCATGACCAAAGTTAGTTTCCAGATGTTGGATGTTCAGCATAAAGACTGGTTCATTGCTACGTTATTACCACAAATCTGAGGGATTCTCATGCAACAAAAGATCAAGTCACGGAATGAAGCACTGGAATTGGCAATGAATTTGGAGGCCTTTTCAATCGGCGATGGTGCCGCATGGATGGTGTAGATCCAGTCACAGTTGGCTAATCAGATGATAGAGCTTCAGGATATAAAAAGGGGTAAGGAAGCACAAGAATATTTGTGGTGCATGAAATGTAGAACGAATGGACACACCAAAGACAATTGTCTGACCTTCATGAACTATATCTCATCTGGTGCACCAAACCCATTAAATAGCCATGGACTACCATGGTGTCATGTATGCCAGTTTAGAGGACATCACGAAGAGGAGTGTTTATATTTGCAAAAAGTTGTAAGTACCCTGGAAAACCTCTTTTGTAAATTTTGTAAGTCAGTAGGACATGAAGAGAAAGATTGCAGAGCATACTAGTTATTGAAGGAAAAGATGTTAGACACATACTTGATGAAGAATGAGGGGAAGGTTCAGGTTGAACTCATGCAAGCATCATATTAGCCTACGTAGTTCCCACCCGCAGAGCATCAGAACCAGTATGCACCACAACAACCATACGCACAACAAAATCACTACCAGACTCACTACCAGCAGAACTGGTACCCTCCACAGCAACCAGAACCCTAGGGAAGTGGTGGTAGAAACTTCAGAGGCCTAGGAGGAGGAGGATTTGGTAGAGGGAGAGTTCAGGTTACTTTCTATAACTGTGGAAAACTAGGTCACTATGCTAGAGATTTCCTAGAAATTGTGAAGGCATGCTCTTACTGTAAGGGACGGGACCATAATGTGTAGCAATGTCCTTAATTGATAACAAAATGGAAAGCAAGGTCCATCACAGGTCCTACTCCTGTGTAGAGTCCAAATATGAATCCTGAATTAAATGTCGAGATGATTTCTTCTGAACCAAGGTATTCGACTGTTGTTGTCATAGCACGAGGAGGTGCTTCGACCAGAGCTGATCAACAAGCTTCAAAAGAACAAATGCAACCGTAGGTATGACCTGCAACATAGAAGAAGGTGTCATTTGACGTCTAGAAACAAAAGGAATTATTCTTAGACGTGCGACTAGAGTTTGTAGATCCCAAAGAACCATAAACATCATAAGAAGTCAGGGAGATGCTTGAATGATTCCAGCACATCTTCAAGAAAAGGGCCCCACAAAAGGTTAGTAAACTTAAAACCTTTCTGTCAAGTTTCTTAGCGCTAATACAAGATAAAGGCACCATCAGAGAACTACAAGCACGAATAGAAGAAACATCAAAAGAGCCAAAACCTAAGAAAAGAGTTAACGAGGATGGAAAGAAATTCAAAACTAGACACGAGTTAAGAATGACTGCGCAGATAGGAAATTATGATATGGACTATATTATTTTAAGCCTGGGTTCTAGTGTCAATATTTTGACATGACAAACTTGGGAAAGTATGGGAAAACCACGCTTGGACTGGTCTCCTATCCAGTTGTGACTTCCCAATCAGGAGAAGGCCCTCCCAATTGGTTGGTTGAGTTAGGTCCTCGTCTAAATTGAAGGGTTACACACATTTGGAGACTTTGAGGTCATTAACATTGTGGATGACACAAATCCATATCCCACATTGTTGGGGATAGATTGTGCTATAGAAAACCAGACCACTATAAACTTCAAGAATAGGATCCTCTCATTCGAGGATAATGAGGTAAGAGTGGTGTCACCAATTGATCCATTAGAGGGATAGTGACACGTTGAACCTGTCTATAATGAGGGACAGGGTGACTATCTCAACCAAATATACAATGTCACAGCCATGCAAGAATATTATATAAATCCAATAGTAGATGGAAACATGATCTTGAAGAGTGCTAGTTCCTGCACCTCTGAATCAGGGGAAACCTTAGAAAATTGGGAAAACCGATTACATGAGGTCTCTACGAGGAGATGTGCAAGAGTTACAAGGTCTGTGCGACACATGGAAAATGAAGTAAGAGAGCTTCCTACCTACAAGGGCTTACCTAACCTTGTGACATTCCTCACAGAGTTTGAAGGACTCATCATAGACACGCAATGCTTATTGGCACTGGATCATGTACTGAAGGCTATGCCTACAATATGGTGGGGTACACACAAGCAATTCATAATAAAATGGCCACAGTGCAGAAGGTTGATGGAAGTTAGATTCGGTGACAAAATCACCATAGTCACTCACAAGTATTCACGGTTGGAAAACCCTATTGAGCATCTTAACAATTTTTCACACAGTATTTGCAGAATACCTATGAAAGGACCGGGTCCATTATTTCATTCATACATTAGAAATGAAACCTAGAAGCTAGTACACATCTATGGAATTGCAACAAGGAACCTAGGATTGGGAAGGGATTTCTAAGAATTTCACGCACACATTTTAATTTATTGATGAGAACCCTTCAGTGGATTTTATGCTTTAAATGATAAAGGAGAATATATTCGTTGAAATCCCCGTTGAAAAGGTCAATTATCACTAGTGCAGTGTGACCATCTAGCAATGGATGGCTTGCTACAATCTGGAAGGAGATCCAGATGATGATCCGACTAACGGCTTGCTACAATCTAGCAGGAGATCCAGATGATGATCTGACTAACATAAACATACAAGAATCAGAGGGCACACACGAAGAAGAAGGGAGTGGTATTTCAAGTGACAAGTTATCATGGTATTTCAAGTGACAAGTAAACATTAGGTCGCCTGAGAACCCAAAGTTCACCAATATAGGAGATTATTGGGATGAAGAGACAGTTGCAAAGATCACAGACTTGTTGCATGAATATCAGGACCTATTCCCTACCAACTTCTCAGAGATGAAGGGGATAGTGGGAGACCTAGGGGAGATGAAAATACTCTTGCAACTAGATACTAAACCCAATAAAAAACGACCGTATAGGATGAACACCAAGTATAAGGAAAAGGTAAATACAAAAATTGGATCACATGCTCAGCGCAATAATAATTGAACCTATAGAGGAATTAGAGTGGATCATCCCCATAGTGATCCAGGATAATAAAACAATAGGTGAAGTCAGGATTCATGTCGAATTGAGGAAGCTGAATGACGCATGCTTACATGATCCATTTCCAACATCATTTATAAATGAAGTACTTGAAAGCATCAGAGGGAAAGATATGTATTCATTTACTAATGGATTTTTGGGCTACCATCAAGTCAGAATCATGAAGGGTGAGCGCCACAAGATAACCTTCCTCACCGAATGGGGATGCTACCAGTATATGGTAATTCCCTTTGGACTCAAGAATGCACGTGCTATTTTTTCTAGAATAGTAGTCTCTGCTTTTAAATATTTTATTCATAAATTTCTTGAGGTCTAATTTGATGATTGGACTGTGTTTGGTCTAATAAGAGACCATATTGAGAGTGCACATGATTCTAAATTGTTGTCGCCAGTATCAGATTGCACTAAATTCTAAAAAATGTATTTTTTGTGCATCGTTTGGTGTATTGTTGGGTCACGTCGTATGTCACGATGGTATTTTGGTTGACCCAAAAAATATTGCGATTATTCTTGACTTACCACCACCTACATCATTCATGCAACTCAGATCAGTCCTGGGACATACAAGATACTAGAGGAAGTCCATCAAAGGATATGCAGTGATCCCTGCACCTATGGATAAACTGTTGAAGAAAGATGCAAAGTTTCAATGGACAAAATATTTCCAGGAAATCTTGGATAAGTTGAAGAAATCAATGGAAACTATGCTAATATTTGTATTTCTTGAATGGAAAAAGGAGTGTCATGTTCATGTTGATGCGTCGTATGTCATGCTCATCATAGTCTTAACAAAACTAGAAGAGGGTGCGCTTGACCATCTTATTGCTTTTTCTAGCAAGAAACTATCAATAGGAGAAAAAAATACACGACGATGGAAAAAGAAGGCCTTGCTATGGTTTATGCGCTTCAAAAGTTCAGACACTATTTTCTAGGTGGGAATTCTCATATGTACACTGACCATTCAATGCTGAAATACCTAGTCAACCTGCTAGTGTTGGGGGGAAGATCTACAGATGGCTTCTCTTCTTTCAGGAATTTGATTTTGAGGTAGTTGTCAAAACTGGTCAAATAAATGTTGGGCCTTTTCAAGGATAGAAAGTGGTGAAGAGCCAACTAGCTTGGAATATAATTTGCGTGACATGCAACTATTTGCAATCCACATGATGGACGACCAGAACCATGAGTTTAATGCCATCATTCACTTTTTGAGCACAGGATATGCACCAGAAGGAATGTCAACTAATCAGAAGAAACACTTGGTCATCAGAGCTGTTGATTATACATTGATCAAGGGACATCTGTATAAGCTATGTGTGGATGAAGTACTACGCCATTGTGTCTTTTACTATGAACGACCTTGGGTTATGAGTGAAGCACATGTTGGTGTCGCAGGAAGGCACTACAAGGGAAACAAAACTGTGTGTAAGATATTGTAGGCAGGATTATGTTGGCCAACCATACACATAGATACTAAAATATTTTGCAGGCGTTGTGATATCTGCGAGAGGACAGGAAAATTGTCGTGCTGTGACAAGATATCGCTTGCATCGCATATAACCCTCCAAGCCTTTGACAAATTGGCTATTGATTTTGTTGGATTGATCAGTCCACTAGGGAAGAGAACTGGCATGTACTATATTATCACTGCAACAGACTATTTTACTAGATGGGCTAAAGATGCACCTGTTAAAGATTGCACCACTGTGACTGCGACAAAGTTTTTGTTTGAAAATATAGTCATTATATTTGGCTATACAAAGATACTACTAAGTGAACAAGGTATGCATTTTGCTAACAAAGTGATTATTGAGCTGACTGCAGAGTTTCATATCTAGGATAAAAAAATGACACCCTATCATCCTTAGGTGAATGGAATGGTTGAAGCCTTCAACAAGATTCTAGAGAATGCATTGACCAAGGTATGCAATGTGTGCTGAGATAAATGGGATGATAAAGTTTTAGCTGTGTTATGGGCATATTGCATGACTTGTAAGCGACTATCAGGATACACCCCATTCAGATTAGTATATGGGAAAGAGGTTGTTGTACCCATGGAGTATATTGTCCCAAGTCTAAGAATTTTTGCACTAATGAAGATGATTGAGGGAGATGCTGCTAAACATAGGTTTTCATAGCTTTTTTAGATGGAAGAAGAATGCTTCATCACAGGCTATCATGAGACTATAGAGAAGGAAATATAGAAAGCATGGCATGATCTCCATATCAATTCCAAGCCATTCAAACTTGGAGGACTGGTGTTGCAATATGACAACAAGTTTTTTAAGCACCCATGCAAGTTAAAGACGCATTGGCTAGGGTCATATGTGATCATGCATATCACTGATATGGGCACAGTAAAAATACAAAAACTAGATGGTATGTATGTCATGGGTATGGTGAATGACAGACTCCTAAAACCATACTACAAAGGTCATAATATTCCTAGATAGAACTCCACCACACGAAAAAAAAAGAAAAAAATTGTTCTGTCGCACGTTTGCAACTAAAGCAGTGCAAAACACAGAAAAAGGTGGAAAGTGCTGCAAAAATAGGAAATGACAGGTTGGCCAACATTAAAGTGCAAATATCCAGCAAATATTCAGTCGGTTATGAAGCGTCATTAATTTGACGAGATATGAGGAGAATGATGACATGCTTTTTGGTCCCATCAGCCATCCTCAAAATAAATGCCATAACTATGCTGACAGATACAACACATAGATCAAGTAGCAGAGTTAATGAAAGGAACCCATCAGCCAAGAAGCCCATGTGATCGATTGGACATTCACCTTCGATTGCATGGCGACTGTAGAGCGTTGGGATGCATATAAATATAAGGCTTCACCATCAAGCATTATTTTACGCATGCAGAGAGAGCCGAAAGAATCAGAGTTGAGCAATTGAAGAGTCAAACCCTACCATAGCCTAAGTTGACACCCATGGTAATTGATATCCCCAGTGAGAGAGAGCTATCTGATTCAATTGTTATCCTCGGTTTCCCAATTAAGGAAGAAGAAGTATAATTTATGAAAGTAAATTAACCGAAGTTTCAACCAGACACTGATCAGATGGCCAGAACTTGAAAGAAGCCTGCCTTAGCAAACAAAACTAGACCTACGGCTACTGCTCAAACTATGTCCTCCCCTATTAAGATTCCAACCGTTGGTTCGCACCTTATGCCGAACCCAATTCAGAGACCCCCAGCTGTAGTTGTAGCTATGTAACCCTTTAGAGAGCCAACACATGCTGGGAAAATCACACCTGGATAGTCATCCCAGCTTGAGAGAGCAAGGAAACAGAAGGCTAAGGCTGTTCTGAGCAATATCGAAAAAGCACCCATGGAAAAAGATTCCCCACCGCGTAGAGGCTTGATACTGAGGATGAAAATGAAAACATCCCCCATTACGTCTAGCTAAGGAGATTTAATGCAAAGAAAGTTGATCTTCCAAAAAGGGCCAATACAATTCTGATAGCGCCAAGAACCCGTGAGACCTTTCCCCTGCTGGTGGACATAATGCCGAATATTGTCAAGTTGAAGTTCTAGGACTTCGATACCCAATAGTAGGAATGGTTGAAAAGAGTAGAATACATGGTCCCAGATCAATCCGACCTGACTGGACCACAGGTGCTAAGGCCAGTGCAATGGGCTGAAGGTGTTGGTTGTGCAGGTTTGATAAATCTATTATTTATGTCATATTTTGGCCACAGTATATAGGTCAACACATACATGAAACAACTTCTGGTTTGTTTCCACAGAGGATGCTTATGGATCGACTGACCATACCCGTTCAACATCGATATTATTTCCGCAATAACGGGTCTGCCGAAGGAAGGATACGACCCTGCGCCGTACTTGGCCCATAAAGACACCACTAAAATAAAGAAGAAGTATAACCTTTGGCTTGCAAAAAGAAGCTTCCTGATTGGCCCTATAGAAGACAAAAGTGTGTGGTTCACCACAAGAATCCTCTCTTGTAAGCTGCTACACAAGATGAGTCCCACTCAGTGTACTACGGGAACAATCGAGCTTACAGAGCTGTGCGCGCTAGGTGGGATTTTTAACTGGTCACTGTTCTTGTTGAATGAGCTGATAGACAAGGCCATGCAGGCCCAGGAGGACCCTAACTACAAATTCCACTACTCTTGGTTGCTCATCTTGATCTCATTCACCGTGTGGGCCAAGCCACCAAATTATGAACAAATGGACATCCCACTACCTTGCCATGGGGAAAAGTACCAAAACTTGTGGGAAGACAAGAAAGACAAGATCCAAAAGAAGGATAACAACATTGAGTTATTTTTGCATGCATAGGTTCTAGGCGATGTTGTCTGCCAATCTCACCGAATCTAGGAGGCGACGGTGCGCAAGTATGCAACCTTCATTAATTTTCAAGTTGCTGCACATAATATGATTTTGGAGCCAAAGAAGGACCCAACAAAGCAAGCATGTGATGCAGAGTTCATAATCACTGATGCTGACATGGAAAAAATTATTAAGGAATGGATCAATGAATGACGTGGCACACTAGCAGAGTTGCTTCCCGAAGGAAAAAATGAAGAGGAACCACTAGTGCACCAAGTTGATCGCTAAGAAAAAAAAGGAGGTGATGATTAAGAAAATCCATCGCAATATGGGGATGAGGAAGAAGATAATGCAGGTGGGGGTGGCTCTGATCATAATGATTCAGAGTGCTCACCTATTCAAGAGAACATCCCAACCTAGCATCAAATGCAACAACAAACATAGGAACCCTTGTGAAAGAAGAGGAAAGCGAGAAAAATAGCTAACACAGACACCTTGACTGAGGAGGATGTCCGTTTGATAGTAGAAGTTGTCGCAAATGTTGTGAGGGATAGCTTTTCCACTTTAAGGACGCATTAGACAAGTGTCACTAATTAGGTGTCGCAACACCTTAATCAGCTTATGGAGGCCATTAACAACATCAAAGCCACTAAGAAGGCTGAAACATATGGCGTGGATCCAAGCGTTCCATTAGTCATGCCCGTGCTGGTGCAGCTGATCAAGGTAAAAATCCAGGCGTAGCTAATGGAGATAAGAACAGATGAGTTTGATACAACTATCCATGAGTTCAAGAGCATGAACATAAACTTCTCCAAACTAAGATTAAGTGAATTCTATGAGATCCATCCAATAGCCGTGACCGAAGTATGGATGCAAGAGAATGTCATTTCCTATCAGGAAACAAAGTAGAAAAAGAAGGAAAAGGTGTGCAAGGCCCTCCTTAGGGACAAAGAGCAGGAAATTACCACGCGTGAGTAAAGCAAGGTTTCACTCGTTGAAACTATTAAGAACGTCGTTGTCGATTTCCCACCTAAAGCAGGCTAGGAAGTTGATGATTCAGCAACTAAGGTTTCTCAGTTGTCACACATTGAAGTGGAGCTAAAGAATTAGGTTGAGCAGCTTCAAGCTAGGTAGGTACCAAACATACCTCCTGAGGTGCTCGAGGAGAGAAGAAGAGCAACGACTAAGGCTGTTGGGAAGATCACTGAGGGAGAAACACTCTACGTGAAGGAAGTTGGTATTATTTCCATGATTTGGGAAGAACTCCTTGAAGATGAAACTACATAAAACATAAGGGAAAATGCCCAATAGGAAGATGAGAAAATCAACACAGTAAAGGCAAAGATGAAGAAGCTACCCTTCAAGGAGAAGGTGATAAAAATGGTAGAGATCAAGTGACTACAATAGGAAGTTCATGATCTACATGATGAAGAGTGGAATATGGAAGCTGAGGTAGAGACACATCAGTCAGAGGCCGCATGGCTCGCAGGCCTTATTCATCCTGTGCAGAAGAAGCTTCAACAAATTGCACAATCACTAGAGACAGGACTGTCGGAACATATTAGTTTCGACCATGTAGAGAAATTGGACGCCCAGGAAAAGGAAGTCATAGAGGAAGTTGCTAAACTGCAATAGATGGTGAAGGATTTCTAGGATAAGATTATTCCTCCCATGCAATTTGAACCTATGCCAGAAACATGAATTTTGGGGAAAAGTAAAGTTTTGCGGTAGGACATCATTGCAGACAAGTTCCTTTTTGCATAGTGTCTCGGGATGATCCACATGTGAGTGTTCAGGTCCTATTGGGCCTGAAAAAGGGCCAAGGAAAGTGCACAAGGAAGAAGCATGCATGCAAGCAATAAAGAGAAAAAGACATGTGTGACAGAAGAGAAAAGAAGGATAAGAAGGAATCATCATAGACAAGATGAAAACATGCATGTGACGGAGAAAGAATAGGAGGAAAGTTGCAATAGGATAGCTTCAACAAGGAAGGAAGATACGAGTTGGTGGAAGAGGCAGGTGGAGAAGTTAAAGCTGGAAGGCAGAAGTCAAGGAGGGCTGTAGAAGGATGAGTGAACAGAAGAAGGAAGGATAGTTTTGCGACTAGTTATGACCGGTACAGACAAGCTGAAATATGTTTCTGCAACTAGTTAAAGCTATGGTTAATGTCTTCTAGGAATTTCACAGCTAGGTATGGGTCGACATTTATGTAACAAAAGATATTTTGTAAGTTTTTTATTATTTAATAACTGAGTTGTACTTAGTTGACCGTGTGAGGTCTTGTAAATATTATAAATAGGAGGAACCCGCTCAGTATAAGGGTTCATTCAGCAATATATATAAGTGGCAGTTAGAATCCACTGGATTTCATTAATATTGAGTATAAGTAGTAGGCTGTTGAGCCATAGATATTGCAGCTGTGTGCACAGACCCCTAGAAGTAGAAGGAATCTGCAACTGAGTGTGTATATAGTAATATAGAAGAGTCGATCCAGGCTGTGTGAGGATCAGTAGGAGTAGATAGAACAATAATCAAGTGAGCATGAGAGTAAGAATATTGAGTCAAATACATATTTTAAGAATAGTTTAGAGGTCACATGTTTCAAGGTTCTATATCCAATTCTCATGCCATATGAAGAGCACCTTGGTGGTTTTTCCTAGATGGGTTTCCACGTTATTCCTTTTGTATATGAATGAATATTGTTGAATGGTGAATTTTTACCTGAATATTTGTGTACAGTCTGGTATTACACTTAATAGTGAATGTATGTCGTAATCTGGCTTATCTGTAAATGAATGGTTAAGTGTTGGTTGGAATGGTATGTATGAATCATGGTTAAGTTACTAACTCCAAATATAGTCAAGCACTGTCTTATTGAGTATAAGGGATCAACTGCGTCATGTTGTCACTCCAGCTATGGGGTTATAAGGATGAGGTTGGGTCACGCGCACAATGTGACACCTCTCAGTATTGTTGACTAGCTGTCATAAGACTTCATCTTGTCACCTTTGTCAAGCACCTTGGCCCTACGCCAAGGGACTATACTCCCTCACCAAGTATGAAAACATGGTTCTGGCAGTTACCCATTAGATATCTCGGGTGAGACTGCACCTGCCTCACAATTGTTTTCGACTGAGCTTGCTTTGGAGGGCTGATTTCTTGTGGCTAATTGTTGGTATTGTGGTGTTTTTGAACCACGAGTCAAGACAAGAAGAAGAAAGAGGCCAACATGGACTCCTCTTTCTCTCTCTAGGGAACCTGCTTAAATTCTGAGTATATCCTAATGAGGATGGTGCCTCACCTATTTATATACATCATTTAAGAAGTATAATCTCCCAATAGAGACGAATTCACCTTCCCAACAGGGCCGACTTGTCTTGAGAGACACAAAAATACATTTTAATACTTATTTTCTAGGTATTATTGACCCTACTTACAATATAGGTTTTACCTCAAGAATTTGCATGACCAAATGCATTAATGACATCCATAATGAGAGGAACAACATCTCCTCAATGGTGGGAAAGAAATAATATAATATAAAGTAAAATTAGAATATCTTCCATAGTTACATTATTTCAACACTCCCTCTTAACAAGGAAGGTACTCTACATAAAAAACAACAACAACATCAACTACAACTGTACAACTGACTGGCAGATCTATATGTCATATGAATTTTTGTAACAACAAAATCATGAGTATCATCATCATCATGTAACATCATCATCATGGAACATCATCATCATGGAACATCATCATCAAGGAGCATCATCATCATGAATAAACATCATCATCACATAACATCATCATCATGGAACATCATCATCATAGAAAATCATCATCATTGAACATCATCATCGTTGAACATCACCATCATCATCAAAATGTGAGTACAGAGACATCATCGTATATAACATCAGTATGTGAATACTGGAACATATTCACCATCTACAACATCAGTATGTGAATACTGGAACATCTTCACCATCTACAACATCAGTATGTGAATACTAGAACAAAAACAACATCATTACCATGCTACAGCTAAAAACAACATTATCAATAAATAAATTATAGATCATCATCCGCATCATCATCATAGAGATTTCGGAACAACATCATCATCATAAACATAGAATTTTGAGACAAGATCATCGTCATCAACATAGAAATGCTGGAGCAACATCATCATCATCAACAACACAAATTTTTGGAACCACATCATCATCATCATCATAAAGTGTTCGGACCACATCATCATCATCAACATAGAGTTTTGGGACCACATCATCATTCCCTTAGGAAATTTGAAGCAGCATCTCAGTGGGTACTTCGATAGATCCATCGAGTGTTTTTATTGATTACTAACCCTTTTAGGATAAACAATCCTAGCCAAACAAATAGATCTACCTGGGGAGAAAACAAGCCTTGTATGGCTTACTAACCCTTTCGGTCCAAACAATCCTAGCTAGAAATACTAATACCCTAGGATGATATAGTATTCATCTATCTTACTAACCCTTCCGGGCCAAACAATCCTTGCCAAAAATACCCTAACTAGACTGAGCTACCACACCAATGTAGCAAGAAACATACCACATCATCATCGTCATCATCACTTCCTCTATTGAGGGAGATCCTTTCAGAATACACCAAGCTTACCTTTAAATTATTCAAACTTTACATGAGATAGAGGATTAGTCAATATATTGGCTACTTGTTCCTCAGTAGGAACATAGTGGAGGTGTGCAGCTCCCTTATGTAGCAAGTCTTGAATATAATGGACCTGTATCTCTGTGTGTTTCGAATTGTTGTGAAACACATGGTTTTCAGTTAGATTGATGCAACTCTTATTATCATAGTACATATTAGTGACTTCCATCTCTGTATCGAACACTCCTGTCAACATCTTGCGGATCCAAACTGCTTCACTATAGGATAAACATGCGACAATGTATTCAAAACATCTTGTATAGAGAGAAACACAAGTCTACTTTCTGTTGAACCATGAGATTACACATGATCCCAAACTGAAAAAACATCCCGAGGTAATCTTTTTTTCATCTGTGCTCCCATCCCAACCTCATTCTATATAACCATGTAGTCTAATCTCAACATTGACTGCATATTTGAGCCCACAATATAGTGTGCCCTTAAGTTACCTCACCACATGTTTTGATGCAACTAAGTGAACATGTCAGCACTCCACCATGTACTAACTCAATGTGTTTATAATAAAATATATATCTTGTTGAGTCTTCTCTAGATACATTAGAGAGCCAATAATATGTCGGTATAAAGTAATATCAACTGTATTCGAGGAATAATCATTCAACATCTTCAAGTTAGTCACCATTAGAGTGTTCATAGATTTGTAATATAGCATTCCAAATAACTTTAGTATTTCAACATCATATTTTCCTTGGTTTAGGAATATCTCATCTAGGAATTTCCATACTTAAAGACTGAGAACATAGTACATCATGCTATAATATTTCATTTCAAATTCTGTAGAAATATCCTTCTTCCATTAATCAATGAGCTTTTGCTCACTTGTTAGGAATAAGACATCAACATACAACAATAGAATCATAAGACCTTCATTGACAAGATTATACTAAAGGTTCGAATCTGCTTTAATCTTAGTAAATCCCATGTTCATTAGGAATCCATCAATTCTTCCATAAGATGCTTTGGGTGCTTGCTTTAATCCATATAGTGCTTTGTTCAATCTACATACATGTGAATATATCTCATGTGTTTCAAAACCTGTAGGTTTTTCAATGTATACTTCTTCTATCACACCATTTATAAATGTCATCGTACATCCATTTGGTGTAGCCTCCATTTCATCTTGGTTTCCAAGGCAAGAAAAAGTATGATTGAGGTATATTTTTCTACTAGTGAAAAAGTATCTTTATAATCAATTCCTTCTTTTTGTGAGAATACTTGAGCTACAAATATTTCCTCATACTTATCAATACTTATGTTTGCTAGATGTTTTGTCTTGAATATCCACTTTGAAGAAACAACTGTCTTCTTTCTTAGTATTGGTACTACATCCCAAACTTCATTCTTTATGATAGATTGGTATTCTTCAAGCATTTCATCCATCCATTCCTTCTTCTTTGTATCTTCTAGATCCTTTTGGAGATCCATACTTTTATACACCTTGAATCACATCACGAGCCCAAGATGGTCTTCTTTAAAGTGAGATCACCTCCTTAGGCATCTCCATATTCCTTTGAGGCTTTTCCATGCCATGGTCTTCTAGTATTTATTCTTCTTCAACATTGGGGATTGGAATTCTACAAAATTCTTCAACTCTAGGGGATTCATGTTCTTCTTCTTTACCTTCATCTATATGGTTCTTTTTGGACTTACTGAAATTTGCATCTTCATCAAATATAAAATCTATGTTGATCTTGATCTGGTGATAACCTAGAATGTGCACTCTATAACATTTATATTGATCACTGCATCCAACAAATATTCCCTTCTTCGTAGAAGGGTCTGATTTTGTTCTTTTATTCTTAGGAACATGTATAAACACAAGACAACCAAAAATATTTAGGTGGCCGACTTTAGGATTCTCGTCGATAAACATATCTTATAGAAATTTTTTCCCAATATGTAATATCCCAAATACCAACATTCTCTAATGTTCTATGATAGTTCTGACTCGCACACTAAATCTCATACAAATTTGCAAAATAACTTTGCATGCAAACTCACCATGCAAAAATGCCCTAAAATATAGCTGAATTAGGGTTAGGGTTTTGCAGAGAGAAATTAATACTTACCACTTATATTCTGGCTAATAATGACTCCAAATATAGTTGCATGCATAAGGATCTAGATGGGTGGTCTAATAATTCTCTTTTCCTCTGGTGTTACTGCCTCACAGTACTATAAGCATCCTCCAAACTGAAGGTGATGCTTTTGTAGGAGAGGTCCATTCAGGCTGAAAATTTTTGAGCTTGTCCATCTGCTGATGCCAGAGAGGTGAACTGGCACATGTGGAGGATTTGTTGCCTCTAAGTGCCCTAGTGAATTGATTGGTAGTGCTACTGCTCACACCCCCAACTGATCTGTTTGGTTGATAGTTGCTCCAGGTGAGAAAACTGATGGCTGATAATCACTGCATACTGTAGGATAGGCCTGCTGAGAAAGAGGAAGCTGACATGGATATGAAAGACTAGTTTTTTTGGTCCCAGTGAATCCTTATGTGTTTTCCCTGCTACTTCCGGCTGCAAAATGTGGATCTGCTAATAACCCTTCGGAATGTGATGGATCTACGAATACTGTAGTATATGATGGATGCAATGGACAAACCTAGATGATCTATCCGAATAAGAGACTAGGGTAGATATCTCACTATCGAACCCTCGCTAGTTGAAGACACTGTATCCAACCCCAAATATCGCAGCTACACATTGTGTTACTGCTTGAAACTCCAAAATAAATCAACAATAACAATAGATATTTCCTTTAGTCCCATAACCCTTCTTAAATAGATATTCATATGCTTTTAGGGTTTTCATGTCACTTTTAGGGTTTATGCTTCACTTTTGCATGCATGCAATTCTAATTTCAAGTTGACTTTAATACGGAAGAAATAAGGCCTGCAGGCACTGCATGCTTTATGATAATAACTCTGATGGCCCTCATTACTATACTAATGATTGAACAATTGTCCTAATGTGCTCCCAGTATTAAAGGTCCTCGGTCAATTCCCTATTAATAAAAAATGAAACATTACAGTCCTCCCTCACCAAAGATTGCTTGTCCTCAGGCAATTCCAATGCAACTCCATAATTAATAAAACTAAACAAATTGAATCTTGGCATGATCCCAGGGTCCCAAATTATCCTAGGATATCTGTAGCATCCTATGATCAAAGCACTGCACTGAACAGTACCATCATGAGATATCCCGTGGAAGCCTCCTATAAGTATATCAACTAACCACAGTGTAGATGAGGTACCATCACAAGAGACCTCCTGAAAGCATCCTCTAGTAATCACTAATATGCCAGTAACTGTAATCCCAGGGTCCCAAATCAATCTGAGAATTGTAGAGGTCAAAACACATCCACCGCTACCCTGCATAGCATTGAAATAAGGAGAATCCTGTATACTCCCAATTAACCCCATCTGTAAACATTGTATCCATCCCTCATGAGGTCTCTCATCTAGATCCCAATTCAAACTTGTGCATATTTCATCCCAAATATTCCAAGGTTGTTGTGGGACTATACCCCTGGCTATGAATGGCTTCCCAAGAATCACCCACTCAATAGGACACCACCCCTTAATCTCATCAGACCCCCAAAAAGCATCCTGTCGATAGCACCATCACAAGGAATAATCCTACCAAGATGGCATTCTTCCCTTCTGATTTCAATTAGAATGCTGATATACTGCTTCCCAATTTCTCGATCCTGACCAACCTATAAAAACCATTTCCCATTATGCAAATGTGGACTCAAGCTACTGCAAGCCTTGTCTATGTAATCTTGAAGGGACTTCTTTGAAATGCAATAGTATGTTTCTTCTGCTTCCCCATCAAGTTATCCATCTTCTCTTCAACACTAGAAATCCTTATGGCTACTCTATACATACAACTTGAAGAATTGTAAGCTCAACATCTCATTGTACTATGGTGTATCAGAGTATATTGGTCCTCTCTTTCATTGCTAGAATGATTTCTTTAATCTGTTCAATATTCTTTTGGTGACTATCATCTGGAAGCTCTATCCCATGCATGTATAAAATCTCCCTAACCTCCATGTGTGGCTGCTCACTGTCTCAACTATTGTACTCATTTCCTTGCACCTCATATATTTCACCCATCATAACTATCTAGATTCTTACTGTATGAGATGAATAGTGTACCAACTCCAACTCAACACACAGCTTGTCTGCAATCTAACTAGCGAATGTGCTTGTGTCGCTAGACTCACAGGATGGCTCTAATGCTATCTCCTCATGCACATCCACATCATGTATTGTTAAATCCAAATGAAGCTCACCAACAACTTGTACTTCATGCTCATCTTTCTTCCCTCCCCTAAATATTCCTTTAAGGAGATCCTAATCCACATACTTGGGCTAGATCCTGAACTTGATGGCATAATAATATTGAAAGGACAATGCTGCACATACCTCATCACCCAAGGCTAGATACTCCTGATATCGATTCATGTGTTGAAGTAGTGCTAACCTCTGCAAATTTCCAGTCAATATCATTCTCATTGTATTTATGTTCTCATAAAATGGCAAAGAAAAAACTTTTTTCTAACATACACTTCACCAACATCACTGACATGCATTTGCATGTACAAGCATGCATCAACATGCACTTTTATTCAATTTCTCTGTGCCCACAACTAGAAAGGATCATGCTCTAATACCACTATAATATCCCAAATACTGATATTCTATAATGTTCTATGATAGTGCTAACTCGCACACTCAATCTCATACAAATTTGAAAAATAACTGTGCATGCAAACTTGCCATGCAAAAATGCCCTAAAATATAGCTGAATTAGGGTTAGGATTTTGTAGAGAGAAATTAACACTTACCACTAATATTATGGATGATAATGAATCTAGAGATAGCTGCATGCATAAGGATCTAGATGGGTGGTCTAATAATGCTCTTTTCCTCCGGTGTTACCAGCCCACAGTACTGTAAGCACCCTCCAGACTGAAGGTGATGTTTTTGTAGGAGGAGAGGTCCGTTCGGGCTAAAAATTTCTGAGCTTGTCTATCTGTTGATGCTGGAGAGATGGAATGGAACATATAGAGGTTTGGATGCCTCTAAGTTTCCATTAGATGAAATTTCAACTCAAAATGGGCCTCCTAAAAAAACTTAATAAAATAATATTTATTAAATTTGGAGGAAGAAAAGAAAAAAACTACTTTTTTGTTTCTATTTTCGACATATCTCCCCATGTTTTTACTCAAATTTTGATCGAGAGAGATTTTTGGATCCAAAATTAAATTACGCATCCAATGAGTACCCACTCGGCATACTTTTGACAGACCTCTCTACCTCAAAAACAAGAAATACCTGAAAAAAACTTAGTGATGACATCATCATCACATTTATTTTAAGTATTTCTTGTTTTTGGGGTAGAGGGGTCTATCAAAAGTATTCTATGTGGGTACTCGTTCAATGCAGAATTTAATTCTGCATCCAAGGAGCTCTCCTGATTGAAATTTGAGTAAAAACGTGGGGAGATGCGTCAAAAATACAAACAAAAAAAGTAGTTTTTTTATGATACATATCCCCAAATTTATATTAAAAAAGTGTTTAAGACCTAGACTGTATTTCAAATTTAAATCAATTTCATTGGCTAACACACGATGACATGGAAATTGAATTAGAGTTAAAATCCCATTTTGAGCCTAGCGAATTGATTGCCGGTTCTATTGCTCATGCCCCCAACTAATCTATTTGGCTGATAGCTACTCCATGTGAGAAAACAGATGGCTGATAATAATTACATACCATAGGATAGGTCTGTTGAGAAACAAGAAGCTGACATGCAGAGGAAAGAATAGGTTTTGTGGTCCCAATGAATCCTTTTATGCTTTCCCTGCTAATTTCGGTTGCAAAACGTGGATCTGCTAATAACCCTTCGGAATGTGTTGGATCTTCGAATACTATGGTATATGATGGATGCAATGGATAAACCTGGATGATCTATCCCAATCAAATACTAGGGAATATATCTCACTTTCAAACCCTTGCTAGCTGAAAACACCATCTCCAACGCCGACTGTCGTGGCTGCACGTTGTGCTGTTGCTTGAAACTCCAAAATCAATCAACAATAACAGTAGATATTTCCTTTAGTCCCATAACCCTTCTTAAATAGATATTCATATGCTTTTAGTGTTTTCATGTCACTTTTAGGGTTATGCTTCACTTTTTCATGCATGCAATTCTAATTTGAAGTTGACTTTAATACTGAAGAAATAAGGTCTGCATGCTCCATATGCTTTATGATAATAAATCTCATGGCCCTATTTACTATACTAATGACTAAATAGTTGTCCTAATTCGCTCCCGGTATTAAAGTTCCTCAGTCAATTCCCTATTAATAAAAAAAGGAACATTACACAATAGCACTATAAGAAATTATGTTCTAAAAATATACTGTGGTTCTAGCTGTTTCAACCCATATATCCATGGGTAAGTCTTGATCATGAATCATGGCTTTCACAACTTCCATGATAGTTTTTTTCTTTCTTTATGCTACTCCATTCTTTTGAGTATTGTAAGGTGTGGTGACCTCCCTCATAATCCTTACTTCTTTGCATAAATATTTGAATTCATTAGAAGTGAATTTTCCTCCATTGTTGGATCTCAAGGTCTTGATATTATTTTCAGATAAATTTTCCACAAGGGCCTTGAATTCTTTGAATCTTTCAAATACTTCATCTTTTCCTTTTAATAAGTAAATACAAGTCTTGCGGGAATATTCATCTATAAAGGAAACATAATAAACATACCCACTTAATGAAGTGGCTGACATTGGACCGCATATATCAGAATGAGCAACGCCTAAGATCCCTTTTTATTTATTGTTGTTTCTTTGAAATGGGTTCTTGTTATTCTTCCCTTGAGCACATCCTTTGCAAACTACTTCATGATTGATTTGGATCTCCAGTAGACCTATGACTACCTTGGTCACTATTGGTAGATATTTGTAGTTCACATGAGAAAGTATCCTATGCCCTAAATCACATGGGTTTATGGTATGCAATGAACCTGAAATTAATAATTAATTATTAATTAATGTTGAAAATACTTTAATTTTATTATTATTATTATTTTTAATAGAAAGTCAAAAATAAAACATTTGTAATGAATTATTCTTTATTAATAAAAGATACTGAAGGGGGACATAAGAGGAAATAGCTGTTGAATAATTTTTTTTGATGCACAAGAGAAAAATACAATTGGCTAAATCTACTGAGTGAGAAATCAAGATGTCAGAGGCATCATCCCCAAAAATCAGGCCACAACTCCTAGTTGAGTGTTAAAGAGCAAGAAGCTCATAAATAACCAAGTCCTAGGAAAAATACTATATAATTGTATGTCCATAAGCAAGCAGGAAGCTAGCATTGGATGGGGATTGAATTTGATAATGCAAGAGATGGCACATTAAGCTGACTTTGCTCTTGTGGTTCAATGAACATGCTCCAGGTTCTAGAGAAAGTAACTTGGCTACTCTGGGAGTTGGTTGGGAGGAAGGGATTTTCCACTTTTGTTTTATGAGCAGTGGTGCCATTTTCTTATCCTGTGTTTTAAATTTACAGTAGGTTGTTTCATTCTAGATATGGAATTGCTAATGTAGTACCTAGTATGCATTGAATAGTTCTAGCTTGTTTATCAGTTCTAATTATGTTATGCTTTGATTATATTTATAAATGTTAAATGAAATTTATGGAACTTCTTAGATAGGGCATCCATACCCAAGTTAGGGATTTCTCTTAATAGTTTATATACCAAAAATCAAATTCTATACTTAACAGATAGTTTACCCATTTATACCTATTTATTTCCTATGTGATGGATTTAGTTTTAATGTATCTCTGTATTTATTGTCTTATCCATAATTTTTCCTAGGTGGAAAGTTAAAACTGTTAGTATGTAGGATAAATAAATTTTATTATTTTATTTGTATAAATCTAGATAATTCACTATTAGGGAACATTGAGGAACAATCGCTATTTATGTATTATAATCATCTACAATAGAAGAGTCCTATGAATATGTATAGTATATATCTTTTACAAACAAACTTACTGTACATATATTACAGGGATAATCACCTACAGAATAAACATAATTAATTTATAAACAAATCCTTTACAGATTCACAAGTAAACAAAGCTCATATGCGAGTTAATCAAATCTATAAAAAAAAATCATACCTTCCTTGATAGATCATAAGTAAACAAATCCTTTATAGATTCACATGTAAACAAAGCTTAGATGCGAGTTAATCAAATCTAGAAAAAAATTCATACCTTCCCTACACTAGTGGAAAATGAGAGATTAGTGACCAGGAGACCAAAATTTTTGGTCCCCACAGTTTTTTTCAAGGGATAAATGACCAAAATTGATAAATTTAAGCGAGCTAACTAAAAAATACCGAGATAAATGACCACATTTGGTCACGAGATAAAAACCAACTGAAAACAACCAAGATAAATGACCAAATTTGGTCACGGGGTATCTAGACTAAAAATGACCACATAACAATTGGTCATTTATTTGGTCATTTTTAGTTGGCACTTTGGCAATGAAAAAAATTACAAATTTGACAATGAATTTGTACATTTTACCAAATTTTAACACTGCAGATGGATTCAAAGACCAGGGGCCTCTAAATCCATTTGTAGTGTTAGAATTTAGTAAATTATAACATATATATAATATATATTTACACGTCCCTATATTAACAAAAATGAATTAATGGAACCCAACTATATGTTAATTTGAACACGACCTTCGCATATAAAAAACCCCTTTAAAGCCACTAAACCTTGGCATATAATGTTAATTATAAGGCTAATTTGCATGACCTTAGCATATAATTATAGTTTTTATAGGATAATTTGGACACGACCTTGGCACCTTGGCTAATTAAATCAGTGTGATATTCCACGTCAGTTGAAACCAGTGACATGTACAAGAATCTCATCGCACTAAACTAACACACGACATAATCTCCTTCCTCCATCATCTTCTTCGTCCTCCATTGGATTCTCTCTCTATGTCCCTTTTCGATAGTGTAGTCTCTATTCACTAGTACAAAATGACAAATTTGTGACTACACGGGCAAAAACGTTAGTCATGCAATTTTAAGCTAAAAACTACCAAATTTGAGCAATTTTAAGTGATGTGGCTATAAATGATCAATCTAAACTATTAATACAACTAAATAATGACTATGCTAATATAAATTAGTGGTAGTTCTTAATTATATGTAATTGAGTTTTGGTAGTGTAGTCATTTTAATGTGCTTTATCATCTTCATGATTAGGATTTTTCATGTTGAATTCATTTTTGTAGTATCCATGGATATTGTATTGGTTATATATGATTTGGAACGCCACACCCAATCACATGTACAATATAATTATTTTATATCATGAATTCATACTTGATCCTAAACCATTTTTACCAACTAGCTTAATCTCAGTCATGGCTGGAAACATATAATAGTGTTTCTCAATTAATGTTTATATATTAATTTTGATCCAAATTCCAATAACTTCACTAAATATTATTGCAATATTAAGTTGTTGAGCATGTTTTCCAAGATTAGGTATAGAATCTACATCATGGCATGTTATAAGAGCTTGTAATCATGTGGTTGTAGAGGAGGCTCCTAATAAGCTTCCTAATCTTTGTCTTATATTATTTGATGCTTTTTTTTATATATGGTTTCCTCAACCAAGGTGTTTAAGTTCATTGAAATTCTTTCTAAACTATGGTATTCATAACAATTCCCTTTTCAACATTATTTAAAGATCAATCCACATAGTCAATTAAACATATGAACATGTATCTCTTGATAATTCGACATTTCTGAATAATATTATATAAAAAATATATGTAATATAAGTTATATATTATATACCATATAAATATGATATATAATTTATATTTTATATTAAATATAAGTATATATTATATATAAATAATATAAAACAAAAAATAATTATAATTACAAAACAAAGACATGACAGGAATCCCATATACACAAAACCCACAATTGAATACACACATAACCATAACAACCAAGAACCCATGACCAGAGCGACCATGAAGCTATGATGAAATGTGAAAGGAGGTGTATTTTGCACCAAATTTGTGGCTTTGGTGGGAAGGGGACCTTTTGTGGGGTTTCGAGAGGAAATTAGGGAGGAGACATAAAGCCATAAAAACTGTGAAGCCCACTGAAACCTGCACGAAAGAGGTGTATTAGGTGCCAAATTATCTTTGGATTTGGTCAGAAGGGGACACCATATTTGGAAATTGGGAGAAGGGGTTTGAGAATTGGGTTTTGAGTGGGGTTCGAGGGAAATTATTTGGAATTTAAGGGAGGGGATTAATAATTCGGTAACTCAAGTTTCCATGGAGAGAAGGAGAAGAATTATAAAGGAAAACAAGGACTCTAGAGTTAGTACTCCCGAAAATAATTTGGAGTTGAAATTCCCTTCAACAACTGCTATAGAATTGTAGGTACGTATCATTATCAATTTTTTTTCTTGGGTCACTCTACAAGTGATATAGGGTTTTTCATTCTAGGTTTCAATGCACTATGCAATCACCATGGATTTTTTCCATTTCATATTTTCCCCATTTTGTATATACTTCTCCTATTGTTAATGTATGTTAGGGTTTTATATTAATATTTTGTAATAGTCCAAAAATAAATTCCATGGACATGTCTCTACATGCCTCTACATTTCCTCTTTTTAGAAACTTGAATTCTCTTCAAATTAGAGGCAGGAGCAATGTAGGGAATGGAGTACCACAAATTATTTCCTTGGCCTCAACCCCTTTACCATATAGTTAGTCAAATGTGCAAGAAGGTTGCAATGATTTTATTAAACAATTGTTGGGGTTTTAATGGAAATGGTTGTCTCTCCATATCACTTGTTCCTTTGCTTATATAGATGGGATTCATGTCTTTCTCATCCATTCCTCAAAGAGTCTCAAGATGAATATTTTTTGGATCTCAATGCAAAGGAAATAAATGAATAAAAAGGTATATGTAATATATATTAATCCAATGTGTGAATGAAGATAACATGAAATGGAGTTATTAATTCATTAAAATAGGAATCTAAACTCATGTAACATTTGTCTACAACTTTCCTCAAAGTAGTAGCCACTACTTAGGAATGATCATCCCTGATACACTTAATTTAATTTTGTTAGTCATGATGGGGATTTGAACTATAAACATTATAGAGATCAAGATATAGTAAGTGCTCTTTCAAGAAGAGAAGATCCTAGGATAAAACAAATATGAAATGCACTTTCCATTGCACTTATCTTAGATTATAGTTTGGTAATGATTTCCCTATCATGTTGGTTAGATGAAGTTTGGCTACCCACAAAGTATTTCCCGTGAGATTTAGAAATTTTACATTACACAAGAAGGGGTTTAGATTCCTTTCTCATTAAAAAATCTAGGTAAACTTGCACCTAATGCTACAGTATGAGTTACAAGTGTCATTGGTTGGCGGCATTAGGGCCTAATTTACATAAAGAATGAGGTTTTTCTTGATGTTGTGGATAATGAAGCTAAGAATTTATTACAAAGAATTATGCATAGAATGAACATGACAAGTTTAATTATTAGTATGAAGGAATAGTTCCTTAATGAGATCATAACTTTGTCATTATAAATAAACCTTCAAGATATTTTATTTGTTGAAATATTCATTGCAATTCATGATTTAAGTGTCCCTTACACTAATGTTGGGTAATTGAGATTATGAGTGTTGGAGACTAGTCATTATGTCTAGTGTCCTATTGATTCTTACATACACAAGAGGTGACCTCTCTTAAACTATGATGAAGGCTAGATCTTAGTAATGGATGGATTGGAAGAGTTGATCAAATATAAAGGCTACCACGTTTATCTCCCTTAAATAGAAGGGATATTACTTTCTTAACCTCATATTTCGCAAGGACTCTAAAGAAAAGTCTTACAATATTGATTCCCTCAAAGAAATGTGTAATGTAGGAATACCAAGATGGTACCTACAATGCAATTAATGTAGACTCTTCTAATCCAATTCGCAAATACGGTCTCCAAGAGTTCAAATACACAACTAAAACTTCAATATAAATGCCTTAAAATTAATTTTATGTGAAATACAATTTCCAGCTGATAAAGCAAAGTTTGATTATGGATTAAAGTTCACATTGGAATAAATCAACAAGTATTTAAATCAAAATGGGGTGCCAACAGATGTTGGGCATCTTCATATTTCAGATTGGTTGACCAAGTGGGAATAAGGTCGACTCCATTTTTTTCCCAACGCTCAAATTCCAGAAATTAAAATACAACAAACTATAATAGCGGTGAAGCTGAAAATCACTTCAACCAACTTGCTCACAATATTAGCAAAGTGGGATGGGTTTTGAATGGATTTTATGCAAAGAGGAGCATAGGCGAGGTAGAGGACCTTCCATGGGCCAACATTAGCAGAGTGTTGAAGGGGAAACCGATCCAACTAATGAAGGACGATCCTTATTCCTCTTCCTCTTCCAGGGACATCGCCATTCATATTCATACACTACCTCTTTGCCACGTAAGTCAACTCTCTTTTATATTAACTCGGTCATGGCTTACTTCATAAGAGTCCTAATTATAGTTCTATGCATATTTTTAACTACTATTGGATCCAACAAATGCATAATTTTTTGTTCAAGTGGTGGTGCAGGGTTGATTTTTTATGGGATTGAGACTCCCTGACCATTTGCTGGATGGACAGGATGAACTTTTCTCTTAGCTGTTGTTCTCAGAGTCCCTATCCTCTCTGTTCCTCATTTTTGGTCTATTAGTTCAATTATTGTGGAGTCCTAAAGAATGCCAAATAGAATCTAAACCCCAATTCATTGGTAGTCTAGTATCTTATGCTTTTTCTTAGACTATGTATTTCAATGAACTGTCAAGGTCATCCCTACTTCAATTTATAGGGTATTCATTTATTATGATGGATCTGGGTAGAAACGGGAGATAACCTACTTGTGATGTTGAGTTGGGACTTTTTTAATTATATCTACATTGTGGCTCTACCATTGCATTGGGAAACTTATTAACGAATTCATTATCTTTACTGATTGAAGAGGAGGGGTATTAATGTTTGAGTTGGGAATTTTTAATTGTACCTACATTGTGGCTCTACCATTACATTGGGAAAGTTATTGACAAATTTATTATTTTTACTGATTGAAGAGGAGGGGTATTAATTTTGAATAGAATCCCAGCAGAGGGATATGCCACTGATGTACGATAGTTTGTAGCATCACGTAGATAACAGTTGTAAGTCAATATTGAGAATATATTTCATTACTATAAAAAAAAGATAGATCCCCTGGAGAGAAACTTACACATCACTTGGAACAATAAATGGTATTACATTCTTCTTAACAAATCTTAGTCACTGTCTTCTGTATGCCATTGAGCAAGCTATGCATGACCCATAGTAGATCAGTGTTTGTGGTAACAAAGGTGCCCTCCTTGGCCTCAAGTCCTTCCTTCTTTCACTAAGGCTTAGTTATTTTGAAGGAAAATTATGGATGTTAGATTCCCTCCTTTTCTAGAGGGGACTCAGCTGCAATTTTTCCATCCAATGTTCCATCTTTGGAGGGTATTAATCCAGATTGTTCAATTAAAGGTGCTTCTCTTCTTTAAGTGATATTAGTTAAATATGTGGTTAGATCTATCAATGACTCAATGTTTCTCGGATCTCAACCCCAAAATTTGTCTCATGCTGGAAGATTCATAGTGGAGATATCTGGCTCTATCCAGGTTTATAACGTATCATCAAAATATGTTTGAAATAACATGAAAGCCTTCAAACATGAGGACTTGATCTACTATTTTGACAAAGATTGTCCAAACTGTGATGCTTTCATGAGATGGATAAGTGACAACTGGACAACAAAGTTATTGGTAATATTCCATGTTTCAGGGATTTTCATAGTTCGTTACAATGAAGTTGAAGATATGAAGAGAGTAATGGAAGAAGGGTCCTCAATTTGGGGTGGTGTTGGTTCTTCTTGGTGACTTGGTTCCCATAATTAAATGCATGTTCCATGTTTTTCTAGGTGAGAGTCCCTAGTTTATCCTTTCCCTTATGGGAAGACGAGGTCATGGAGAAAATTGGTAAGGCCTTAGGTAAGTTTATTGGGTTTAAAGAAGTAAGAAATATGGCAGCTTCTTCTATTAAGAAACAATATGTGTACATTGAGCTTAAGTAAAGGACAACCAAATGAGATCATCCTTGAATGTAATGGAGTACAACGAACCCAAAATTTGGACTATAAAAACACACGTTCTCAGTGTAGGCTCTATTAGGAAATTGTCCATTTGATAGCAACCTACCCAAAAATGATTTGGAAAGTAGAAGATGAAATTAAACCCCATAGTAATCCCTATGAGAGAGAAAAATAAACTCACTCGAGGTGGACCGAGATGGTTTTCAAATAGTTAAGAGAAGGAGAAAGAGAAGTTCTAGTTGGGGTGAAAGTCAACTAGAAGTAAGTGCTCCATGAACTTTATCAGAAGACAAAGACCAACAAAATATTAGAGATGGAAATTCTAAGGATGCCCAACAAGAAAAAATCTTTGCAGAAGGGTAGGGAAATTCAGGAGAGGAAAATCTAGCAGTTTTTTTTCCCAAGATAAAAATCTTATATTTTCTATTTCTGAAGCAGAAATCAAAATATACATTCTTCTGGTCTTTTGAATCATATTCAGATGGTCAATAATACCATCTCCTTTTCTATTGTAAGTTTTTTCCAGATCCCAAAAATTAAAACCTCCAAGGTTCTTACAAAAAATTATAACTTCTAAACATTCATAAACTTTGACTTTTCATTAACTACAAATAAAAAACACCCTCCCTCAATAGCTTGCAATGTGTCAAATAAGGACTTAATAGAAAATGAGACTATATATTCTCCCTTAAATACCTATTTTTCCAGTAATCTTTCTTGCTTAAATACCTATTTTTCCAGTAATATTTCTTGCATTGTTAAGGATTCCTTTGAGAGAAGATCTACTTCTATATTGAATTCCCTGTATATATGTGCAAAGGAGGTTTCTTCAAAGTTATTTTTAACTCCAAGATCAATTCTAGGATAGGATTCAAGTTCAAGTTTTAAATTTGGCTACGTCCATTTTCCCAGTCTATCAAGAGTTTTGAATCACCTAGCGCCTGTAATGTTCTGATCCCTTTTTCAACTGCCGCTTTCAAAAGCATCCACAAAGCATATGTATCAGCTCTATTATTGGTTCCTTCCCCTGCTCCATATACTTCCAAGCAAATAATTGAGACATTGTCAAGTAAAGTAGTACCCCTGCCCCACACTTACCAGGTGTTCCTTGACAAGCACAATCAAGGTAAACCTGATATTTTGTGAAATCTATAACTGGGTGTAAAAGCCTTCTTAATTTTTTTTTAGGTGAGGCATCCAAATTTTTATATATGAAAGTATGATTTGATGTGAAACCAATCCTACAGTCAATTATTTACCTTGGAACATACATTTATTTATCTCTACCCAACACTCCAAAGTTTAAACCAAGGCAATGCTTTATGTGTCTGAACTGAGCTGTTTGTACACCAGGCTTTAGAATATTCCATTAATGTAGATTGTTCCCATTGATGAGATACATTTATGGATTTTATATTTATAATTTCCTTCCATACAGAGATAGTAAAAGAGCAACTACCAAGGAGATGATTAACTGTCTCATTATCTTTTTTACTCAGCGCACATCAACTAGATCTGATCCAATTCCTCTTTTTCCTTTTATCCCAGGTTAAAATTTTGACAGCAAAAGCTCACAACAGAAAATTTCTTGTTCTTAATGGACTTTCTAAACTCGATATTTCATCCTACCACTCTCTTTCCCCAATTTGTTCTTCTTAACATTTTTCTTCATATCTTAACTTTGCAGTTAAAACTCCATTTGCTTTGTTCCAAGACCACTTTAACTCATCATCTGTTTCTTTTATAAATATCACACTGTGTTTTAAAAGGGAAACATAAGGAAGCCATTCTATATCCAGATCTCCTTGCAATTTTAAACCAACTACAGATTTCCAATACTGTAACCATCCTCCCTGAGCTTCTTGGATGGATGCATCTACTAAATATTTATTGTCTTTTTCATCATTCATGTCATTCTTTCTAAAAGTACATCTAAATATTTACTGTGAAGCTTGGTCCCCTGTACAAACAGTCCCATGCCTTTTTAAATTTTCTCAATAATAATGACTGACATAATTGTAATTTTTGCTATATTTCATTGAAGTTAGCTTGATTTCAATGGTTTCTGAATATGTAGTGGGTTTTAAAAAAAATCCTGCATACAGTTAATAGAATGATATATGAGTTTCCCTAATTCATGCTGATTTAATTCTGTGCAGCATGGACATGTTGGGTTTATGCTATCATGTTATGATGTAGAGCTAAGTTATGATTGTAGAACCGACACTTTCTAGGCTAGGTATGTTAAGTATTCATTATATTCACACTCTTCGAAATGGAATTTTTCTTAAACCTTGTTAAATCATGGAAGGATAGAACTACAATTTATTTCTTAATACTAGAAACATATAAAATGCCATGGCTTGTGTACACCTTGCTCTTTTGCAATACCCATCACTTCATTTCTATGGTCAACTTCATTGGTTCTCATTTTCTTTTGTTTTACTTCTGACTATTGAACATAAAGGATAATGGATATAAACCTGGAGAGCGTATGTTCCTTCATTCAATGTCAGCATTACATCCCAAAAATATTCAGCTACAAAGAGGAAATTGTGTTTTACTTCTTACTAATGAACATAAAGGATAATGGAACATAAACCCTAGAGAGGGTATGTTTCTTCATTCAATGTCAGCATTACATCTTGAAAATATTCAGCTATAAAGTGGCAATTGAGGGGCTATGACTGCATTAGCAAGGTGACCAACATTAACAACTATTTTACACTAGCACAGAACTAGTATTGCCACATTAACACTACCCAGACCTCAAAATGATTGGATGAATGCATTATCACGGACCAGGGGAGTACACTTGCCAGGTTTTGAAGTTTGAACCTGGGTCAACATTGCAGTAAGCACTCCAATTTTCCACTTAACATATAAGCTAGATGGACCTCACTTCGAAATTTTGTTGTTGACTCTTAATTCTAGTTTACTTCGCAGGGTACTACCTGCAGGAAATATTTACATAAATGCATCAAAATTTAAGGGTTTCCTTTGTAGGTATCCACCACATGGTCATCAAACAATTGTCGTTGAGGAAGGAATAAGTCGGAGAGGCTGCGAGCACCTCCAATGGATATGCCTGCCCATGATCTTCACCCATCTGATTGTTTAAATGACCTATGTCCTGGAGATAATGTTGAGATACAGTGGATAAGGAAGAAGGAATTTCCATACATTACATGTAGCCTCATAATTTTTATGGACGAAAGTCTTGGATCTTGTGCACAAGTGGTTGTTTTATTATAGTTGTAATTATTCTTATGTTGATCCGTAGTCATAGTCAGCTTGATAGGTAAGTACTTTGTTCATGCTTCAATTGATATCCTCTTATTCTTGGAAAATACACGATGAGGATTTTCTTTGAAACAATTTCTCATATAATGTTACTCCTTTTGCTTGGCAGGATGGTGCTATGGGGTTGTGGGCCATTCATATTATTGTGACTGAGATAATCGCCACTGCCAATGTCATTTAGATGGTGAGAATCCTCCATATGATACAAATAGTAAGATTATTTTTAGTTGTTTTGTGTGTCATATATTGATCTAGTTATACAATGAAGCACTCATAAAGTGACAAACACAAAATAATTTAATGTTAACCAAACAATGGGCTTGGTACTGATAATGTTGGAGTCCTGTTGGCAGTCAGCAACAACCCCTTCATTTTTCATTAGGATGAAGGGGGATCAGCTCTCTTTTATGATTTACCTTTAAAAATTATAAAAGAGTGCCTTCATAATCTTTGATTCTGAAGGTACTCTCAACTGTAGGAGAGTCAAGTGACATATTAGAGGTTTATGAAAATATGTTCATAAACTTGATAGTTAGCAACTGTCAGTTTCATAAATTTTTATATAATCAATTCTATCATTAATTAATCTATTTGATTATAGATGTTGATTTAATAAATTTAAAGGGATAATTGGGGTTCAACGAAAACACATTTTAAATTGTTTGAAGCTGGTTATTGATAAGATATTATAAGTTCTTAAAATCTCTAGAACTAAAGGTGAATTATTAAATTAAAATTTTTATTAGACCTAAAAGTTCACATTATATATGTAACTTAATATCATTCATTATTTTGTAAAAATTGTATATATAGTTAGTAAAAAAGCAAATAAATGAATATCATTTTGAAATCTTCACATGTCATAGTTTTATAGCTTAGTATCCTATCAAACTCGATTTGGGATATTAATGGATGGGGTTTTGTAAAGTTTTAAAAATATATTTCAAAATGAGATTTTATGTATATACATGGCTTAAGTGTTAATTCGGATCATTAGTTAGTTGTATTGCAAAAACATTAGGATTTACTGTTTTGACACTATGTTGTCATGTTAATAAACACGACCACCTTTCACGTATAATCTGGAGGAGATCATCAATTGACCATTTTATGAGGATACATGACCCATATGTCAAATAATTAACACCTATTACTTGGATCGTTGCGTTGGCATGAAGATTTGGCTAACACCTTTCATTTTAATTGACAGATGTGAATGTATTAATGAATCGTATCAACAGGATTTAATGTTGTATATGACTGATAACCATTCCATTTCATGATGCTGTACGAGCTCATCATGCCAAACTATGTGTAATCAATGTCTCGATTTATGATTCATGAATCGAATGATCCATGATATGTAGAATTGGTTAATATTTATAGTTAGTCATGGTTAGTCATGCATTTATCATAGCAAAGCGCTGGTTGTAGTGTTCATCATCTCGAAATTCAGTGAAAATGGCCAAACTTGGAGCCCTCATCTCTGTCAGGCATGAAGCATGTGAGGATTTAACATTTCGCATCATGTCTTCTACCTGGGTGCCTATCCCTTCCCTCTTCACAACTCCATTCATTCCATTTCGTAATCAGGATAGTAGTGAGGAAGCCATGGCTCCGCTTAATCGTTTTGAAATCTTAGGGTTAGAGCTTGTTGAAGCCGATGAGAAAGTTTCCCTACTATTTGAAAATGTTGGATGGGTTCAGTTATTTAGGTGCTTTAATGGAAATAACGTGGAGGTTACCAAATTGTTTGCTTTGAGTTTGAAAGAAAACGTAGCATAGATTGGGGATTTCAAGTTTATCATTGACGAAGACAAAATTGCAGAGGCTACGAAGCTCCCACAGTCTGGAGAGCGATGGTTTAAAGGTGGGAAAGTGAATAATAAGAAATGTCAGTCCTTGTTGTTGCCTTTGCCGGCCAGTGCAAAACTGAAGATTGGGGTTTCAGTCAGGTTTCTGAATCCAGAATGGCGAGCATTCTACGAGATCTTGGTCAGGTATGTATCATGCGATGGATGATTTTCTCACCTACATTATTATCACCTATGACTATTGTTAGCATTAAAAGGCTGTAAAATTCATCTACCGTTTTACCTATGGAAAAGTCTGAAAAAAATGTCGCATTCGGTTCAAAGTTTCGGTAATCCTGATAGAAGTCTATTTCATCATGGTTTAGTCAAAATTATAATACAGCATCAATTGTCTCTTAATGGAAAATCATGGGATGAGTTTTTAATTGAATGTCAATTAGGGCCGACTCAATATTGGTCAAACCCTCCCCCAAAGACCCGTAGGAAATGAAAGGCTACTGTAAAATATGAACTTAGTAATGTTAATGAGGCTGAATCAAAGGATGAAGAGCTTTAGGAGTCCAATCCACCCATAAATACTGGTATCAGTGATGATGGGGTCAGGAATGTAGCTCCTTGTTACTCTGAAATAACCTTGAACCAATCCCCATCTAACAAACACTATAGTATACCTGCAAAGACAAGGGACAAGTTAACCAAAAACAAAGATGTTAACGCTGTTGATTATAAAAATCCCTATGAGCTAAATACTCCTCTTAAACATGGTGATGAGTCTATGCATAAACTAGAACAACTAGCGCAGGTATGCTGTGACAGAGGGGGGTTTGGACCAAAAAATCTTGTGTTTGTTCGTATGAGGATAATTACTAGAAGCATGAATAATACACCTACAGCCTTTATTCCCATGGCCACTCAACATAGTACTTAGCCAGTGATTGTCCATCTTGAGGACGATGTTACATCATTGATTCCTGAAACTACTCAGATGAATGAGCCTACTCTTATAAATAATAATAGTGCAAAATTGGCTAAAGACATTACAGAGTTGGGTAAGGCAAAAGTTTCTCCATCATGTATGGACGCCTATGGTTCAGGCCCCAAGCCATCTTTTATGAGTTTTCCATCACCTAGTCAAGACATAGATAATCTTGATTCTTCCCAGGCAGCTGATTCATGTCATGACAAGGAGGAAGAAACTCTCCAACAAGTCCTGGACAGGGTATACAAGACTAATATTATAGAATTGAAAAATGAACTTAAACAGTGTCAAGATAATGCATCTTTAAAGGAGGTGGAAAATAAGACATTCAGGGAAGAATTATTAAACTGGATTAACAGGTGGAAGGAAGTGAACATCAAAAAGAACCAATACAAGAAGGCAAAAAAAATCAATGATAGGCACAAATCAACATTTGCTTGAAAAAGTAGAAAAGAAAAAGCTAATGATCATCAGGCTTAAAGCCAAACTAGCCGAAGCTAGAAGAGTGGTCGATTTACAAAATAGAACCTGATGATTATTTCCATTTTCAGTTATATGGTTTGTCTCTCTGTCAATAGGTAATAAAAGATTTTTTGTGCATGCCTGTAAAATCGTAGATTTTACAGGCACACATATAAATTTGGTTTCTTTTGTTATTTCTGTTCAAATTGGTTTTTAATAAGATTCTTTTGTTTGTTTAAAATAGGTGGGCATGTCATCGCTATCCTCTACAGTTTCAGGACGTCTCTAATATTCTGGATTTCAGTTGGAAGACGTAGATGTTTATTGAAGACTGGAATTTTGACACAGCCACGAATTTGCCAGTTCCTTTAAATTAGGAAATGTTTTAGGCTAGTTGTTTTTATTGTTATCTTCTAGTGACAAGTGTCTGTTGAAAATAGATTCGATACTCTTTGATAGTGATAGGACTCCTATAGTATTGCATGCAGCATATATGGGAAAACTGAATCGAAAGACTAGTAGTATTATATAAGCTAGTAATTTTTATGAGAAAAGGGGGATGGAGTGACTGAAGAGAAACATATTCAAAATATTATTTTGACACTAGTTTTGTTCCTGGCTGAAGTTTTATCTTTGGAAATGGGATGTGATTGGAAATCTCCAAGTTGATATCGTGATTGGTATTATTTTCGGATACTCTTTATATTTTAGTATATAATCTTCTATTTTTAACATTAATACAGTATACTTGGTTATGCTTGTGTTTATTAATCAGTATTACACTTTGTCAACACAACATTGTATTCAAATTAATATGTTATTGCAATTGAATCAATTAGTGTTTCTACTAAGAATTCAATATATAATGATATATATATTCATGTCTGTTTGATCTCATTTGTATTTTTGCAATGATCTCATACTAAACATTATCTCTTGTTCAAATATCTAATGTTGGTTATTAGTTGTTAATTAATTACACATTTCAGAAAATTTGAAGTAATTATTTATTTCAGTTTCTCTGTCAAGTTATTTTATAGCAGAATGATTTAGTGTGAATGGTTTAAATATTTTTGTTTAGATCTTTCCCCTTATCTTTCTGTTCATCATTAATTATTAATTAATAATTAATATAATATTCAAAATTGCTCTCAGCTGAGATAGGATAGATAGGATAGTTAAGATAGTTCAGTTATTATTATCCTAGTATAGTTTACATTTAACAATTGTTAAATATAATTTGTGTAATTTTTAGAATAATTTTAATAGTCTTTTATATTTAGAAAATTAAATATCAAAAATCTTCAAAAATCGAAGACTTTCCTTAAGAAAGAAATTGTAGGATAACTTAGGTAGTTGAAAACTAATTTTAGGGTTTATTTAGATAGAAATAAGATTAAGATAGATTTTTACTGAATTTTAGTTTCTCCTTAAGAGAAAAATTCAGTTGGTAGAAGGACCATAACCTGCAATATTTTGCTATTCCAAATACACCAGAAGCTACTTTAAGCTGATTGTGTGGGCATAATCTCCTGGTAGGCCTAGGTCAGAAAATCAAGCCAACAAATGGCGCTAGAAGGAGGGCCTGTTGATGAGTAATGGCAGGTGAAACTAATGAAAAATATTCAACCAGTCAACATCCTCCAGAAGTCAGTAGATCACCATTTATAGAAACTGTTAGGAGCATCCTCGAACGTGATCCTATCACATCTCCATTTACTCCTGAACAAATCACTCAAACTTTAGAAGAATCACAACATATTCTTACAAGAGCATACGCTAATCAACTTGGTGTATCTCCAATAGATTATGGTCTGCCTAGACAACAGTGACATAATCCATAATTGACCATAGTTACTCAAGATTTGGAAGTAGCTGATAGCACTCCCTGTCATCAGATTGAAAGTCATCAAAGGAAAACTACTCAAACAAACACTGCTATAATACTAACTGCAGAAGGCGGTTTTGATCAGCCACCTTCTCCTCCTGAATCACCACTTGATAGTCCAAGATCATTCAATTCAGGGAGTTCCTCAAGTTTTGAAAGAAGTCCAATAGCAGAAAATGTACCTGTGGGGGGAGGAGGCAATCCTCCACCTAATCCACCTAATACACAACTCCCTTGGCTAAGAACAGCTGATGTAGTTGTCCCTGGTGTACAACATCCTTTGCCTAAACACTCAGATAAACTCCTCTCTAAGTTTAACCCATATGACAAAGAACCTGCAGAGGTGCATGTCAACAAATTCATGTTAGTTGTTCAAACCTTGAATGTTCAACATGAAGATGTAGTTTGTCATTTGTTTCCTTTAACTTTCGAAGGAAGAGCTTCTACTTGGTATTTTTCGTTAGTACAGGGATCATTCACAAACTAGGGTGAATTTAATAAAGCCTTTTTAGATAAATTTGGGGAAGATAAAACACCTGCTCTTTTATCCCTAGAGTTATCTAGGATTAAAATGGAGCCTAAAGAAAGAATTAAAGATTTTAATCAGAGGTTTCTGACATTAAAAAACAAAATTCCAATTGCTTCTCAACCACCCGAGGATATAAGTATTGAAAATTATACGTCACCTTTACCAAAATATTCTGGGATGTTCGTTAAGAGAGCTGGGAAAACAATGTTAGTAGAAAATTTTGAGGAAGCCATTAAAGTCAAGAAAGATTCTATGTCCTATGAACCAGATAGAAGTGGGAAATATGATACTTTTCCTCGTAGGAAGATGGAAAAACTCAATTCAGAAAAAGACAAAGCATTTGATATAGAACAGCTGCAAAATGCTATTTGGACATTAACCAATGAAGTTGTAGGATTAAAAAAAACCAATTCTGAAGCTTCTCCTTCTAGGGGATATTTCAGAAATCAGTTTAGACAAAACCCAAATACAAATAATAAAAATACGCCACCTGACATAGTAGCAAATGAAGAGATTTTTAATACAATTCGAGCTGTTTTATCTCTATCTAAAAATCCTTCTAATCAAGAAATAACTAAAAATGAAGAAGAAGAGGAATCATAAAACGATGAAGAATCAGAGGAACCTCAACAAGTTAATGGTCATTTCTGGGATAGTCTTGTAAAATAATATGAGAGTAAAAGTCCGCCTACAGGACAACATGCCTATAATACTCGTAGTAGAGCATTCGCAAAGACTCCTGGAGCTTCGACAAGTTCTACTACAAATAATGACAACAATAATTCACAACCAAATAAACAAACTCAATATGGGAAACAGACTCAATCAACCAAAATTACCCAGCCTATTCAAAATGCTCCAAAATTAGATTTACAATATGATATAATTGAGGATTTAAAGAAGACACATGCAAATATCAGTATGTACGACCTTCTTCAAATTTACCCAATGCCTAGTAGTCATGTTATAAATCCTGCCATGAGTTCAATTATTCCTAATGCAAAACAAAATGTTGCTGCAAACAGTTCTAATAATGATTCAACAGCAACTGAAAAAGGAAAAGCAATGGCTGAGAAAGCCTCGCTTATAGGTAAGAATTCTAAATCAACCACACCTCCATTCTTACTTACCTTTGATATTTTCAATAGGAATGTTCATAATTGCATGGTAGACTCCGGAGAATCCTCCAATGTGATGCCTTTATCAGTATGCAAGAAATTGAATGGGAAATATGTTCCATCAAATTCACAAATAACTCAATTGGACAGGACAAATGTGAAGGTTGTAGGGGAAATGAAAGATGTCTTAGTCATGACTGCTTGTAACCCTTCGGTTTATCAAATTATAGATATTTTTGTTGCAGATATTCCTGATGCATATGGGCTATTTTTAAGTAGGGATTGGTCTCAACAATTGAATGGATTCTTTGCCACAGACTGGTCAACATTATGGTTACCTAAGAACGAAAAGTCAAATCAGATAAAGATAAATAGAGAAAGATATATGAAACATACTGTCACAGAACTACATGATCCTAGTGAACCTGTTTTATTTTCAGATTGCATTATGGGGAATTACATGTATGAATTGGGATTTGGTAATTTTAAAGCTGAAAATTTTGCCTTTTCTGAAAATAAACAGCAATCATGAATTATAAATGTGACATCTATTTCTCCTGACTCTTCATTCAAGGAAACTATTAATGATGTAAATAATCTTAATATTGTAAATATTATAGAAAGCAAAGTAGTTGTTAATAGTTCTGCTTGGACTCTATATTTTGATGGCACGAAATCTAAAGAAGGAGATGGAGCTAGTTGCCTGTTGATAGACCCTCAGGGAAATAAAACATGTATAGCTTATAGGATGGAATTTAATTGTACAAACAATACTGTGGAATATGAAGCTTTAATACAAGGTTTGAAAAAAGTGATTGATTTGAATATCAAAGAGTTAATTACATATGGTGATTCCGAAATCATCATCAGACAGGTTCGTAACTCCACTCACTACCTATCTGAACATTTACAGAGTTATCAACGAGAGGTATGGAACCTTATTTCGTATTTTGATGCATTTAACATAATTTTTGTTCCTAGAAGTCAAAATCAAGAAGCAGATTTATTAGCAAATGTAGCATCAAAGTTAACTCCGTCAGAAAATCTTACACCAGATTTATTTTTAGTTGAATTGATTTTTAGGCCTTCTATACCAGATAATATTTTTAATTGGCATATATTTGATAATGATGTGCAGGTGCTGAATTTTCTGATGAATGAGGATTCCTTTAAAGATTCAGCTATAGATGAAGTTACTTATGACAAAAATCTGCAAGATTTTTCGGTAATAAATGATTTTTGTTCAGTTGAAAAAGCTTTTGAAAAGGTAAAACCAGTCTCTAATTCAGTACTAAGATTAGAAAAGTTCTTTGATTTGCAGGATAAATTTAGATCTATCCCTAATTGTAAAACTAATAGCTCTCAAAAGAAAAAGCTAATGATCATCATGCTTAAAGCCAAACTAGCTGAAGCCAGAAGAGTGTTCGATTTACAAAATAGAACCTGATGATTATTTCCATTTTCAGTTATATGGTTTGTCTCTCTGTCAAGAGGTAATAAAATCTTTTTTGTGCATGCCTGTAAAATCGCAGATTTTACAGGCACACATATAAATTTGGTTTCTTTTGTTATTTCTGTTCAAATTGGTTTTTAATAAGATTCTTTTGTTCGTTTAAAACAGGTGGACATGTCATCTCTATCCTCTACAGTTTCAGGACGTCTCTAATATTCTGGATTTTAGTTGGAAGACGTGGATGTTTATTGAAGACTGGAATTTCGACACAGCCACGGATTTTCCAGTTCCTTTAAATCAGCAAATGTTTCAAGCTAGTTGTTTTTATTATTATCTTCTAGTGACAAGTGTTTGTTGAAAAGAGATTCGATACTCTTTGATAGTGATAGGAATTCTATAGTATTACATGCAGCATTTATGGGAAAACTGAATCGAAAGACTAGTAGTATTATATAAGCTAGTAATTTTTATGAGAAAAGGCGGATGGAGTGACTGAAGAGAAACACATTCGAAATATTATTTTGATACTAGTTTTGTTCCTGGCTGAAGTTTTATCTTTGGAAATGGGATGTGACTGGAAATCTCCAAGCTGATATCGTGATTGGTATTATTTTGGATACTCTTTATATTTCAATATATAATCTTCTATTTTTAACATTAATACAGTATAGTTGGTTATGCTTGTGTTTATTAATCAGTATTGCACTTTGTAAACACAACATTGTATTCGAATTAATATGTTATTGCAATTGAATCAATTAGTGTTTCTACTAAGAATTCAATATATAATGATATATATATTCATTTCTGTTTGATCTCATTTGTATTTTTGCAATGATCTCATACTGAACATTATCTCTTATTCAAATATCTAATGTTGGTTATTAGTTGTTAATTAATTAGACATTTCAGAAAATTTGAAGTAATTATTTATTTCAGTTTCTCTGTCAAGTTATTTTATAGCAGAATGATTTAGTGTGAATGGTTTAAATATTTTTGTTTAGATATTACCCCTTATCTTTATGTTCATCATTGATTATTAATTATTAATTAATATAATATTCAAAATCGCTCTCAGCTGAGATATGATAGATAGGATAGTTAAGATAGTTAAGTTATTATTATCCTAGTATAGTTTACATTTAACAGTTGTTAAATAGAATTTGTATTTTTTTTTAGAATAATTTTAATAATCTTTTATATTTAGAAAATTAAATATAAAAAATCTTCAAAAATAGAAGACTTTCCTTAAGAAAGCAATTGTAGGATAACTTAGGTAGTTGAAAACTAATTTTAGGGTTTATTTAGAAAGAAATAACATTAAGATAGATTTTTACTGAATTTTAGTTTCTCCTTAAGAGAAAAATTTAGTTGGTAGCAGGACCATAACCTGCGATATTTTGCTATTCCAAACACACCGGAAGCTGCTTTAAGTTGATTGTGTGGGCATAATCTCCTTGTTGGCCTAGGTCAGAAAATCAAGCCAACAAGTCCTTGGAATTTTTTTTAGCAGATTTATTCGTAAGCTGTTTCAAAGTGAAGCCTTTCAAAAATCTTCATCTGTTCTATTAGTTATGCAATCATGCTTCATTTTGAACTTTCTGTCACAAGGTGCGATGATGCTCCAAAATTAATCCAGGCTTTCAATGGGTATAAAAATAAAGTATGCTACTTTTTTCCTTATTAAGAAATGTGCTATTTGTTATATAATAATATGGAGGAAGGGCTACCAAACTGTTGGGAGAGGAAAGAAAAATGGATGAAGATAAATCTATGCCATCTAAAAGCAATTATAACAAAGAGGCTTCTGTGCAAGAACAAGTTGAAGGCGATATTTTTTTACTAAAAATATTGCTATGTTGGTCTGCTTTCCAAACCCAAAAACATTTGACTTGTCAGTAGCAGACATTTACATTAAAATATAGATGAAGGCCTGCCAATTCTCTTTGAATTGCTATCATAAATCTATTAAATGACGAGTTGTTCAAACTTCAAATGTATCGCTGAGACAACTGCCAATGGGGCCAAATCATAATTAATCTCTCTAGATGTGTGTTAGCTATGAGCTTCACATAGAAAATGTGTTACAAATGGATTTTATCCCATCACCTTGTTGCTATTTGTTGTCATATTTTATTATTTATATTATGATCTTGGAATCCTAATGGATGTGAATCCAACATTCTACAAACAATTGCAAAGCATAGATTGTGTTAAATGTTGGAGTACCATTGGGAACTGTCATATTTGGTTGATGTTTTTAGTAATAGCTTATGGCCAATTTAATTTACTTTTCCAGATCCAAGTGCACTTGATGGTTCATTGTTTTCTTCTTGCACATTATTTACTAGCCTTGGAGATATGGAGCATATTCTTACTTTTTCAGAGTGCTGATATGCAAACAAGATGCAATGCGAATTAGTCTAGCAGGGAATAAATGGAAAATTTTCTTATATGAAAAAGGCTATCCTTTTACCCTAGATATTTCTTCCCTATTTATAACCAAGAATCTGTGATGTGTAAATTGGAAGCGCACTGAATATATGATAGAAGCATTAAGTGGAATCCATTCAACTCAAAGGAAAAATTATGTAATATTTTTTTTCCAAGGAAAACCTCGTGGGGAAAGTTGGAAACCCAAGGGATGATTCCCCACATTTGTGGATGGAATCCTAGTAAAATAGTGGGCATACATTGTAGGCTCCTGTGCCTAACCCAGGTGGGTTGGAACTAGGCTCCTGCTGACATGGAACAAGCCAATGCCCAACAACATTGGAAACAACTTGTTGAGCTAACATACTTAGTAAGAACAGTGAGTTATGTAGGATATTTGAGAACATGCTTAGTAAGAATAGTGGCATGAGCAATTAGAAACAAAAGAGCTACAATACCATATGGGGAAGCATTGAATAACCGTACTCTGATTATTCCCTGTATTTGATGGGGAATCCTGCTATTTGTGGCCCTTGATATTCAAGAGAACTATTCTTACATATCAATGGTGTTTCCATTTTCCATCTTCATTGAATTTGTCTACCTGTAGACATCAACTATAATTTCATTTGTTTTGGCCACTTGCTAAATGGGTACCTTAAAATATCTGAAGTTCGCACAAGTATGTCCATCTGGAAATTAATATTTCTCAGCCCTGCAAGCTTCAAAGTGCAAAAAAAATCAGATATTAGAGTTACCTTCACCATTTCTCTTTCAGCTATACTTCCATTTGCAATTTATTATGATTTATTTCAAAATATTATGGCCTTTTTATCCATAGTGACCAGCTACATATTCCACCTCGTCTGAAATGTTCATGGGTTTCCCCATCTCAAAATCAATATTTGTTAGGCCTCAAACATATGCCATATTCTTTACAACGTTCTCCATTAGTGGGAGAGAGGAACCCCATTGTCAGAATTCACTATGCAAATAGGTACAATGAAAGGACAACCATCATAAATGAATTCTTAGTGTATTATAAATCACCATCAAGTCTCATAATTCTAAATGCCTTGCCTTGTTAGTTTTTCTTATATTGTTATAGCTTATTCCCTTAGAACATGAGCATTCTCTAAATTGTTTAATCCTAAATTTAATGGAATTCAGGTGAAATTCTATTTGTTTCACCGTAGATCGTGGATATTTCACCTTTAAGACTTAGATCTAGGCTTTGCTCCAAAAATATATGTTTTGGACTTTCAATTGAAAAAAAAATGGGATAAATCCTAAAAAAATTCTTAACAAGTATTTGATCTTTAGCTTATCTAGGCTAATATATTTAGATCTCTAATAAAGTAATCGCAATCTCTTCTAGTCTCCTTGATGACAAGTTAAGCACTCCTAGTCAACACAATAGTCCTCGATCATGCTTTACTTAAGTAAACAATAGCAGGTCCTTGATGGCCTTAATAAGTCTTACTTAATTAGACAAATGTAGGTCCTTGATATCCTTAAAGGTGACAGTTTCATCAAAATTTAAGGTGAAGATAAAGAGTACTGCAGCAATAAAATTGTATGTGTGTCGCTATCTATAGAGTTGTATTTAGAAAAAGAAAAAAAGCTTAGAGAGAGGAGGAAGATGTAGCCAATGTGGATGCCAATTTTGATGAGTTTGATATACCTTAATATGTTCTCTGGCTTGACATTGAGTGCATTGATGGGAAGAGATACTTTACATGGGACAACTTGCTCTTTTCGAATCCAAGAGAGATGCAGAATAAGCTCATGGAAAAAGGCTGGCATATGGTGGCTATTGTCGATCCCCATATTAAGAGGGATGATGGCTTTCCGTTTCACAAGGAAGCAACTCAAAAGGGGTATTATGTTAAGGATGTTCGTGGTAAGGATTATGACGGCTGGTGTTGGTCAGGTGCATCATCTGGATTAGCCGTTAAATATTCTTGAATGGGGTAAGCCAGCTTTTCCGTGATATAAAGGTCGGTGATTGTATTTTGGTAGAGATTTCTTTTCTACATTAAGCTCAAGGCCTGTGCAGAATGGGCTTCGAACCTTGGCGGCCTGTTATTGCAGATACATTTATGATCTTTGCCGGTATATATCTATAAATACGAGCAATGCAGGTGGCCTTTAAAGCTCTATACATAAAATGGAAAGAAAACCATTGAATGGAAATTTGGGGAGCTATGAGTTGTAAACGGGGGGTGAAATATCCTTAGAATTAAAGCACTACTCAAAAAATATTTGAATGGATTGTTTTCGTGACCTTGAGTTGTAAAGGCCGGTGAAATATCAATTTATTTAAAGATTTGCACACAATCCTTTGAATATAACTTTTCCCAAGTGTGAGTTGTAAAAGCTGGTGAAATCTTTATGCACTGTTTTTTTTATTTGTTAATTTTTTTAAGTCATGGAGGTCCAAAAATCTTGTAAAGTATCGCATGATGAGGAAATAAAAGGTGAATTTGCAGTAGTTAATGTTTTATAGGAAGGGGGATTTTCAAATTGTAAGGATGGAAGACCTAGTGTTGGTTATCAGGATTGTGCCTTGGATTCCCCCAAAGAGGGAATGCCGATGCTTGCTTTTGATGTCCTCTATGCAATTGTGGATATGCAAAGCAAACACTTGTTGTTTGAGTTTCAGAGGTTTCCAAGCCGATAATTTAGCGGGGGAGTGCATAGAACGTGGGAGGGTGACCTAAGGGATTGTTGTGATGACCGCAACATTTTTCTGTGAACATCATTGTATGTTTTCTGGCTCTATTTCTTTTCAGTCTTTAATGTTGGAACTTCTATTTGCAAACAATACATTTTTTTTATTTTTGACTTGGTTCTTATTTGGGTCATGGCATAGGGTCTCAATCCTTTGTGTCATATGTTTAGGTAAAAATTAGTTTTTATTTTATAGATCGTAGGACTAACTTTGGTAAGAATTATCCCCTTATTTTTCTTATTTGGATTCACAAAAGGGATTAGCTCATTACTCACATAGGGTGGCTTGTATGCATTCTTATAGCACTACTATTTTTAGACATATAATGTCTCAATGTTCTCATTCCTGGGGTCTATATACTAGTCCTTGGCCTGATATGATGTCTTAAAATCATGCAAAATTGATTACCTGTGACACATCTAGTGATGCTAGTATTGTGTCTTACAAAAAGTAGCTTTGGAGATCATAGAATTATGTCTTCACTATAAAATATCTTTAGAAAAAGGAACAGAAACCATATTGTTTACCTCAATGAACATGATATCAAATTGAAGAAGGTAGAGAACTTCTGTTGCATTTCCTACCAGACTTCAATTTCCTCGCTGCTAAAAACTTTCATCTTCTGAACCTCAAGCTTGTGAAGAAGATACTATATAAATAATTGCTAGATTGCCATGTGGTTTTCCAATGATTGTAGTATTTCTTCCATAGTTTCCTCAGACGTATCTGGTGGTGCAATGCCTATGATTCCTTTTCCTTTCCCAACTTGGAGATTGCACAAATCTCTTCTCTAGTAAGTTGTTCCCAAGACCCACCAAAATATCTTCATTTGCACACTACCAGTCCAAGTCCTAAAAATATTCCTGCATCTGGTTCAGCTCTTCTGGGGAAAACCACCAATGGCCTCCTTCCTCCTAGACATTTTCTTCCTTTCTCAGGTCTTTACTTGATGTTTACACTCCTCCAGTTTCTCCAATTATGGTGAAGGATGGCACAACATGAAAGCTTGAACATTACCGGCTCACGTTTCAGTATAGATGATCATATGTCTTGGTTTTTGTTCTTTGACTTAGGATGGATAAAATCTCTCTTTATTTTTATGCGTTCCTTCTCGGTGGTTTTGATTCCATCCTCATGGTAGCTTGCTTTGAGTCTCTCTTTAGCATAATTTTAAAATCCCATACCAGTTTCCCTGTTTTGCCTTTTCCTTGAGAGTATATGAGTTTCATTGTTTCTCCAGATTGAATGGGAGCATGTGAGATAATTATTATCTCAAACAATCTTGGCATCCCATACCCTTCATTAATGTCCATATCGGCTGATAATTTGTTCTGCTTAACTTGTCCAATTATGTTCCTAGTGGAAATTGATTCAACTGCCATCACCTTTATTGAAATATGATAGATGGAAAATTTACCATGATTAACTATGTTGCGCAGTGCCTTCTCAATGATTGGACATTGATATCCTTCCACATTAATGTGCAAGCCAGCTGATCATTTTTTCTGCTTAACTTTTCTATTTATGTTCCTGGTGGAGATTAATTCAACTGTTATCACCATGATTGAAATCTAATAGATGGAAATACCATGATTAACTATGTCATGTAGTGTCTTCTAAATGATTGGATCATTATATCCTACCACTTGCTGCCTATACCTCTTACTACCCCCACATTGGCATCAATACCCATGTTATCTTGCATTTGTAAGAGGCATCTCCTCCCCAATTACAGAAGAATATATTTACTGTTATGTCGTGGCATTCTAAATATTTTTCTCACCATCATTGCAAATTAGGATTCCATCAGATCTGACAGAAAGCATCGACTCTTACCAATTGAGAGCTCTAATGTGCTAACAAGGCATGTAGCATAAATATTAGACTACATATTTGAGTTATTTAAGACAGAGTAGTTACACCACACCATTTTCAAAGCCTTGGAAATTTATATTGAAAGACAGATGAAATTTCTTATATTATTGTTAATATCGCTTAAATGGTAGTAGTTTATTTGGTCCTTGGGAATTGAAAGACAACAATCAAGATTTTTTTTAAACTGGTTAATCAAAGGATCAATTTTGTTGTCCTTTTAAGGTACTCTTCTTACGTCTTGGAAAGAACTACCAGTTTGTTTTAAAAACCCTCAAGTCAAACATTCAATTTATAAATTTGCTAAGATTTTTAAATAGCTCTCACTTTTCAATCCTTGAAGATGTCAAGTTTTGAGGTAATGTTATATATCCTATTTGCAAGGCTATTGAAATTTGAAATTAAATGACACAACAAAAGGGGTGGGAATTACAAGTAAATTTCACTTTGATTCCAAAAATAAATGCCAAAGATATCAAATGTTGTGTCAAGCTGAAATTATTTTACATACGTTTTCTTATTTTCATATATCTTGTAATTTTTCCCAGGGTATGAGCTGGTCTTGTATCTGAGGAATCCATTTATGTTTTGGCAAACCTGTCATTTAAATAAGGGGATGGGAAGGAAATAAGTTGGAAGGTTCAATATGCTCAGAATTTGTGACTAGCTTACCTTTAGAAAATGCATAATTGAACACACCAACCTTTAGAAAATTCATAATTGAACACACCATTTGAGACTTGTCATTTGTGACTTGAACAATTTTCCAGTTGAAAACACTATCCTAATAATTCCTTTGTAATTGCAGCTTCCCATTCTTCACATTTGGAAAGAACACGCAAAGGGCTAGTTTTGGAACATGTGTTGGGCAGGTAAAGTCATATTTTAATTCTTTAAATGACTAAGTAACTGAAATGGTTGCACTGTCTAAGAAACAAAGTTTTATTCTATATGTTCAATACTGATGTTGAAGAATTATGTTTCTTGTGATGTTTGGAGCCATTAAGGAAAAAATTAAATGAACTTTTCTGTTTCTGTTTACTCTACACTCTAATAAATTCCCATGACTAAGGAACCTTTATATGAAGTCTTCAACAGTCTACTAAGAGGAAACTAAATATATACAAACCTTATTTTGGCACCATTAAGGATGGATTTTAGAGAAAGAATGTACTCACTTTGTAAGTTTTGGGAAAATCGAGCTTGACCTTTGGATTTAAACTAGATGCTTTTGCATTGTCTAATAGGTAAATAAGAAAGTACAACACAATTTTCCTAAATTATGACCTGTCACAACATGCTATCATTACCCATATCTTAGTTATCACTTGCCTTCTAAATAATATATATAATGTGAGAAGTTCAAAGAGTCATAATACTTAGGAAACAACCTCATCTAACATATTCTTATTGGGGTAGGATAATAATGTCTTTATACTAAGCTTCAAGAGTCATAATTGATGGCCTTTTATTTTTTGAGCTTTAGTAGTTTGTATTTTATGGATTTTTAGATAAAGACAATGAGAATTAGGTTGGTGGAGGATTTGAATATGAACTTTGATTAGAGAACATCATAACATCATAAATATATGAGGCACGGGAAGACCAATTTTAAGGATATGTAATGTGGAAAGGGGTTGATTGAGGTGTATTTTCAGCTTTAGTAGTTTATAGTTTATGGATTGCTTAGTTAAAGACATAACAAGAATTAGGTTGGTAGGGGATTTGAATATGAACTTTGATGTAGACTTATTAAAGATAGAGTTTTATTTGGACTTCATAGAGATAGAGACATGGGTATATCAATTACAAGGATATGTAATGTGGTAGGTGGTTGATTAAGGTAATAATGTCTGTAAATACTTAAACACTGAATTTCTTTCTGTGAAATTTTAAGATAATTGCATATCTCAATTGAATGTAGCCGTAGAATGACAATAATATTGAATTTTCACATTTAGTATATATACTAAAAATAAAATTAAAATATAAACCATCACAAAAGGAGCATAAAAATTTACGCTAGGGAAAACCTTTAGGAAACACACCAACAAAATAATTTTCCTTAATATGAGATGACTAAATTTACATAAGCATATTTAATGAGAAAAATTTTGCAATGGCCACAAGGGAAGACATACCAAGACAATCTGAAGATGAAAAATCTTGAAGAGATAGGTTAAGGGTTTCTTGGGGGATGTAAACCCTTTAACTAATGACATAAACCCTAGTTTAGTCTGCTAGTGGTATGTCTACTTTTATGCTACATGTAGCAACCATGATCCATCCCTCCTAGGGATTTTTCCACACTGTAGCAAGACCACTAGGACCTATGTATTCCTACGACAACCCTTATATAAGTCCTCTAGGAGCCCTTCGCACTATGACTACCTTCCTTGAGCCCTGGTATCCCTCAAAACTCTGTTGCAACCTTCCTTAAACTCTGCTAGAGACTTGGAAGCCCTTAAAACCTTTATGACTACCCTCGGTACACAAGATGGAGCCATGTAAGGGATTAATATAGTCTTTCATTCCCACGATGGAGGAGAAAAGAGGCCCTAAGCCTGTAACACATGGCCTAATATTGTAACAACCCTATAGCAGAAAAAAAAACCCTAATAGGGTTTGTGACAACTGTACACAAACTATAGAAGCCCTAGTAGGGCTTGTAACATCCCTTGTAAGCTCCAACATGGCCCCCTAGAGCTTGACTCACTTGTTCACAAACCATCATGTTATGTCTGATGAAGTGACAATAATATATGTCTTGCATCTACATTTGGATTTGAGGGAATCATGGATTGAGTGAGTTGTAAGATTTCTATGAAAGTATTTGAATAAGGGCAAAAGTACATATTGATGGGAAAGTTACCTCATTCTTGAAAGGAAGTCAAGGGGTGCATAGTATGATGGAATATTATCTATTTTTGTGTTGTACATGATTTGGTTTGGAGATTAACATTTAGGGAGAAGAATGGAGTAAAGTTCGGGAATTGTAAGATGGATATGTATATCTATCCAAATTCAAGGTAAAGTGATTGGGAACATGACGATGATGGGAGAATAGTTAGTGGACTTGGTTGGGTCAACTTTGAATTGCATATATGTCTTTTCAATTGAAATTTCTTCATGCTAGAGAATTCAGGGTAAATGATGCATTCATCATGTTGCAAAATAGTGTGGCATGGAGGAAGGCATTTGGAGCTAACAGTATACTTAAAGAGGATCTGAAATTCGATAAGAATCTTGATTCAGTGGCCTTCATGCACTGTTTTGATAAGGTGGGACATCCTGTGTGCTACAATGCTTATGGGATTTTTCGAGACAAGGAGCTCTATCAGAAGATCTTTGTAAACGACAAGAAGATGAAGAAGTTTCTGAGGTGGAGGGTCCAAATTATGGAGAAGGGCATCAAAATCCTTGACTTCAATATTGGTGGTATCAATGCCATGATTTAGATCATAGATCTTAAGAAAATGCCCAAGAAAGAATTGAGAGCTGCATCAAACCAAATTCTTGCACTTTTTCAAGATAACTACCCATAGATGGTAGCAAGAAAGGTTTGTAACTACCCAAAATACATATGTTTTTTCCTTTACCGATATTGCTTCGATCAATATATTTTATATGCCTATTAATGAACAGAAAGACGACATTAGTTTTCATAGTAGATCTAGTGTTTGTGGGTTTTAGCACACCAAAAATTGAATTTTTTGACGAATTTTTAGATATCTGTTACTTGACAAATGGTTGCTGGTGTCAAATAACATATATCTTTGGCCATGATTGAAAAAGGATAAAAGTTACAACATATATTTTACAGAGATATTTTTTATATGATTGTACTAATATAGATCTTTAGGCCGCTCTGTTTTTATATGCTTTGTTGTATGTACTAAACAATGAGATAATTTTCCACTAAATATTTGAGTATGGACATTCGATTATTAGTTACTGTTTCATATTCTTTTTTACTGTGAAAATGCAATATTTTTCCCACAAAATTTTATGCACAATGAGTACATGGACGTATTCAGCGTCTTGTTTCTCTTTCTTTCTTTTGTTTTTCTTTTTGGAAGTGCATTAAGAAAAATGTCCAGATGGGCTGCACTGCAAGGATGGGACTTCCTTTGGCTCAGGTGCATGAAAGGTATGTATTCCATCAAAATCACATCAGGCTTCCACTAGGCCTCTTTCTTTTTGAGGTTCATACCGTTTGGGTGCCATAGCAGACCACAACTAGAATGGAGACCTGGTAAATGTTTTAACACTTTTCCAATCTCACCAGTGAAATGACTATTAGCTACTATTTTCTGGTGCCCATGTCCTCCAATTATTATTTTTATTTATCCTAATGATTAAGAGAGTCTATGCAATGTTGGCATATGTGAGGAGCTAACATGTATTTTTGTGGTGTTTCAGTAAGTGAAGAACACTTCTCTCAAGTTTTCCTTCTTCTATATGCATTTCCTATTTTTTTATGATCCCATTGAATCATAGATTTTTTTATCTCACTAAACCACTTTTCTGACCTTTTAAGTTCAACATTATTGTCCTTTTCATCCAAATTTGCATGGTTCAAAGATGGAGGAACATATACACTGAGATTTTTGTTTGATCACAATCTGCCACTAAGAGTATTGTTTTTCATGGTCAAGATATCCACCACTATTTTTTTCCCAAGGAATATCTTATCGGAAAACATAAGGGATGCTTCCCCACATTTGTGGATAACATCTTGATTCCCTAGTAAACCTATGGTGTAGACTGGTGCACCTCACACAGAGGGGTTTGAGTGGGGTACCTACTGGTATGGAACTAAATAAATGCCCAGGAATGTTGGTGACAACACAGTGAGTTAACACTTTAGGTTAAGATATCCCCAACTGTTAGAAAATATAGTGAGGGAATTAGGTTTTTCTCAAGCAACTCATGGAGGAAACCCTTCCTTTCCATCTTATCCCGAAACTTTGAAGAGAATGAAATCACTCTGTGAAGCATATTAATGGACTATTTTACCTTTCTAGGATTTGAATTCCTATATCACCATTTCGAGATTACAGATCCTGCATCATACTACTTTTGGGTTGTCGCTTCTGATTGTCGTTGCCTCTGCCAGGATTCAAAATGGTCATTTCACCTCTTAATTTGTGTTTTCTCTATTTTCTAGGTATTCATTAATGTTCCATGGTATTTCAGTGCATTGTACTCCATGTTGAGCCCATTCCTGATGCAACGTACTAAGAGCAAATTCATCACAGCACGTGAAGGAAAATTCATAGAGACCTTGTACAAGTATGCAAAATTCCTTCTTTGATGCAGTGAAAATCTGCTTAACCTCAATTGAAGACTTTGATATAGGACAAAATGAAGGATATATTCAATGGAATATTCCTAGAAGCTTATTAAACCTTTGATTTTACTTGTAGATTTATATCTCTAGAGAATGTGCCTATACAGTATGGGGGTCTTAGCAGGCCCAGAGATGTAGATTTTGGTCCTCACAAACCTGCAGCAGAGTTCTCCATTAGAGCTGGGGAGAAAATCAATCTTGAGATCAAGGGGGTGGAGGTAATGTATGTCAATAATTGCTCAAGTTTGCAAACTTTGTGATAGTGCCTACATTCAAATTTGGCTCTTTGGCTTTAGTTTTGTTTCCAATATACTTCCAAATTTGATAAGGTTTAGCTTTCACTCTTTTTATTTTATGGGTGTTAGATTTGATATTGAGTTTTTACTCAAGATCTATAGGATTGGGATTTTAGTTTGTTTTTTAATTCCTGTAAGTTTTATAGATACGATGTTTACTGAGAATTCTCACATTTAAGCATAGGATGAATAATTGTGAAGAAATTCATCTTTCTATTTTGGGTTTCAGGTTTGTGCTTGATTCCTTCTCAATTTTATAGATATTAGGCTTTACATTGCATGTTAATGCAACCATGCCCCTTTATCAAATAGGAAGCAATGAGTGATATGGAGGGGAGTGAACGGGTCAACGACACTATGAAAAAGCTCAAGGTATCTTCTCCAATTGGCTTGAATATGACATGAAAATTAGTAATTTCTTTCTTTCCCACCATCTATTGTAATTTTAAATTTCAATCAGTGATATGTTTTGAATAGTCATGTCTTTTACCATCTGATATATTATGGATATATGCTCAGGTCAGTCTTCTATATTATATGACACCTAAGTCAGTTGGTTCATGTTTATGTTCAAGTTCGAATTTAGTGACACTCAAAAGTTGTGTAAACTAAATCAAAACAGAAATAACCCCAACTACAGAAATCATACATTAGTTGGAACTTTTGAATGTTATGACTTGAAATGTTACTACAAGTGTCTTTGATCGCATGTGATCATGTCTATTGTGTAAGATATTTGTTTGTAACATATTTACTTTAGTTTCTAGCAAATGTGTGTCTAAGTCTACTTTGCATCTAGTCTAGATTCTCAGACATTCTTTAGAGTTAATGTTGTTCAAGTTTATTTACAGTTGTTTTGCATAAAAATTATTGTTATCACTAAAAACCCCTATTTGGAAGTGTTTAATAGGTAGTTGTCTTGGATTGGAGACGCTAAACACTTGAAGCTCATGCCGACATGAGTGTTATGTCATGCATGCTTAGAATCAATGTAGTAAATTATTGCCTAGGCCCCATGGATAAGGAACTAATATCCCCGTGTAATCCTCCTTCTTATTTCTTTTTTCTTTTACACTGATTCTGTGAGGGTTTTATTTGTCTTAATACCTTAATCTTATTACTTTTCCAACTCTTCAAAAGAGCTTTGAACACTTGGAACCTACTGGAGACTTCATCCTTTGTCTTCTTAAAATATATGTAGGATTTTATAGAGAAGTCATTAAAAAAGGAAACTAATAAATGTTACCTGTCATTGAGATTGATGACATTGGTCCACACACATCTGAATTAATCAGATAAAGAATCCTTCTTGATTTGTGCTCATTACTAGGGAAAATAAATAATTTTGGCATGCTTGTTGAGTGCAACTTGTATTTTCTATCTTGTCGTCCAACAATCTATGTGCCGTGTCCTTAAAGAGACGTAATTCTCTATAGTGTAGGTGACCAAACCTCTTGTGCCAAATCTTGAATTAGTCATCATTGTTATGCACTAAAGAACCCTGCTTCATTGGATCAACAAGAATTTTGTATAGACCATCCTCTCGGATACCTTTGGCAAAAAAAAATTATGTTAAAGAAAAGAAAGATTTGTATTTTTTTAAAACTCTTTGCATTTATGCTGCATAGAATTTTATTAGAATAAATTGCAATGGACCTTCAATGGTATTCCACGTTCCCCATATCTCACTTTTAAAGGTTGGTATGTCTTATCTTGATTGATTCAGGATCTTTATGCCCTGTTTCCAATTCCAAAGTACATAGACATCACATGGAATTTTTGATATCTCCCTTCTTGAGGTTGGAACAGTTTTCCTTGTTTGGATTAGATTCTCATTGTAGATTGATGGAGTGGCCCATGCACATTGATGTAGTCCAAACATTTTCTAATACATGTTGATACAATCCATATTTTGAAAGGAATTGGTACAAATTTAGGTTAACATTGATGCATTGTAAGTATCATCTAGAAATAATTTTTATGAATTTATTTTTAAGAGGCCTGTAGATGTAGGTTCATTATAAAGCTTTTAGGTATTGCATATTTTCTACTAACTAGATATAGAATACACACTTTAGTGAGTTCTTGCTTGCAATGTAAGTAGCATGTTTGCATGCTTCTTGGTAACCTTGAAAATATTTTAGAATGGATTTTGTTTTTGTTTTAATAAAATGCCTCCTTTAGCTACCAATAGCATAAAAATGTACATGACATTCTACAAGAAAAAATTGGTTGCTTAAGAAGCCACTACAATAATGCCAAAAAATGGGTGGATTAAGAACAAAAATTCCCATGAACAAGACTCATTTAGAAACTTGGGGAAAAGATAAACCATACAAGTGTCCAAGGAATGAAAAATAGTATACAAATCCACTACCAGTAGGCCCAATGACCTGGAATTACATTTCAGTTTACATGGTAAAATTAAATTCTATCTGAATATAGAGTATTGTCCATGTCCATTGTTATTCCATTTGGATTTTTGGATCATTCTATTGCAACATTCCATGTAAAAATATTTATAATTTTTTATTGCATCTGAATCTAGATTCATGTTTATTCTCTTTGCTTTTCTAGTTGGATTTGTGCCCTATTTTCCTGCAGTTTTTCATGTAAAAATATTTTTAATTTTTTTCTTCCAACATTTCGTTTAAAAAAATTTCGACTATAGGAATTTTGGATTACATATGAATGTAAAAAAATGTCTATTCTATTTGTTTTTCTAATTGGACTTGTATTGGTAAGTGACCAACCTAATCATTACTAGCCTAATCATCAGATCTTGTTACATTTTGGGTAGCAGCAGACCTACAAATAAAAAATTATATGGTAAATAGTGTCCAACAGCTGGAAAGATGATTTTTAAAAGGGGTGAATATGTCAAGCAAAGTTTTAAACAGAATTCCTCAAACAAATGCTCTTCAAACATAGCTACATACATAGGTGCAAAAATTCGTTGGTTTGCAAATTTTGGAGAGTTTTTGCATGGTTATGATGCACTGGTAGATACTTGCATGATTGTAATTATGAAAGAAGATACTACCCACACCATAAATAAGTGTGTTGAACAATGAGGTAAAATTCAAACTAGCCAACCTGTGCTTATTTAAAGTTTGTTACTCTCTTTTTAGTGTGTTTCATATAATGTAGAAAATATGCCACTATATAATGTCTCTATGTTTGTAGTGTGTTAATGTATTTATTCTTTCCATATGCCTTGGATTTTCAGGCTTTACAAACGTCAATGACAGTAAGGTCACGAGCTGATCCTACTTAGCAATCCATGGATGCTTTTTCATATCTAGTTTTCAGTATTTTTCTTTTCTGTATAGTTAAAATTTTGGTTGTGATATCACACACCTTAATCAAAGATTCAAACTGTCTTATGTTTATTTCGGTTTCTTGCTGCAGTTAGTATCCTCAATGCAATGAAAATTGAACAGGGAAACACAGTTCCAGGAACTTGGAAAGGTTCCGATCCCTACAACTCTCATTGGGATGGAGTCACTTGTACAATATTTGGCCACATAAATTCACTGTCAGTATCCCCTCCTTGGATTTTATGTTATTACTACAATTTCAAGATATCTTGTCGCTGTAATTTCAAGATATGTTTATGTTTGGGATTTTGTTTTACATTAATTTTATATTTCAGGGGTTGAATTTCTAAGAACAAAGTAGTTATCTTCGTTGATAACACTGTCTATAATTTTGAATAAATATCCATATTAGAGTTAGTTTGATTTGAGTTTCTATATCATTGTGTATGTGCTTGGCTACAAATCTTCATAAAATTCTTGGGCAATTTTGTATTAATGACTTGAGTACCTTACTGAATAATTCAACAAGTATGTGATTTTTATTAAGAACTAAAATAAGTTTGTAGTTTTGATTAAAATTTTATGTTGGTTTTGACTCTTTGTTTTAAAATCAATAATCGTTGTTTAGACAACTACCTTCCAAGGGACTTAAGGGACAAATTCCAGTCGATATCGGTCATCTTACTGAACTTCAAACACTGTAAGTATATAGATTATATATATGAATGAGTATTGACAATTACTATTATAGACAAAGGTATTGATAAGTTAATCCATGAATATATTCCTTGGGTACCATAGGGATTTGTCATACAACCCTCAATTGATTGGAATCCTTCCACAGACCTTGGGAAACTTGACTAAACTGAAAAACTTGTGAGTATATACTAACCCTAACTCATCATACGTTTTGAAGTAGTGGCACAAATTTAGATTGAAATTATGTTTAATATTGATATATATATCATGCTCTAACTACAACCTAATAGTAATGCTGTGGAATGCTCAGGGTTCTGATCGGGTGTAATTTCAGTGGAAACATCCCAGATGAATTGGGCAACTTGGTTAATCTTGAATTTTTGTAAGATTATCAGTGTACCATTAATAAATCTTCAGGTTATATTTTTTTCTGTGAGGGATTTTAATTCCAATAACCTCAGCGGTCCAATTCCTACCTCATTGGGTAATTTAGTTAAGTTCAACTGGCTAGCTCTTGCGGAAGACAAACTTACTAAAACTCTTTCGGTCTCCAATGCAAGCCAACCTGGATTAGAAAAAATCATTGCTGCACAACACTTGTAAGAAAGATGGAATGTTTTTGGTTTATTTAGTTCCCATTAATGGAGAAATTACTAATGAATTTCTTATTGTTTCCCATTATTCAAGCCATTTCAACCAAAACAAGCTTACAGGTTCCATTCCACCAAATCTTTTCAACTCGAGTATGATACTACTTCAATTGTAAGTGAAACAGATATGTATCTTTCTAAGTTTGTAATGGTGAATATGGGTTAGAGAGATTAATGAATGTTCATATTTTTTTATATGCCATACTGCTTCATAGCAATAGCTTTATTGGAGAGATCCCCTCTACTCTTGGACTTGTACAAACCTTGCAGGCCTTGTGAGTATCAAATTTTCCATCACACTTTGTACTGATGCATTGTTTTTTAGATTATGCATAGCTTTAAAGACCAAGTAAAATGATTTAAATGTAAAACAAAGTTTCTCTTACTTTATTTGCTATGTATGGATACAGGAGGCTGGACAAAAACTCTTTAAACGGTACAATTCCATCCAAGATCAGCGACCTACAAAATATCACTAAATTGTAAGAATCTTCTTATATCTTCTCTCTAGTTTTTAGAATTGACGTCTTCAATCATGCATAAATACTAACATTTATAGGGTACTTTCATGTTAAACCCACTTCCTTTCCAGTGAGGATAATTAGTGACAAACAGACTATCCAGTGAGGATAATTAGTGACAAATAGGATACAAAACTTTGTAATAGAGCTCTGGAAAACACATCAAAACAAATAAAAAAACCCTCAACTTGATTGCTCATTTCTAGAACATGATTGATCTACCTCTAGAATCTGCTTACAAAAACTTGATTCAAAAAATAGAGCTCAGTGCTCCAAATGACTCACTTGTAGCCCATTAGAGGCCTTTGCATGTATCAGTTTACAAAGCGCTTCAGTGACTATAAGGAATAATAGTGGACAAAGGTGACAATATTTCTTGATGCTTTTGGAGGCAATAAAAAAATTATGAAGATGAGCATTAACTAGAATAGCAAAAGTGGCTGAGGAAAACCAGCCCTCCATCCATCTTAATGAAACACCATTGAAACTCCACCTTAAGAAGTAGGAATCTGAGGTAGAGCCAGTTAAATTTCTCAAATGCTTTGGACAGGCCTATCTTTGTAATCAAAGTCAAGGACTATGTGGGCTGTCCCTATGGCATATTTAATGTCCCTCTTAAGTAGGAAGCCCATCTTTTCTCTCGATATATGTTTAGAAAGATGGGGCTTGATTCTAGTTGCAATGATGCTGGAAATGACTTTAAATTTTATACACACTATTGCAAAGTGAAATCAAACGTAATTGATCAAATGATTGAGGAGAATTTACCTTTGGTATCAAAGTGATGAATATTGTGTTGATATCAAGCCATATTGTCCCAACAACAATATAGAAGAGGATGATAGTCACGTGTATGATTACATGAAGGTGTTTGATAAACCATTATGGGTGTGAGAAACCTATCTCAACCTAAGCCTGAAACAACCTTGAAATAATTCCCTAATAGTCTATCAAGTTGTCACCTTAACACCCTTCCTTATCTTTCCCTAACGTCACTACTTAAGCCATAGCCTAAAGGCAACTCCCAGCCCCTCTGAAACTACAAACATACTTACCTATTGAAATTCTAAGATAAAATCAAGTCATAGTGACTATAGGAGCTGGAATTTGTCATTTTAGACAGTCATTGTTTGGTTGGAAATTATTATAGTTTGACAGTCCTAGTTGTCTACTAATTGAGGGCTGAAAATCACCTTGTTTGGGACAGTCATTCTGGCTAGTCTGTTGGCTGCAAAATACCTTGTGCTGGGCAATTACATTTCACCTCCTTTTGATTGGAAATAGCATCCTATGGATAGTCATTGAAACATGTATGTAAGAAGGGATATGACCATTGGGAGGACATCCCTACTGATTAAATAGGTTTAATTATGTAATTATATTTATTACACACACCTCCATCATATTCAAGGAGATACCAACAATCTGAAAAACATAATTTTCAACAAAGGTGACACATTTTGAGTCCAAGGTTGCTGAAGCACTTCAACACCTTGCACAAAAGGAATTGTGGATGTGGGCAACAAATTAGTAGCCAAGGGATCCCATGGAGGACACATAAACTCTATCAGCATGGAAAGGAATTTTATAATTTGTGAACAGAAGTTTCAGCACAGAGTCTGTTGTTAGGAATCATGATTAAGGGGTTACTATTTCTGTATGGTTGTGTTTCCAACAGGATGTTATTAATAGTATGAATCTGTGGGGATTGATAGGAAGAGTACTACCAGGCTCTAGGTTTTCTTGCTTGTGAACCTTTTGAAGGAATTGAGGGATAGATGGAAATCCAAGTTTCCTATGCTGAACATGCTATCACCTTCTCAGAAAATGATATATAAATAATATTATTTTTTATTAGGAATAAAAGGGAAGGATCTTAAATTAGGAAAAGAAAGATAGTCATCAATGAAACATATTTTCATTAAGCTGTAATTAGGCAATAGAACTGGAAAAGGCTAGCAAAATAACAAGTACAACAAGACATATGGGTAGAAAATGATCACATATAGTTTTAAAAAGACTCTAGGAATACCCTCCTAACTTTGAGAAATCAATTCGAGCGCTACAATTGTTGACATATCAAGGCACCCGAATCCAGATTATTCACCACCAAAAACTTTTGTCAAGGAGTTCTTAATATGTCTCACTCTACATTAATAAGCTTCTCAATTACTTTTTGAGCATTATTTCTTTTCATTCTGAAAGGAAAAATTTAAGAATAGAGATAATAGCTACTCTGCATGAATTGATTCATTCTATAATATCTAATCTAATAGCTTATTCAAAGTTTGATTGAATCTTAGAAAAATCTTATAGTTCCATCTCTACTTTTGCATGGCCTTCCTTTTGGACTTACAAATTTCTACCTTTTTAATTTGGTAAATACACCCCACTGAAATATGCTAGAGAGAATGAACATGAGACAATTTTATAACTTCAGTAACCCCACCTTTCCACCAGCTGGATCCAGCAACATAACTGTTCTTCTCTGACTTATATTTTTAGCTTTCTCATGTTCCTCTCTCTACAGTTCCTTCTTCTCCTATCAAACCCAATGCAATTAGATTCAATGGTTATAGATCAACTTCTCAGTTAGATTAATGTGCATAAAATGAAAGCTAGACACAGAAGTTCCTACGTTGCAAGGTAAAAAGAAACCCACAAGGTAAATACACACCAACACACTGCAAGCTCAAATGTCTAGAAAACAGTGCAATGAAAAAACTACAAAGTTTGGAAAAAGTAAGAATTGATGGCCAAAACTTGTCTATTCCGCAAGAACAAAATGCGCACTATATCGAAATAAGAGACAATACACATAAATTTTGCAGTAGTGCACAATAATAAAGAATAAAGAATATTTCCTGGTCAGAATGCTTCAAAAATAATGCCAGTAAAAGCTTGATCAGAATAGATGGCCAAAACAGTAGGTTTTCATCTTTCACTCAAGAAAACATTATAGAGGGAAGAGCTTGATTTCGTTATACACTATTGACATTATTTCTGGTATAGTCTATTCTAAACTCTTTAGTATTGCTGAAGATGACATTTATGGTAGCTACATTCACAATTTCCTACTACTGAAAGTTTTCTTGTTTGACAGCCCTTTATATGAGAAAGACATCATTATCATTGATACAAAGCATGTCATGTTCTTAACACTAATCTCAATCATATCTTCAGGTCTGATATATATAAGGCATACATTGGGATAACTACATAATACACTTTCTGACAATCATATACCTTAAAACATTTTCTAATCATTGTCACAGTGATTCGGATTGGTACATTGAATTAAAATCCAGATTCTAACTTGTTTGTTGATGTATATGTTGTTGTCACTATCACTTGAAAGGGCATAGAAGAAACACATTTTTTGATTGCTTGGAGCATGCTAAAATCATTTGAAAGCTTTGTCATATTGATATGCGTTCAACCATAAATCTGATAACCATATCTAGATATTGAAGTTAATGCATTTATCCTTGAAGACAAGCATTGTCACCTATATTTGAACACATTACTGAAATACACATTTGTATGTATTTGTGTATATATTTACATATTTATTGATTAGCTAATTTCTCTGTTCTTTGCCAAATGCAGGTTGCTTGTCACTTTTTTGTTGGACCAAAGTAATGGCCTATGCAAATTATTATGAGCATGCTTTGACAAATGGTGTTCTCAACATCCAAAGATGTAATGAGCCCATGATCATGATTTATATGCTTCCCCAAGAAGCTGAAAGTTCTAAGGTTGTTTTATTCAGTTAACATGCTAATAAAAACAACCTAAAATTGCCTTTACTATTCAGATAGGGAAAACAACCAAGGTTTTCCTCAAAGTGGGTTAAATGGCTGAATTAGATGTTAGAAGAACTGAGGTATTGGGAAATTTGGCAAAAATTATTCAATGCAAAGTTTGTTCATATATTTCTCGAGAAGAATTTCTTCCTTTGTGCAATGTTGTCATTGATCTTCAAGCCTTATGGAGAAATATTATGGAGAAATATTTCATGTTCATGTATATGTAGGTCAGCTGGTTCTAAATGTTTATGCGTTTTGAGTACACCTGTTGTTTGTTGGAATTGTTCTTTTTTGCCATGTTAACTCTTGTGAAATTACTATGTACATTTTAAAATTATTTGTTTACTCCTTTTAGCAAGCAGCAAAATTTATTGCTTAACATGTGTTGTTTGTAGGTAATTTTACTCCCAAGCTTTATAACAACATGAGGAGAGAGGTTGCTGCAGTGCAGATACAAAATCACGTGTGCAGATATAAATCTCAGAAAGCTTAGAAGCATGTGGAGTGCGGATACAGAAGCATGTGCGCAGATAGAAAACTCAGAAAGTGGGCCATTGAGTATGAAGAACCTGTTGCTGAGACTTTTCCATTGAGTATGAAGAGCCTATTTTCGAAGCTGCCAAGGGATCTAAGTATGGTTTTGAAGATTCTGTGAGATCTAAGTATGGTTTAGAAGTCAAGTACAAGTGGGATGGTTTAGCCATTGTAATATTTTGAAAAGTCATCGATGTACTAGATGATTTTCATGTAAAGTTATATGGAGATAGTTTTTTAGAAAATCATATTTATTATAATATTTGACATTTCATATAATATAATTTGTGCAGTTTAAAATTTATATGGCTGTACTTTATATTATTTATAAGTGTTGTAATTAACTAATTAATGTGACATTCCATAATTCACATGTGTATTAGATGATGATAAGTAATGTATGATTCATTTTTTAATTTAAACATAATATTATATTAAAAATTTATATTGATTGATAATGGACACCAATAAAACTACTAAAATATAATAACCACACATAAAATGACTAAAAATGACTAAATCAGTGACCAATAAATGAGATTAATGACCAAAATTCTATAAAATGACCAAAAATTGAGAGATATGTAATCAAACAATGAGATATAAATGACCAAACAAATGACCAAAATTCACATATCAATGACTAAAAAAACTTTTTGGTGGCTTATTTATGGTCTTTTATTACACGACCAAATTGAGTCATATTCTAGTTTTTGATGAGGTCATTAATTTTATCATAAATGTGGTCATATATTTGGTCATTAATTCAAATATATGACTAAATTAATGACCAAATATATGACCAAATTAATGACCAACTGACAAGCTATAAATGACCAATTTTGGTCGCGTAATAAAAGACCGCAAATTAACCACCAGTGATCGCCAAACCAAAAGTGGTCATTGATATGTGGATTTTGGTCATTTTTTTGGTCACTAATCTCTCATTTTCTACTAGTGCTAACAGATAACAAGTGATAAAATTGGGATCCATTAGATCCAAGATTATCTATAAAACAAGATATACAAATACTTTATATAATCAATAATTAATAACTAGTAGTACTCGACGAGATCGAGGAAACCAAATCTACAGCATATCTAAAAATGTTGTTCCAAATAATTCGCAAGCATACTTACTTAATACTAGGTTACGATTTTCATAAATGAACTATTGTACAAAAATCGTACAAACCCAATGGGTCGTATCACATCAAATATTATGGTTTTAATTCCATACTATAATGGATTATGTTATAAATAATATCAAACCTAATGCACAAGAAATAAACATAGTCACTTAAACCATTTTATAAACCCTCTTACAGGTCTATAGTAATATTAAGAATAATAATATCATTATTCAAGGAACTAGTTCTAACTCGTAAAAACGAAACTCAATAAACAAAGGCATGGTCGTAAAATCATCAAAGATGCCATCCTGCAACCAAATATCACATACGATATATTTTTTGCAATAAATACATTAAGGTTCATTCATTTAAATATACAATAATCACTTAAATGACTCAAGGTACATATAGAAGAGTCAAAACTAATACAATATAACCCAACATAAAAACCCTCATACGAGATGGTATTATCCTAACAAAACCTTTAACTCTGCATACTGGTGTTATAAACATAGAGTAGGGTTTTAGTCATAAAACAATTTTCATCAATCCTTAGACATGGATGTAAGCCCATGAAAATGGTTTCCATTATAAATAAAAGATTAAACAATATGCACATATAGGGTTGGATGTAAGTCCATATTTGATGGCTTCCACGGTGTTGTATTAACCATAATTAAATTCCAATAACCAAACCAACGAGGTTGGGGTAAGACCATCCACAATGGCACCCACAATATCATCAAAATTTGTATAGGATTGTAAAACTAATACACTTAAACTGTCACAAAGAAACAAGGATGTAAAGCCTTCTTTATACATATGGTAAACTCCTTGTGGTTGAACAAATGTTAAACTTATCTTATGCAAAGTTGGATTCCACTCCTTTCGACTCCTCCATGGGGACGCTTTATGTTACATGAGGCCTTAAAAAACACATGCCTTCGAGGAGGTGACCATGTCTCCTTCTTCTCTAGTGCCCTCCACTTGCAAATATTTCAAGTTACAGTGAGAACAAATTGGACAACTAAAAGAAAACTATAACTAGTATTATTAAAAATCTTATAGTTACCTTTGGTGAGTGGCAGAGAGGGCCAGGGGTTGGAACCTCTACATTTTCCTGTATCCCTCCTCTTCCTGCACCCACAATAATGTAATATTAGTAAACACTGTGAAACATCAATTTTTACCAAATAAAAACACAAAGATGAGTACCATAATTTTTCTCATCTGTTACCAGAAAGTATGTATAGACAAAGTGATGTCATGTTCATTGAGGTATAAGCATTGGAATGCATACCACCGATAAATCCATGGGAGCCCAAAACACCTCGGAATGGAAATAAGCACAATTCCATTAACATGGTAGCAACAACTCTACACCAGAAAACCCTAACACCATCGCCATTGACAGAGTAGAGCTTCATCTCTTTTCCTCTACCGATCAATAACCAAATGCAACAAACAAAGGTTTCAGACAACCAAAAACACATAATAAAAAACCTAAACCATTGCACTCTGACCATACATATGTAAGGAAAATATTCACTCTTAAGCCAGCTCGAAGAGCCTGGCTGAGCTATCAAATCCCATCCAAGAGAAAAATTTAAGTCTCTAAGTCAATCATGGCACATAATCATTGTATTCATGTATCAGCATCAATCTCAAACCATGTGTTAAAACTCCAATGAAGAAACAATATAATATATCATAAAATCCATGGCATATACCATGTCATATCATCCTCATTATATAATGCCAATAAAAAATTGCTTTATAATCTATAACCTTTGCATTATTTTTTTAATGAAGGGTTTACATGATGGTAAGTACCATATTCCTTACAAACCCCAAATCATCGCCCTTAGGATGGCAAAATTACTTTGTATTCTGAGCTTAGGCTATAGTAAGGCCTATGGCCTTTAGAACACTTTAACAACCTTATTACATTAATGGATGGGATGAATACTATGAATAGTCTCCCAAATCCTTAGGGATACTAAAGCCCTAGTAAGGTCTATTAAAATGAAAACAAGAAAACTAAGACAACACCTATGAATGGATGAATGTTATGAAAGGAGTTGGCCATTGCCTCATCCAACAGAACCTCGAATAGTAAGAAAAACAAAGAGATTAATAACTTGCATAAGCATAAATAGCTTAGAACATTAGTAAATTCCTCGTTAAATTATTGTTAATCAATGCATCTTATTATTATTTTTATTTACGCATTTTGAGGTGTGTTACATAATGGTATCAGAGGATGGCTACAATACCAGGATTGAATGATCTCAACAATAAAACTGATAAAGAAAACTAGAAGCTAATTTTACCTTTTTTGGTTTAATTCTCTTACAAAACAGAAAGAGAAGGATAATTGTATTTTTGTAGGAAAAACATGGCATATGCAGGCATGTCTACAGAAGAATAGTTTCACCAGAAAAATCCTTTAAATAATGAAGAGACTAGTTTAACAGATGGGGATATTCGGTAAACTTGAATGAAAGTCAAGATAATAAATATTAACTGCAAGGAATGGTTAAAGAACTTAGATTGGAGATAAAAAGAGTTGAGGATAACGAATGAATCCTAAAAACTCAAGAGGAAGTAAATACTGTTTTGTTAGCTAAAATACATAATGATGAAAACGAGAAAAATAAGGAATCTGAATATATCATGCCAAAAATTGCACCTTACAAACGTAAGGGAAGGAAACTAGAATTTTCCGGTCATAAACCTGAAACTTCCAATGAAGAATCAATGAAACCTCATTTGGAAAAACATCAAGATTCAAGCAAAAGTAGTGATGATAATAAAAAGAAAAATAAGTACAAGCCATATGAGAAAATATCTGGGGAGTTTAAAAGTATTAAACCACCAATGTTTAATGGATAAATTGGAAAAGGAGAAGAAGCGAAATTATGGTTGTCAAGGATGAAGATATACTTCCAAATATACAATTATTTTGATGAATTAAAAGCTAAAATGGGAATCTATAATTTAACTGGAAAGGAATATATATGGTGGTAGGATATAAATAAAGTAAAAGGAATAAAGGAAATATATGTAACTTGGAAAAATTAAAAAAAAAATTAAAAGAAAATACCCATCGGAATAGTACTATGAAAAGAAGGCCAAAGAAGTTTACAAGTTAAGACTAGGAGCTATGGCTATGAAAGAGCTCTGCAGTAAATTTATGAGCCTACTTCATTACGTACCTTACATCATTGATGAAAATAGTAAGATACAACATTTTCTTAATTGTTTACCTATAATGTTTAAAGAACAGATTGGGTATGACAATCTAAACACACTAGAGGAAGCAATGAGAAAGGAAAATTTCTGTTACGACTAAAATAAAAATAAAAGAGAAAGTGTAGCAACTTGGAAGATTAAAAAGTGAGATAATTTTGATCCAAGAAAAAAAAACAATAAATTTCATATAAACATAGGGAATAATTATAAAGGGTATCAGGGCAATAACTATAAACACTTTAAACCACAAAATTCTATAGTAAAAGAAAGGGAACCTCCTACTTGTTTTAACAGGAATACTGCACAAAGCGAGCCCTTAAAATGTTGGGAATGTGGTGCGCAACATTACTTTAAATAATTCCCAATAAGAAATAATTTTTTTAATGTTAACTCTATTCAGGAAGTAGTTACAGTTGGAGAAAGGGCTATGAGCATACCCAGAATTATCACTGCATTGGAAAATCGGCAAGCATAACATCAAACCTCAATGGTCGAGATTGAAGGTATGATAAAAAGTCAACCTATTTCCATCTTGATTGATCCAGGTGAAAGTCTGAGTTATATAGCACCGAGAATAGTTGGATTATGTAAATTAGTACCACAAAAGTTTGATAAGTCGTGGCTGGTTCAGTTAGCCACATGTACTAAATGTAAAGTTACTAGTTATGTTAAGAATTGTGAATTATTAATGAATGATTTCATTACACATGATGATTTGAATATTTTAACTTTAGGTTGCTATGATTTGTTAATAGGAATGGATTTTCTAGAAAAACACAGAGTAATGCTAAATTGTTTCGACAAAACTTTTACATGTATAGACAACACATGACACACTATAAAAATAAAAGGGATTCCCAGGAAATTTACAATTAGAGAGATCTCTTCTCTACAAACGAAAAGATCCGTAATAAAAGGATGTAAAGTGTTTGCTGTTTATGGAATGAATTATAAAGATAATGAAAATAACTTAAAATAGAATACATACAGGTCTAAAAGGAGTTTGAAGACATCTTTTCAGAAGAAGTCCCTAGACTTCCTCCAAAAAGAGACATTGACTTCATGATCAATATGATACCCAAAGAAGTAACAGCTTCGAAATATCCTTACCAAATGAACATAATAGAGCTTACAGATCTCAAATCTCAATTAGAAGAATTGATTTATAAAAAGTATATTCAACCTAGTGTTTTCCCATGGGGATCACCTGTGTTATTTGTAAGGAATAAAGATAGAACCTTAAGATTTGACATAGACTACTGTAAACTAAATAAAATGAATATTCAAACCGATACCCATTACCTTGGATAGATGATATATTTGATCAATTCCATGGAGCAACAATATTTTGAAGATAGACTTAAGGTATAGATACCATCAAGTGCGAATCAAAGATGAGGAGATCTTTAAAACTGCATTTAGGACCCGTTATGGTCACTACAATTTTGCCGTAATTCCTTTTGGGTTGAAAAAGACACCTGTTGTATTCATGTGCTTAATGAATAGTATTTTAAGTAACTATATTGATAATTTTGTAGTTATATTCATTGACGACATACTAATCTACTCAATAAATGAGCAAGAACATAAAGAACAATTAAAGATAATTATGCAAGTACTAAGAGAACAACAACTGTATGCTAAGTTCAATAAATGTGATTTATTTAAGAATATGATTCAATACCTAGGACATGTAGTGTCTAAGGATGGAATCTCTCTCAACCCTGAAAAAATAAAAGCCATCACTAAATGGTTGGTTCCTAAAAATCTAACCAACATAAGAATATTTATGGGGATTACTGGATACTACTGGAATTTCATCGAAGGATTTTCTAACATCACCTACCCCATAACTTCATTGTGGAAGAAAGATTAAAATTTTGGGTGGACTGAAAAATTTATGGAAAGATTTAATAAACTAAAAAAACTACTAACTCTCTCCCCTATCCTAAATATTGTTGATCCTTTCAAGGATTTCATCGTATGTATCGATACTTGTAAAGAAGGATTAGGCGGGGTCTTAATACAATAAAATTATGTTGTAGTTTATGAATCTAGAAAATTAAAGGAACATGAAAATAATTATGCTACGCATGATTTGGAACTTGCTACCATAATTCACGCATTAATAATGTGGCGACATTACCTCAATGGAAGGAAATTTCTACTAATGTTAGATAACATAAGTCTAAAATATCTATTTGACCAGTAAAACTTAAATGCTAGATAGACAAGATGGCTATATTTCCTAAGTGAATGTTATTTGAAATCAAACACATAAAATGAAAGGAAAACAAAGTTGTAGAAACTTTGAGTTGTCACACAAATTTATTATTTTCAAGCAGCAGTTATGAATATGATCTAGAAAATAAGATCCTAAGTGCAGAAAATTATGATAAGGAGTACCAAATTTTAAAAGAAAAGGCTGTTGAAAGTGAACAGAATCAAGTAAAAACAGATTTCATCCTAAAGAGAAGTGGATTGTTTCTTCATAAAAATAGGATGTACATTCCAAACACAAAAAATAAAACTTATAGTCATGGATAGGCTACATAAACGACCATATTCAGGACATCCTAGATATTAGAAGAAGATCACCATGATCATAAAAGATTTATTTTGTCCTAACATGAAGAAAGAGGTAGCAGAGCACTTATCTTGTTGCATAGAATGCCATCAAGTTAAGGCAGAACACGAACATCCAGCAGAAATACTGCAACCACTACCCATTCTAGAATGGAAGTGGGAAACAATTAGTATGTATTTTATAGTAGGCCTAATGAAGAATTTCAGACATCATGATTCAATCATGGTTGTATTCGATAAGTTAAGTAAATATTCTCATTTTATTTCTGTTAAATATACCTATAAGGTTGTTAACACTGCATAAATTTTTATAAAAGAGATATGTAGGTTACATGGTGTATCGAAAGTAATAGCCTGAGATAGAGATGCAAAATTTATAGGAAACTTCTTGAAAGCATTGTTTAAGGGGTTAGGTAAACATTTAAATTTCAGTAGTGTGTATTATCCACAAATGGATGGGAAGACTGAAGGAGTAAGTGAAGTCCTAGAGTACATTCTAAGAATGTATGTCATGGGAAAACTAGGTAAGTGGGAAGACTATCTACACTTTGTAGAATTTGCTTACAATAATAATTTTCAAGTATCTGCAAGTATAAGTCCTTTTGAAATTTTATATGGATGAAAATGTAATACTCCAATTTTTTGGAGCAGTCTAGTTAATAGGTTAATTCTATGACATGATTTATTAAAATATATGGAGCTGACCGTGAAACAGGTACAACAAAACTTAAGGTTTCCCAAGACATGGAAAAAAGTAACGCTGACCTAAAAGAACTCCAAGATTGTTTACATGTGGGTGAACATGTGCACATAAAGGTAAATCCCAAGAAAATTTATTTGAGATTGGGAAAATATTTAAAGTTAGAACCAAGGTACTATGGGCCATTTGAAATTTTGTCTAAAGTAGGGTTGGTTTCATACTAGTTAGCCTTACCACCCACTATTAAAGTGCATAATATTTTGCATGCCTCTATTTTAAAAAGATATATTCATGATGCTACTCATGTGATATAGGTGGAGCACGAAGGAGAGTTCCAGGTGGGACCGGAGCACATTCTCGATAGGAGAGAACTTTTACTGTAGAACCGTACCACCGGACAAGTCAAGGTGCAATGTAAGCACCTTAGTCCTGAAGAATTTACTTGGGAACTCAAAAGTGATATGTAGAAGTCATATCGAGTCCTATTCCAAGATGAGGAAATGGAATAATAAAGAATAAAGTTAGTAACACCGAGGAAAGTGCTATCCACTAAGGGAGGTGTATGTAATGCATATGAAATGAAAAAATCATTTTTAATTTTTGTTGAAAATACTTTAATTTTTATTTTCTTATTATTTTTGACAGAAAGTAAAAAATAAAACATTTGTAATGAATTATTCTTTATTAATAAATATACTAAAGGGGGAAATAAGTGTAAATAGTTGTTGAAGAGTGTTTGCTGACCCACAAGAGGAAAAAACAAGTGGTTGAATCTACTGAGTGAGAACTCAAGATGCAAGAGAAATCATCCTAAAAAATCAGGTCACAACTCCTAGTTGAGTGCTAAAGAGGAGGAGGCTCATAAATGACCAAGTCCTAGGAAAAATACTATATAATAGTATGTTAATAAGAAAATAGGAGGCTAGCATTGGACGGGGATTGAATTTGATAATGCAATAGATGGTCCATTAAGAGGATTTTTCTCTTGTTGTTAAACAAACAGGATTAGGGGTTCTACGTCAAGTAACTTGGCTATTCTAGTAGTTGGTTGGGAGGACGTCTTTCCCACTTCTGCTTTCCCAATAGTGCTGCTAGATTCTTATCCCATGTTTTAAATTTATAGTAGGATATTTCATTCTAGATATGGAATTGCTAATGTAGTACCTAGTATGGATCGATTAGTTCTATCTTGTTTTATATTTCTAATTTTGTTATGTTTTGATTATAGATATAAATGTTAAATGGCATTTAGGGAAGTTCTTATATTGGGAATCCATACCCGAGTTAGGGATTTATCTTAATGGTTTATATACTAGAAATCAAATTTTGTACTTAACAGATAGTTTACCCATTTATACATATTTATTTCCTATGCGATGGATTTAGTTTTAATGTATCTCTGTAATTGTTGTCTTCTCCATAAATGTTCCTAGGTTGAAAGTTAAAACTATTAGTATGTAGGATAACTAATTTTTCTTATTTTAATAGTATAAATCTAGATAATTCATGATTAGGGAAGATTGAGGAATAATCCCTATTTATGTATTATAATCATCTGCAGTCGAACAGTCCTATGAAGATGTATAGTACATATATTTTACAAACAAACTTACAGTACATATATTATAGGGATAATTACCTACAAAATAAACATAATTAATTTATAAACAAATCCTTTATGGATTCACAAGTAAACAAAGTTCAGATGCAAGTTAATCAAATGTAAAACAAAATCTCATACATTCCTTGACAAATCAGAACTGAGCAAATTGGGACCCATTAGATCCAAGATTATATCTAAAAAAAGATATACAAATACTTTGTATAATCAATAATTAAAAACTAGCAGTACTCGACTAGATCGCAGAAACAAAATCTACAACAAATCAGACAATATTATTCCAAATAATTCACAAGCATACTTACTTAATACTAGGTTACGATTTTCATAAATCAACTATTGCAAAATAATCGTAACATCCCAATGGGTCATATCAATTTAAATATTATGGATGTAAGTCCATATGTAATGGCTTCCATTATAAATAAGATCAAACCCAATGCACAATAAATAAACAAAGCCATTTAAACCATTTTATAAACCCTCTTATGGGTCTACACTAATATTAAGAATAATAATATCATTATTCAAGGAATTAGATCTAACTCATAAAAATGAAACTCATTAAGTATATGCATGACCATAAGACCATCGAGGATGGAAACATACAACCAAATATTACATACGATGTATTGTTCGTAATAAAGACCCTAAGGGTTGTTCATTTAAATATATAGTAATCACTTAAAAAACTCAAGATACACATACATGAGTCAAAACTAGTGCAGTATAACCCAAGAGAAAAACCCTCATATGAGATGGTATTATCATAAGAAAACCTTTAACTCTACCTACTGGTATTATAAACAAAGAGTAGGGTTCTAGTGTTAAAACGACTTCCATAAATCCTTATAGATGGATGTAAGTCCATGAAAATGGATGCCATTATAAACAAAATATTAAACAAGGTGTGCATACTAGGGTGGATTTAAGTCAATATTTGATGGCTTCCACTGTGTTGTATTAACGATAATTAAATTCAAATAACCAAACCAATGGGGTGGGGGTAACACCATCTACGATGGCACCCATAGTATCATCACAATCCGGATAGGATTGCAAAACTAATACACTTAAACCCTCACAAAGCAACGAGTCCTTAAATGCTTCTTTATGCAGAGGTTAAACCCCTTGGGGTTGAACAAATGTTAAACTTATCTTATGCAGAGTTGCATTCATCTTCTTTCAACTCCTCCTTGCTTAGGTTAAAGTACATGTAGAAACATATATACAAAATAAGTACTTTAAGCCACGGTTTTATCTAAAACAAAATTTGAAAAAAGAAGCACAGAGATAGGGATGCTTTATGTTACCCGAGGCTTTTGAAAAGGCAGAACTCGAAGGAGATGACCTTGTCGCCTCCCTCTCCAACACCCTCCACCTACAAATATTTCAAGTTACAATTAGAACCAATTGGATAACTAAAATAAAAATTTAACTAGTATTACTAAAAATTTTATAGTTACCTTCGACGAGATACAGAGAGGGACAGGGGTCGGCTCCTTTTAGGTTTCTGTTATCTCTCCTTTTCCTGCACCCACAACAATGTACTATCATTAAACATTGTAAAACCTGTATTTTTACAAAATAAAAACACAAATACGAGTTCTATAATTGTTCTCACCTATTAGAAGGCAGTATGCATGGACGAAGTGATGGAATTTTTGTTGAGGCAAAATTATTGGAATGCAAGCCATGGATAAATCCATGGGAGCCCAAAACACATCAGAAAGGAAATAAGAACAATTCTATTAACAATATGGTAGAAACAAATCTACACCATAAAAAACTAACACCATCGCCATTAACAAAGCAGAGCTTAATCTCTTGTCCTCTATAGAAAAACGACCAAATGAAGCTAGAAAAGGTTTCGGAAAAACAAAAAGACATAATAAAAACCTTATGAAAACCTTTCAATCTCACCATACAGGTGTAAGGTTGAGCTTCACTCTCGAGCCAACTTGAAGATCCTGGCTGAGTTGTAAACTTGTAGACAGTACAAACATTTAATTCTCCAAGTTAATGAGGGTACAATCCCTCCAACATTTTAACTCACGGATAGGGAAATTCATGGACCATAATCATTGCATTCATGCATCGACATCAAGCTCGAACCATGTGTTAAAAATCCAATGAACAAACTATATAATATATCAGAAAAACCATGGTGTATACCATGTCATATCATACTCATTATATTATTCCAAGAAAACATTGCTTTATAAAATACAACCTTCGCATTATTTTTTAATGAAGGGTTTACACTATGGTAAGTACCATATGCCTTACAAGCCCCAAACCATCATTCTTAGGATGGAGGAATCACTTTGTACCATGAGATTAGGCTATGGCAAGGCCTATGGACTTTAAACCTCTTTAAGAACCTTATTACATTAATGGATGGGATCAATATTATGCATAGTCTCCCAAATTCTTAGGGCTGCTAAATCCCTAGTAAGATCTATTAAAGAAACAATAAAACTGAGAGATCACCTACGAGTGTACTTGAATGTTATGAAAGGAGTGGTCCATTTCCTCAGCCAACGGAATGTAGCATAGCAAGCAAAATAAAGATATTAATAACTTTCATTAGCATAAATAACTTAGAACATGAGTAAACTACTTTTTAAATTATTGTTAATCAATGCTTGTAATTTTTTTATTTACGAATTTTGAGGCATGTTATATAATGGTATCAGAGCATGGTTATAACACTAGGCCTGAACTAGTTCAACACTAAAACTGATAAAGAAAACCATAATACTAATTTTACCTTGTTTTTGGTTTAATTCTCTTACAAAATAGAAAGAGAAGGATAACTATATTTTTGTAGGGAAAACATGACAGATGCAGGGATGTCTACAGAAGAAGAGTTTCACCCAGAAAAATCCTTTAAATAATGAAGAAGGGAATTTAAAGGATGGGAAGATATTGGTAAACTTCAATGAAATTCAAAATAATAAATTTGAACTCCAAATAATTGTTAAAGAACTTAGACTAGAGCTAAAAAGAGTTAAGGAGGCTAATGAATGAATCCTAAAATCTCAAGTGGAACTAAATACTATTTTGTTAGCTAAAAGTACATAATGATGAAAAAGAAAAAAATAAGTAATATGAACATATCATGCCAAAAACCGCACCTTACAGACGTCAGGAAAGGAAACTAGAATTTTCCAGTCATAAACCTGAAAATTCTAGTGAAGACTCAGTCAAATGTCATTTGGAAAAAAATCAATATTAAAGTGAAGGTAGTGAAGATAATAAAAAGAAAAAAAAGTACAAACAATATGAGAGTTTAAAAATATTAAACCACCAATGTTTAATGGAAAAATTCAAAAAGGAGCAGAAGCAAAAGCCTGGTTGTCAGGGATGAAGAAATACTTCCAAATATACAATTATTATGATGAGCTAAAAGCTAAAATGGTCCTCTATAATTTGACTGGAAAGGAATATATATGGTGGCAGGATATAAATAAAGTAAAGGGAATAAAGGAAATATATGTAACTTGGAAAATGCTTAAAAACCATTTTAAAATAAAATACCTATCGAAACAAACTATGACGAGAAGGACAAAGAGTTTTCGAATTAAGACTACGAGCTATGACTATGAAAGAGCTCTGCAGTAAATTTATAATCCTACTTTGTTATGTACCTTACATAATTGATGAAAAACCTAAGATAAAATGTTTTATCAATTGTTTTCATATCATGTTTAAAGAAGAAATTGAGTATGCCAATTTAAAGATGCTAGAGGAAGAGATGAGAAAGGAAAATTTTTGTTACGACCAAAAAAAAAAGATAAAGTGTATCAACTTGGAAGAATAAAAAGTGAGATAATTTTGATGCATGGAAAAGAAACAATAAATTCCGTATAAAAACAAGGAATAATTATAAAGGGTATCAGGGAAATAACTATAAAAAATTTAAACCACAAAATTCTGTAGTAAAAGAAAGGGAACCTCCTACTTCTTTTAACAAGAATACTGCACAAAGAGAGCCCTTAAAATTTTGGGAATGTGGTGAGCCACATTACTTTATATACTGCCGAATAAGAAAGAAAAAAATTAATGTTCAGTTTATTCAGGAAGCAGTTACAGTTGGAGCATGGCAAGGATCATACACAGAATTAGCACTATGTTGGAAAACCGATAAGCATACCATCAAACTTATGGGGTTGATATTGAAGGTATGATAAAAATTCAACCTATTTCCATCTTGATTGATCTAGGTGCAAGTATGAGTTACATAGCACCTAGAATAGTTGAATTATGTAAATAAGTACCAGAAACGTTTGATAAATCATGGTTGCTTCAGTTAAACATAGGTAATAGACATAAAGTTACTAGTTATGTTAAGAAATGTGAATCATTAATGAATGATTTCATTACGCATTCTGATTTGAATATTTGACCTTTAGGTTCCTAGGATTTGTTAATATGAATGGATTGGCTAGAAAAAGACAGAGTAATGCTACACTGTTTTGACAAAACCTTTACATGTATAGACAATACATGAAACACTATAAAAATAAAGGGATTCCTAGGAAAGTTACAATCATAGATATCCATGCTCTACAAATGAAAAGATCAGTAAGAAAATCATATAAAGTGTTTTTTTTTAATGTAATGAATGATAAATATAATGAAAATAAACTTAAAATAGAAGAGATACGAGTGTTAAAGTATTTTGAAGACATCTTTCCAGAATAATTCCTTGGACTTCCTCCGAAAAGAGACATTGACTTCACGATCGATCTGATACCCGGAGCCGTACCAACGTCGAAATATCCTTACCTAATGAACATAATAGATCTTAGAGATCTCAAATCTCAATTACAAAAATTGATTGATAAAATGTATATTTGACCTAGTGTTTCCCCTTGTGGAGCATCGTTCTTATTTGTAAAGAAGAAAGACAGAACTTTAAGATTGTGCATAGACTACTGCCAACTAAAGAAAATGACTATTAAAAATGGATACCCATAACCTTGTATAGATGATCTATTTGATCAATTCCGTGCAGAAACAATATTGTCGAATATAGACTTAAGGTCCAGAGACCATCAAGTGGGAATCAAAGATGAGGACATATTTCGAACTGCGTTTAGGACCTGTTATGGTAGCTACGAATTTGTCGTAGTGCCTTTTGGGTTGATAAATTCACCTACTACATTCATGTGCTTAATGAATACAATTTTAAGTAACTATCTAGATATGTTTGTAGTTTTCTTCATAGATGGCATACTAATCTACTCAAAGAACGAACAAGAACATAAAGAACACTTAAAGATAATTCTGCAAGTACTAAGAGAACAATAGTTGTATGTTGAGTTGAATAAATGTGATTTCTTTAATAATAGGATTCAATACCTAGTACATGTAGTGTCCAAGGATGGAATCTCTGTGGACCCTGACAAAATCAAAGAATCGTTGAATGGCTAGTTCCTAAAAATGTAAGTGACATAAGATAATTTATGGGGATTACGGGATACTATCAAAATTTTATCGAAGGTTTTTCTAATATTTCCTAACCCATAAATTCATTATAAAAGAAAGGTAAAATGTTTGAGTGGAATGAAAAATGTATGGAAATATTTAATAATCTAAAACATCTACTAACTAGTGCCCCTATCCTAAATATTGCTCATCCTTTCAAGGATTTCTTCATATGTACTGAGGCTTGTTAAGAAGGATTAGGCAGGGTATTAATACAAGAAAATTACATCATAGCTTATGAATCTAGAAAATTAAAGGAACATAAAAATAATTATGCTACACACTATTTGGAACTTGCTTCCATAATTCATGCATTGAAAATGTGGTAACATTACCTCATTGGAAGGAAATTTTGCTTATGTTAGATAACATAAGTGTAAAATATCTATTTGACTAGAAAAATTCAAATGCTAGATAGGCAAGATGGGAATCTTTCCTAAGTGAATGATTTTGAAATCAAACACACAAAAGGAAAGGAAAACAAAGTTGCAGATGCATTGAGTCATTGCACAAATTTATTATTTGCAAGAAAAAATTATGAATCTGATCTCAAAAATTAGATCCTAGGAAATTATGATAAGAAATACCAAATCTTAAAAGAAAAAACTGTTGAAAATGAACATAATAAAATAAAAACAGATTTCAGCCTAAATAGAAGGGGACTGTTGTTGCATAAAAACATATTGTACATACCAAACACAACAGAAATAAAACTTACAGTCATGAATGAGTTACATAAACAACCATATTCATGACATCCTAGATATCAAAAGATGATCACCATGATCTGAAAGATTTCTTTTTTCCTAACATCAAGAGAGAGGTAGCAAAGTACTTAGCTCACACCATAGAATGTAAGCAAGTGAAGGCAAACCACCAAGATCTGACAGAGCTCTTGCAACCACTACCCACTCCGAAATGGAAATAGGAAACAATTAGTATGGACTTTATAACAAGCCTATCAAATAATTTCAGACAACATGATTCAATCATGGTTGTAATTGATAAGTTTAGTAAAGCTGCTGACTTTATTCATGTTAAATCCACCTATAAGGTTGTTAACATTGCATATATTTTTATGAAAGAGATATTCAGGTTACATGGTGTACCAAAATTAATATTCTTAGATAGAGATGGAAAATTTACAGTTAACTTATAGAAAGCCTTGCTTAAGGGGTTAGGTACATAGTTGAATTTCAGTACTATGTATCATCCACAAATGGATGGGAAGACTGAAGGGGTAAACCAAGTCCTAGAGGACATGATAGAAAATGTTTGTCATGGACAAACCAGGTAAGTGGGAATACTACCTACACTTAGTTAATTTGCTTACAATAATAATTTTCAAGTATCTGCAGGTATGAGTCCTTTTGAAATTTTCTATGGACGCAAATGTAATACTCTGATTTCTTGGAGCAATCCAGTTGATAGGTTAATGTTAGGACCTTATTTATTAAAATATATGGAGATAACCATGAAACAGGTACAACAAATCTTGAAGGATTCCTAAGATAGGAAAAAAAGTTATGTTTACCTAAAAAGAACTCCTAGAGATTTCCAAGTGGGTGAACATGTGTACATAAAATAAAATTTCTTTGATATTGGGAAAATATTCAAAGTTGGAACCTAGGTACAGCAAGCCATTTGAAATTTTGGCTAAAGTAGGATCGATTGTATACCAGTTAGCCCTACCACACACTATTAGAGTGCATAAAAATATATATCCATGATGCTATGCATGTGATCGATTGGAATGTGATCCAGGTGGAACCTAAAGGAGAGTTCCAGGTGGGACTGGAGTGTATTCTCAATAGGAGAGAATATTTACTATGGATTTGTACCATCAGAAAAGTCAAGGTGCAATGGAAGCACCTTAGTCCAGAAGAAGCTACTTGGGAACTAAAACGTGATATGTGGGAGGCATATCTAGTCCTGTTCCAAGATGAGGAGATGGAAGAATAAAACAAAAAGTTAGTAAAACCATGGATGATGTTATGCTCTAAGGGGAAATGTATGTAATACACCTGAAATTAATGATTTATTATTAATTTCTACTGAAAATACTTTAATTATTATTTTTGATAGAAAATAAAAAATAAAACATTTGTAATGAATTATTCCTTATTAATAAAAGATACTGTAGGGGCGTATAAGTGGAAATAGCTATTGAAGAGTGTTTACTAACCCACAAGAGGAAAATAAAAGTGGTTGAAGCTGATAAGTGAGAACTCAAGATGAAGAAGGAATCATCCCCAAAAATCAGGTCACAACTCTTAGTTGAGTGCTAAAGAGAAGGAGCCTCATAAATGACCAATTCCTAGGGAAAATACCATATACTAGTATATTTCTAAGAAAGCAGGAGGCTAGCATTGGACATGGATTGAATTTGATAATGAAAGAGATGGCGCATTAAGAGGATTTTTCTCTAGTGGTTCACCAAACATGCTCACGGGTTTTGGAGCAGGTAACTTGGATGCTCTGGGAGTTGATTGGGAGGAATAAATTTCCCACTTCTGTTTTCCAGGCAGTGGTGCCAGGTTCTTATCCTATGTTTTAAATTTACAGTAGGTTGTTCTATTCTATATCTGGAGTTACTAATGCAGTACCTAGTATGCATCGGTTAGTTCTATAGTGTTTATCAGTTTGAATTCTGTTATGTTTTGAATATATATATATAAATGTTAAATGTCATTTAGGGAAGTTCTTAGATAAGGAATCCATAATTGAGTTAGGGATTTCTCTTAATGGTTTATATACTGGAAATTGAATTTTGTACTTGACAGATAATTTACCCATTTATACATGTTTCATTCCAATGCGATGGATTTAGTTTTAATGTATCTCTATATTTGTTGTCTTCTCCATAAATTTTACTGGGTTGAAAGTTAAAACCGTTAGTATGTGGGATAACTAAATTTTCTTATTTTATTAGTATAAATCTAGATAATTCGCGACTGGGGAAGATTGACGAATAATCCCTATTTATGTCTTATAGTCATCTACAGTCGAAGGGTCCTATGAATATGTATAGTACATAAATTTTACAAGAAAACTTATAATACATATATTACAGGGATAATCACCTACAAAATAAACATAATTAATTTATAAACAAATCCTTTTAAGGATTGACAACAAGGTAATTTTTAGGGGCGAAATTTTGCCAATGGCTATTTGTTGGGTTTTTTTTCAAAAATTAAATTCGCTATTTGGTCATTTTTTAGTGTCTAATATCACCTATATTTACATAGAATATGGTTTTTTATCATAATATTTTCCAAAATGTACACATTTCAGTGTTAATTATATGTTTCATATTTAATTTTCGCCTACCTATCTATAAACATGTTTTTTTTCAATCCAAAAGAATCACCTAGAATACTATTCTTGAGTATAATGTTAGAATCCTTAAAAAATACCCTGATTCACAAGTAAACAAAGCTCATATGCGAGTTAGTCAAATATAAAACAAAATTTCATACATTCCTTGAGAGATCGCAAGTGATCAAATTAGGATCCATTCGATCCAAGATTATCTCTAAAAGCAATATATACAAATACTTTCTATATTCAATAATTAATAGCTATTAGTACCTGACTAGAGTGAGGAAACCAAATCTACAGCATACGAAACAATACTATTCCAAATAATTCACAAGCATACTTACTTAATACTAGGTTGCGATTTTCATAAATGAACTATTGCACAAAAATCATAAAGACTCAATGGGTCGTATCAAGTTAAAGATTATGGTTGTAATTCCATATGTAATTGCTCCCATTATAAATAAGATCAAACTCAAAGCACAAAAAATAAATAGAGTCACTTAAATGATTTTATAAATCCTCTTACGGGTCTACAGTAATATTAAGAATAATAATATCATTATTCAAGGAACTAGATCTAACTCATAAAAATGAAACTCATTAAATAGAGGCATGGCCGTAAGATCATCGAAGATGGAAGCATACAACCAAATATTACATATGGGATATTTTTTCGCAATAAAGACCCTAAATGTTGCTAATTTAAATATATAGTAATCACTTAAACAACTCAAGATACACATACATGAGACAAAACCAATGCGATATAAACCAACAGAAAAACCCTCATATGAGATGTTATTATCATAAGAAAACCCTTAACTGTACATATTGGTATTATAAACAGAGAGTAGGGTTTTAGTCTTAAAATTGCTTTCATCAATCCTTATACATGGTTGTAAGCCCATGAGAATGGATGCCATTATAAACAAAATATTAAACAAGATGCACATACATGGGTTGTTTTAAGTCCATCTTTGATGGATTCCACTGTGTTGTATTAACCATAATTAAATTCCAATAACCAAACAAGCGAGGTGAAGAAAATACCATCCATTATGAATCCTATAATATCATTCCAATCCATATAGGATTTTCAAGGTAATACACTTAAACCCTCACAAATCAATAAGACCGTAAAGACTTATTTATATAGAGGGTAAACCCCTTGGGGTTGGACGAATGTTAACTTATCTTATGCAAAGTTGGATTCCTCTCCTTTTGGCTCCTCCATGCTTAGGTTAAAGTACCTCCAGCAACATACACAAAATAAGTACTTTAAGCCATGGTTTTCTTTAAACAACCATTCTAAAAGAGAAGCAAAAAGATAGGGATGCTTTATTTTACCTAAGGTGTGAATGTGACCCTGTCTCCTCCCTCTCCAGCACCCTCCACCTACAAATATTTCAAGTTACATTCATAACAAATTGGATAACTAAAAGAAAACTTTAACTAGTATTATTAAAAATATTATGGTTGCCTTTGGAGAGATACAGAGAGGGCCAGGGGTCAGCTCCTTTGGGGTTTCCCTTATCCCTCCACTTCCTGAACCCACAACAATCCAATATTAGTAAACACTGTAAATCCTTTATTATTACCAAATAAAAACACAAGGATGAGTTCCAGAGTTTTTATCGCATGTTAGCGGGAAGTATGGATGGATGAAGTGATTGCATGTTCATTGAGGTGCAAGCATTGGAATACATATTGCTGAGAAAGCCATGGGAGCATGGAACACCTCAGAAGGGAAATAAGCACAATTATGTTAACATTGTAGAAACAAGTCTACACTAGAAAATCCTAACACCATCATAATTGAAAGAGTAGAGCTACGACTCTTTTCCTTCATAGAACAATGAACAAATGAAACTAAAGAAGGTTTCAGAAAACCGAAAAGACATAATAAAAACCCTATGAAACCCTTGCAATCTCACCATACATGTCTAAGGTCAAGATTCACTCTTGAGATAGCTCGAATATCCTAGTTGTGCTGTCAACTAGCATCCATGACAAACATTTAAGTCTCCAAGTCAAGCAGGGTACGAGCCCTACAACATTTTAACTCATGTCTAGGGTAATCATGGCCCATAAACATTGCATTCATGTTTCGACATCAAGCTCGAACCATGTGTTAAACTCCAATGAAATAACTATATAATATATCATAAAAACCATGGTCTAGACCATGTCATATAATACTCATTGTATTATTCCAAGAAAACATTTTTTTATAAACTATAACCTCTGCATTTTTTTTAAAAGGTTTTACACTATGGTAAATACCATATGCTTTACAAAACCCAAAACATTGCGCTTAGGATGCAGGAATCCCTTTGTACCGTGAACTTAGGATATGGTAAGGCCTATGGAATGTAAACCTCTTTAACAACCTTATTATATTAATGGATGGGATAAATACTATGAATACTCTCCCAAATCCTTAGGGATGCTAAATCCCTAGTAAGATCTATTAAAATGAAAAGAAGAAAACTGAGACATCACCTGCGAGTATAGTTGAATGCTATGAAAGGAGATGGTCTTTCCTCACCCAATGAAACTTGTCATAGTAAGTAGAACCAAAATATTAATATCTCACATAAGCATAAATAACTCAGATCATGAGTAAATTTTTTATTAAATTATTGTTAATCAATTCATGTATTTTTTTTTATTTACAAATTTTGAGGTGTGTTACATGGTTCTTGTGATTAGAGTTGAATATGTATGTCCCTTTAGCTTGTAAATTCCTCCTTCTACTCCAATCACAACTGCATCATCTATGGTCTTTCCATTTTTCCACATAAGTAATCCTCCATCTACAAAAGCATTTGAATCCCTTCTTATCTAGAGCTGAGATGGAAAGCAGATTCTTTTTCAATTTTGGGACATATAAGACTTCCTTCATCTTCATAGACTTCCCTGATTCCATATGGTAAAAGGATTCCTTCATATTCATAGCTTTACTTTATAAGGAGAGTCTTTTTGGACAAGACATTGAAAAGAATCTTTATAACCTTTCATAGGTCAGAAAGCTCCACTATCTACAAGCCAAGTGTCACTTCCATGAGATATTGATCTAGTAAGGGCTAAGACCAAGACATATTATTTAGTGGAGTCTTCATCTTCAATGTTATTTTATTTGTCTGAGTCATCATATTCAACTACAAGAGCAAGGAACTTCTTATTTCCCTTCTTGAGTTATTATTATTTGAGTGGACAATTTCTTGAAATGTGTTCGATCTTATGACATATGAAGAATTCAAGACATGAGATTTCTCTTTTGGGTCTTGAGTTCCTTTGAATATTTTTATTTTTCCTAGGAGATTGGTCACAGACCTTTCTCTTGTTTGATCCTTTCTTTGCATGAGCTACCAAGGCTTGATATTCATCATCATTTAGCTTTTCTTCTCTGTTGGCTATTCTTCCTTCTTCTTAAACACACAATTTCCAAAGTCTGTTGAAATTGGTGAGTTTTCTTCTAGCACATATACCTCTGATGAAAGATTCTGAATCCCTTGGGAAACCATTCAAGGTGGTCATCACAACTTCTGATTCTTCCACCATGTCACCGATAGCCTCCAATTGTTATTTGATTTGAGATACTATTGTAAAGTCTGACTGCATGGTTTCTCCATTTTGAATCATCACTCCCTTGATTTTATTTCTCAAGTTCATTCTTATGTTGATGCTATTTCCTTCAAATAGACTTGTTATAGAATCAAACATTTCTTTTGGAGTATTATTTTATGATACTTGAGGAATCAAATGGTCCTTGATGGAATCGGATATGATCCTTTTTTCTTTGATCATGTTCTTCTTGTGCTTGGTCTTTGCTTCCTCTCCCTCTAGCTCCTGAAACTCTTCTTTTATGTAGCCTTATAGGTGATTCTCTTTAATAATGAGCATGATTCTCTACTTCAATGCTTTGAAGTTTTCTGGTCCTTCAATATTTTCATTAATCCTGGTTTTATTTGTCATTTTCAAGGAATGATCACCTCAAATAAAATGTAGGAGACAGTACTTAACAATTTGAGGACTACTTATGGAACCTCCTTCAAGATGACCTAGGGTTTGATGGTAAAACCCTAATCTTTCAGTTGTGAACACCTGCATTAGAGGAAATTTCAACTCAAAATGGGCCTCCTAAAAAAAATTAATAAAATAAGAGTTAAAATAATAAAATAATATTTATTAATTTTGGAGGAAGAAAATAAAAAACCTACTTTTTTGTTTGTATTTTCGACATATCTCCCCGTGTTTTTACTCAAAGTTCGATTGGGAGAGCTCGTTGGATGCGGAATTAAATTCCACATCCAACGAGTACCCACCCAACATACTTTTGATGGACCCCGACATCATCATCACATTTTTTCAGGTATTTCTTGTTTTTGGGGTAGCGGGGTTCATCAAAAGTATGCTGAGTGGGTACTTGTTGGATGTGGAATTTAATGCCACATCCAACGAGCTCTCCCAATTGAAATTTGAGTAAAAACATGGGGATATATGTCAAAAATACAAACAAAAAAAGGACTTTTTTTATGATACCTATCCCCAAATTTATATTTAAAAAGTGTTTAATACCTATATGGTATTTCGAATTTAAATCAATTTCATTGGCTAACACATGATGACATGGAATTTGAGTTAAAGTTAAAATGCCCATTTTTTGTTGAAATTTCCTCTAATGTAGGTATGAATGATGGAAAATATGCACTTCCTCAAGGAGATATATACTATATCTTTCTTTTCATGAATTTGGAGTTGGAACCTTAAAAAATTGAATCCCTAGTTCCTCCTGGTAATAGTGATAGGTTAAAAATTGAAAATATTCGTAATTGAATTTGGACACCATAGAAAGATGTGCGATCCTAGGGAGAGTTGAAATAACCTTCTTTTTTAGTTGATCTAATGAGGTATTTTCTCATAATAGCAAACCCTAGCTTCTTGTAATACAAAAAAAATGTTGCGCATTGTCTTCTTTCAGGTTGGCTATGATACCATGTTATATTTTTAAAATTGTATTCCCAATAAAAAGAATATCACTGAAAGAATAAAAGGTAGACCAAGATAAAGAAAACACATATATTTATCTTGGGAAACTCCTATGGGGAGGAAAACCTAGAAATCCTTCCTCGATATAGAATGCAACCAAGTAAAATGTAAGACAAGATAGACTACTTCTCCTCCTTCAGATGGACTCCTCTTTCTCTCTCTATCGAACCTTCTTGAGTTGTAAGTGTGCCAAATTGAGGAGGGAACCTCACACATTTATATACATTAGATAGGAATTATAATAATCCAACAGGGCCAACTTCACCTTCCCAACAAGGACGGATTTTCATGAGAGACACAAAAATACATTTTAATAATTCTTTTCTTGGTACTATTGAATCGACTTACAACAAAAGTTTTACCTGAATACTTTACATGGCCAAATACATAAATGGAATCCCTAATAAAAGGAACAACATCTCTGCAAAGGAGGGACAACAATTATATATGTAAAGTACAATTACAATATCTTCTACATTTACATTATTTCAACACTCCAAGTAGTTTCTTATGGTCTAGAGTCTAGATATCCTTGAAATTGACTTAATTCCAAGTATTCCACATAGATGTTGAGATTGAGTGACAGCTGAAAATGTCTATTGGATATCTGCAAATTGATATCTATTTCTAGATGTCTATTGGCATCATAAAATGTAATAAAACTGCATGTTTATTGGTAAACCTGCAATGTCTCTTGCAATTATTATAGTTTAACATTATTTAAATTTGTATTGAAGGGATATCTTATTTTTCTCCAATTCTTGTTAGTTTTTCATCATATAAGCAAGCATTATGATCTTAGGATCTTTTCACTGAGAGAATAACAAGCACAGCAATAAAACATAAGCACATCATAAGAGACAAGAGACACAGAGTTTTGATTGGGGAAACCATAAATGGAGAAAACCCCGCAACTTCCTCAAAGATAGAATCACCACAAGATGTAAGACCCCAAAATAGTAAGATGCACTCCCGACAGCAGTAGTATTCTTCTTCTGTCTAGTCCAAGTATTTCCTTCCTCACTAATGCACCACACTTGAGTGAGTGAGTGATGTGTAGTACAAGTGATAAATAGAGAGAATTTCACTCTCTATTTATATTCTTCCGTTCACTTGAAGTGCACTTAATCATGTCGGCCCAACTAACAATTACTTACTAGAGCCTACACCTTAATTAGTGTATAATAACCCTAGTGCCCCAAAACTGTGGGGACTTACACAATGACTTGACAAGACTTGTTTACATTATTAATCCTCCCGATCGGAACATCGGGGCATGACAACATGACTCAAATACATAATAGAAACATCCCGGAATAAACATCAGGTTACAATATATAAGACACATAGAAGAATACATTCCGAAGTTACAAATACATCAACACTCCCTCTTAAATAGGAAGGTATTTTTTCGACACAATTTTCAGCATTGGTCTTCTTCTCTGTATCACTGGATCATCTTCGTCTTCAAGTCATATTCATCTTCGGATCTGGATCATCTCTCGATCTGGATCGTCATAGAACATCATCACTGGATCTGGATCATCACTCGATCTAGATCAGCATCACTGGACTAGATATGGATCATCACTCGATCTAGATCTGGATCTGGATCATCTCTCAATCTAGATCATCACTGCTGGATCTAGATCATCACTTGATCTGGATCTCTCGGAGTCATCATAACTGGATCTGGGTCAT